>JAWLRI010000179.1:58995-69551 GCA_034781795.1 Crypturellus tataupa | reverse complement strand
TTTTGTCCCCCTCAACTCATGGCTCCACTCAGTCTCCCGCTCCTTTGTCTTGCTCTTCAGCCAGGCTGTGGGGGAAGCTCCTTATTTGTGAAAACACACACCTGAGCTTTCCTCACACATGCAACTAAACTCAGTCTATCTGATCTTTTTTGTGGTCATTTTAACATCTTCAGAACTCGTTAAAGGAAGGATACAGCTCCTCAAAAAATAAGCAGATTCTAAGCACTAGCAGTACTCAAACCACATTTAAGATAATGTAAAAATAATTGTCAAACTTCAAACACATAACCAAGCCTCAAATGCTTGGAACCTTGAGTCTGAAGTACAAGGAACTGTAAATATAAGATTAAAAACAGACAAACAGAAATAAAAAAATTAAAAAATTAAACAACAAAAAGCATGCACACTCTAGTATTGACTTTCGAAACCTAAATAGAAAACTGATTCAGAAGTGAAACAAGCTCATTTTCCCAGCAGCCACTCCACGAGCCTGCAAGCAAAGTACTGAATGTTCCTACTCAGCAATGAAACTGAAGCAACAGCAGAACATCCATCTTTCAATGAATTGGTTGGTGAGGAGAAGGAATCAGTATTTTCAGAAGCAAGAACAGTTTGTAACAAGAACCACACAAGTTCCATAGCTAGTTCTTGATAACTGTCACATAGAAAACGTGAAGAATAGACAAAAAGGCATCAGAAGATTGAAAAGGCACCAGGTGACTACTGTTTGACACAAGAGAAGCAAAGAAAAAGAGTACAGATCATGTGCTAGCTAGCGATTCAAACTAGATTAATATCCATTTCCTAGTACATAAGTATTAAGTGAACACTCTAAGTTTTCTGCACATATATAAGCATACTACCCACAATTACATGTCACGATCAACATGGCAGGGGTTGAAAGCATCACCAAAAATTCAGTTAAAACTCCAAACTGTAAAACAATGACATGCTGCATAACTAAACAAGTATAATTCTGATCCACATCTGAAAAGGACCCTTCCAGTTCAATGTGGGAGGAAATAATTTCCTCAGGAGCACTTCTGTTGGGAATACCTACTCTTTTGGTTACTTGCCATAAGTACTGCACACAGCCCTGTTGTGTTTCTCAGCAGGTCGCTTGCTGCCTACTCCAACACAACATGGACAGCAAGAATAACATCTTGCTCTTCTCATTCTTTTCTCTCCTTCAAAAACAAGTCTTTTCCAACAAGGAAAAGTCAGGAAATTCTTCTGAAGCCATCCCACGTGCAAGACATTTAAAAGCCTTGTTCCTATAGATGCACAATAACAAAGACAAGTACAGTGCAACAGAAGAAAAAAGTGCAGAAGGAATGAGACATGCAGAAAATACGAACATGGCGTCATTAAAATATTTTATTCACCACCATTAGTTCAGAATTACCCTCCAATATTTAAAAACATTTAAATCCTTGATGGCTCCTATCTTAATTATCATACATCTCCTATAAATATCATGTATTGGATCTAAACATCATGTAAAGAAAATTATTTTACTGGGTGGTCAGAGAATCACAGGAAAGCTGAAGCGCAAGGGATCTCACTGCAGGTCACCTGGTTTAATGCCAATCCTCAAAGCAGGTTCAACTAGGGCAGGTGGCTTTTGGTCATGTCTGGTAGAGTACAACTCCAAACATGGCTGACCGGTACCTCTTGATCAGATATGCAAAAGGTTTAAAAAAAAAAAAAGTTAGATATATGCATTCCAATAGAATCCAAGAAATAAGGTATTAAAAAAAAATAAGCAGGGTTGCATACAGAAAGTGTTAGCCAGTATGATATTCTTAACAGTTATAAAGCTGAAGGTTGATGATGGGAATTTGAAGCTAGGGGATAGAATCCGTCGCCTTAAGTCACCCCCTACAAAGTTTCTAAGCTTCTCAGCACATTGGAATCCATGTATGCATTGCTTCCAGACAAAATCATGCATGCCAAAAATAAAACAGTAGAAAAACCCACAAACACAGGGACTACATCTGACAGCTCAAAGGTCTCAGGACCACTGCTTTGAGTGGCAAAAAACAGGAGCTCTGCACATGTGTATGTGTGTATGCAAGGCTGAGCTCCAGCAAGAGGAAAGAGTCATTTAAACATTCACTTCAAGAAGCTTTCAGTCAGGATGATGTAGCTGCAAAGATTATCAGATTTGAGACACCAATTCACTCACTATCAACAGATATAGATCAAACAAAGAAGGAAGGAAGGAATTAACTAGAACAGAACATCCAGTGACACCTGATCACGATACGACATCTGCCTCCTCCTCCTTCTTTCACAGCCTTCCATAAAACCTTCCTCTTTCCAAAAGTGTTCTCAAGCTGCATGGAAATATCAGATTCCAGGAATGCACGATTATATCCCATATATACAGTTCAAAACACTGTTTGCTATATTTAAGGAAGGACATTCTTGTTCAAACTGTGAGGAAGACAAGAAGTCATTTTACTTTCCTGCTAGCAGAAAGGTCTGCCTTGCCAAGATTCGACATACATTCCACCATAGTTACAACACATGCAAACCAAAGCGCAATCATGGGGATATTTAAAAAAAAAAAATCTTCCAAGAAACAAAAAGTTCAGAATTCTGATTGCGAGTATAAATGCAAACAATAGAGGCTGAAGTGGACTACCTCTTGAGAGAGGCAGTTACAGATGAACTCAGAGACTAAATGGATGTTACAAGACGTTTTTCTTGGTCAAAAAGGATGCAGTTCTGCAGACGGCCCTAAATACCTCCCCTTTTCATAATTTAGGCCTAACTACATCTATCTACAAGTACATAGCTCTACATATTTAGCTTTAGTCTTTAATTTCGTAAGTCCACCAGTTTTTGATATTTCTCTTTCAAAAAAGTATTAAATACATTCTCAGCTTCAAATTTCAAGGTGGAATTCACACTTCCACCTAAAGGCCTGAATGATCATTAGGTAATCTTGTCTGAGCAACTGTACAAAATAATTTTACATTATTAGCATAAAAAGACAATTTGTGTCTTAGTAAAAATAGTATCTTCAAAAAAAAAAAAAAAAAAACCACCTTTGGATAGAATCCAAATCATTCATGCTAGTTTATTCCACTGCTTAATCACCTTTGCCACTAAAAATACAAACTATGTTCATTATTTACAGATGTAACTTGCAACTTGAGCGTTTTTATCTTTGTCCTTCTTCTGCCTCTTTACAAAATTATTTACCAAGTTCTTTTCTGTGAATAACTTCCTGAAACTTAGGAATCTGAATTCCAAAGAAAAAGTCTTTCAGTCTGGATTCAATCTTAAATCTCTAACATTGTAGTATTTGTCTTTTCAAATAAAAGGCTTTTCTTAAAGGCTGATTGCTTCTTACTTTTGTTATGCAGTATACATCCATCATTGTGCAAGTCTGCAGAGCTTAAGGAGGGTGGGTTGCTAGTTTTTGAGTTTTTAGAATTGGCAATCGAGTAGGAACATTGGCATGAAATGCTGGTATCAAACTGAATATTTTTAACTTCATCACCATCTTATATGATTTGTAAATTATACTATACTGATAAAAGTCAAATGACAGATAAAATGAAAAAGGATACATGCATTCTTTAAACAGCATATCCACATAAAAGGTAGTAATGGTTCTCACTCATCCGGTTTCACAATTTACTTCACTTTATATTTCATCTGAGATAAATCATTTAATTCTATGAATGAAAAAAAAATACTGTCACACATTCAGGTTGAAAAAGGAGAACTCATACCTACAATCTGGAGACCAAACAGAAGGACTTTTTTATTCACGGTCACCATAATTCTGTACTTGAACTACTTAGGTGTCAGTAGTCTGCATCTTGGAAAGTTTTTAACCAAAAAGCCACGCGGAGTTTCACAAGAAACTCAGACACTGAGTCTAGTATGTAATAACACCAACCTCACCACTTTAAGGTTTGTCTTGAGATGTTATTGTCACTGAAACATCATCTATTAGTGTTTCATGTGCCATCAGGCATTAAAATGAGATGCTAAATGCCCATAATTTATTCTTGTCTCACTATTAGAATTTGGTAACTGCACAGTGTAAAAAGGACTTCAGTTTTGTGATTAATGCAACAGTCCACAAAGTAAAAGGTTCCATTTGTCTTTTCACCTAGCACTATCTCATCTCTCATATAAGGAGAAATCACTTTGCTCCTTGAAACTCGAGTAATACACAGTCCTCCTAGCTTTGATGCGTTCAAACGAGAGAAATTTACTTTAGTATATATCACAACAGGAGTCTATGGGGAGGTAGGAAGGAAAGGAGCGTAAGCAACACCACACCCCATACTTATTCACCTAGGTTAACAGGCAAGTTGCACTGGCAGTAGTTATTTTATGCTTTCCCTACCTGCAGGAATACAGCTCAGCACTGCTCATGGCAATGGCAGATGCAGAGCAAGTTATTCGCTACAAAAAAAAAAAAAAAAAAAAACAAAAACAGGTGTTTGCTTTTTCTGTTAGTTCAGAGAACTGATCCAGCTTCACTAATCTCCGTGTCACACTGCAGCTCCTAATCCAGATGACTAGTGTTAAGAGTTGCAAGCACATTCTGCAGGGTGCGCAGTGTGATAAGGACCCAACTAACGCGTCGTGCCATCCCATCTTAATGAAGGTTTGGAGATCTCCCACTAGGCCACCTTAATCGCGACTGGAAGCTCCTAGACACTTGACAGGATGGAGGAGACACATGATACAAGCCTCACAGCCACCATAATGAGAACATTAGGATTTTGTTCTAGCTGTTCCCAAGATCTCTACCTGTCTTGCAGTGGAACCTTGTCCTAAGGGCACCCTTCACAGAGTCCAGGAAAACAGCATTTTATCACTATTTTGATTTGTGTACATTTTTCTTATTTCTAAAAAGGTCTTTCTTCTTGTACCACATTAGTCTAGCTCAGGTTAGACTATCAGGTATTATTTTGTTTTGCTCCTGCTATGACCAATGCCTTACTTGGGGCAGAGATCAGCTATACAAGAATATAAAATAAAGGGTGCACTAACAGTTATAAATCTGGTATTTCATTAGAGCCTGACTGCATAATCTCTTTGATCATTAAGTCCAGTCCCCTACTATTGTATCCCCAAACTTTCTAAAATCCAAAAAGTTCAAATCTTACTTTGACCTAAGGAACACTAACCATGTTTTATGAATGCATAGAAAAAACAGACATGTAGGTGTCAAACCATAGGTGATATCTAAAGGAAAAGGCTACCTTTTTAAACTTTTGAGCAAGTAGAGGGAGATTTTTTTTTTTTTTTTTAACTCTCACAGAATTCTTATTACATTCTAAATTAGGCATCATTGTGTAACTTTTCAGTAAATGTTGTTAACAACAGAAAGAACAGAAAAAAACAGTACTATAATGGCCTGAAATATCACCATAAGAACACCTGAGGAATAGCGGGGAAGGGAGAGTCATTCAGTGTTTAGACTACTGAGCAGGAGAAAAAAATAGAAAATTTGAGACAAATTTCTCTCTTTGCTTAAAAGAAATTAAAATGAACCTCAAATAATACCACAGAAAGATGAGTATATTATGTGTATATATACATATAAATGTGTGTGTGTGTATGAATGAAACTGGTGGGGCAGCCCCACTGATCACAGGCAAAATTTCAAAAAACAGTATCTCATTTAAATTAATTTGCAAAGGAATCTTCATAAGTTCATGTAATATAAAAGAACGTACATACAAATACCTGTAAAAATCTGCAAGGTCATTCCCCCATGTGTAAATACAATACAATTTCCTACGACTTGAACATTTGATCATAACACCTAATATTTTCGGCATATCTCCCCATATATACACATAATAGAAATTGATACATATAATCTCATCGATACTAAGTACTGGAATTTTTGCTAAACAAGGATTTTTTTTCTCCTCCTTTTTTTTTTTTTTTTTTTTTCTCCTAGCTGGATAGGAGTTTTAATATAAACCATTACGCAACCCTTAATAGAAAGGTAAAAACTTCTAGATACACCGTTTTCAATCTTTTGAACTGCAGGCAACTGAAAGCTCAAAAAATAAAGTAAATATGCAGCCTATTGGATTCTTTAAAAAAACACTCTATTTTTGACTCTAGGAGTCTTACTGACCGCACAGTCTAAAGACTAGTGTTGTTGAGTGAAGCGCTTCCCATGCTAATTGTTTTAAGGAAACTTTGTAAAACAACAGAAGTATCTAGACTTGTTCCTCAAAGAGAAGAAAAACTCCAAAGTACTCTTAAAAAAAAGTAAATAAATATAATGCCATGTTATGAGGATAAGTCAAAGTCAGTGGCCTATCATTTCTGCCTCTTCCCTCCTTACCATGCTGACTGCCTCCCAGATAAGACAACTCATATTAGCAATGGAAGACCACCTATAAAACAATGTTTTTTGTTATCCTCTAATGGCAGATTCAATTATACTTGTCCTAATGCAATGTCCAAAGCCATTGGTATCAACAATTTATTTAAGTGCAATCTAAAGAAAGTTTAGATCTTGGCTAGCTGTAGTAAGTCTTTGGTCTCTGAAAACTATACACACTACTAATTGCTGCAAAAAGACTGGGATATCTCTTCCAGAAGGAAGGAAACCTACAGCAGGCATCAAATTCCAATTCTAAGGCATATGGCCCTTGCTGATAAACACATGTGTTTCCAAAAAGACATTATTGTGTTTTCAAACAAATGATATGAAGTCTTTGGGGAGGGGGGGGGGTGGAAATCTGTTAGCAGCAAGTTTATTCCTAAGAAAAAGAACACTGCTGCATCTGCAAGAACTAAGCATTTTCAAATATCTGCAATTTAGTCATTAAACATTCCCCCTCTCCTCTGATACAAGGATTTAAGATCACAGTTTCATCCTCCATCACATTTCATACAAATATGAGCCCAACAAAAAAGTCATCCTACTCATTACAAAGAGGGCGAGGCAGCATTCCTCGATGCAACACTGTCCAAAACCTTTTGTTATAGTTGTTAATGAGTTTCATTTGACCATATTCAACACCCAGCACAACCTTTCCATCAGGAAGTCCCCTGCAGTAGCACTACTTTAGCCTGTGTTGCACAGCAACTTCTGCAGCAGTGCTTTCTGTCAGCACCTAAGGCAGCTAGCGTAACCTACAGCGCTGCCTTAATTCTTCGCTTTAGGAGCTGCAACGTCAGAGCATCAGCTCAATCATCATCTTAAAGCCTCTACAAAGTGTTAACAGTTGAGCTGCTGTTACCTTGGAACCACATACATGTTCAAGAAGGAAGGAGCGAGCAATACAGCTTTAAAACAGCAATTGATGTTTACGAACTATCTATCAACCACACCTGTTAGCTCCTCATGCCTGTTACTTTGCATCAGAGTATGAAAAATAAATAAAATCACTACATCTTCGCAGTTATTGTCTAATCAATTACTGGCAAATCAAACGTTAGATACACCTCACTCAGTTATACTGTTACCTTCTCTTAGCTATTTAGATTTTTTCTTCAATTAAGGTTCACTCAATCTACAAACTACTCATCAGTTATAGCCCAGTTCAATAAAAAAAAATAAAATTTGTATAAAATTAAAAAAAATCAAAATTCATCTGAAGCATCTTCAGCCTTCTCCTATACATCGGACCAAAAATCACCTTAACAAGCAGAATCTGAACTTCCTTTTTCAGCTCTTCTCTGACACAGTTATCTTTTCTTTTGCCAGTAGATTTACACTATCCTACGTCTACTATCTCCATATATGCTATACCCTGCAAAGCAGGGATCTCTTCTGACCTTATTTCATCCCTTATTTTCACCCCAGAGTGACTGCATGATATTCTATTATCCTTGTATCCCTGTTCTATTTTCTTTCCACTCTTAGTATTAGTGATGACCATTCAAACCTTAGCAATGGTTGAAGAAAACTTTAGTGGCTTCTAACTTTTCACAGTAAGAGGCACTCATACAGCACGATCATTTTGCCTTTCTCATTCATACAGAAATTAGGGGTTCTTTATCTTACCATTAAACTGTTTGAGTACTTTGGAATTTGCTCCCCCTCCTCTCAGCCTTAGAGTCACCAGCTTATTTACAAGGAGAAGGAAGTCACTGATCACCTACAGAGAGCACTTCTCCGCCTTCTAGCAAGGGAAGTCTGCACTATGAGCAGAACAAGTTACTCCATCCTCCTCCACGGCCTGCAGTAGAGCTGCAACTGAAACACAGAGTACTTCAGTTTTCCACTCCCTTCAACAGCTTCCTGCTGCTAAATAACTGCAGTCAACTACCCAATATTGTCCATACATCAACCCTTGGTGCTTGGCCATATTCTTACACTCATATCCTTGCAGGAGGGATTCACATTTCCAGATGCTCAAACTGTTTGGGGAAAACAAAACAACATGACAACAGCAAGGCAGAAGGACACTTCAGAGGCAGACACTGCACTCTCCTGGTTCAGCCATACTCAAAACCACTTGGTGCATAAGGTATCACCCAGCAAACACCTCGGTTCGCATTATAATGTTGTTTCTGGGTAAAGGTCATGTATTACCAAGAAAGTATAATAAAACAGATCAAAATTCTGCATGGGTTTGGAAAAAAGATAACGTGAAAAAAAAAATCGTTGCTATTTCAGAACTGGGCTAGCCTGCTGTCAATAAGCCAACCTACACCACCACTTATAGCCAGCAAGAGCGCATACACACGTGCACCCTAAACACCTCTTTTTAAGAAAGAAAAAAAAAAAGGAGAACGGATTAAAGAGCTAGTTTTGTTTTCGCTTCCCCTCCCTCAGGCACCAGGGCGCACGAGCCGCCTCCCAGACGCCTGGGCCGGCGGCGAACGACGGAGAGTCGCGGAGAGAAGGACACACGCGCGGAAGCAGCAAAGCGGCCGCCCCGCCGCTCCTGGCTGCGCGGCCCGGGCCGTCCCGGCTGCTCCGCGACCCGCCGAGGGCGCCCGGGGTTGCCGCACGCGCCACAGGCGACCAGGGAGCACACAGTAGGGGCCCCTGGGCCGTTAAACCGCCGTACACCGGCGGCCGTTAAACGGCCACGCCCCAACCGTTAACGACCCAGCCGTTAGCTGCCCCCACGCGCAGCCCAGCCACGCGGTCGAGCGCGCGCCCCGTCCCGTCCCCGCGCGGTCCCCGTGGCGCCGCGCACCCGTGATGAGCGCGGGGCTGTCCACGGTGGCGGTGACGTCGCGCAGCGCGTACAGGACGCGGTCGACGGGCGCCAGCTCCTCGCTCTGCCCCACGATGCAACAGCCGACGCTCTCCAGGATGCGCCGCATCTGCCGCGAGACGGGCCTCAGCGCCGGCACGCGAGCCCTGGCCCTGTCCCTGTCCCTGTCCCCGTCCCTGTATCTATCCCTGTACCTATGCCCGGCCCCGTGCCTGTTCCTGTCCGTGTCCCCATCCCTGTCTCTGTCCCCATCCCTATCCCGGTCCCCGACTCTGTGCCCGTCCCCGCTCCCGCCCCGGTCCCTGTCCCTGCGGCTGGTCCCTGTCCCAGCGCCGGTGCCATCCCTGCGCCCGCCCCTGTCCCTGCCCCTCTCCCTGTGCCCATCTCCGTCCCCATCTCTGTCCCCATTGCTATCCCCGTGCCCATCCCTGTGCCTGTCCCCATCCGTGTCCCTGTCCCCATCCGTGTCCCTGTCCCTGTCCCCGTCCCTGTCCCCGTCCCGGTCCCGGTGCCGGTGCCGGTCCCCGTGTGGCTGCTCGCCTGCTCGGGGCTCTGCGTGGCGCTGAATCCCGGGATGGCCTCCAGCTTGTCCAAGGTGCCGCCCGTGTGGCCCAGCCCCCGCCCGCTGATCATGGGCACCTGCGGGGCCACCGCGGGCGCTGGCACCACGGCAGGACCCAGCGGCACTGCCGGCACCAACGGGACCCGCCAGGACTCGCCAGGACCCACCAGGACCCAGCGGCACCGCCGGCACCAACGGGACCCACCAGGACCACCAGGACCCGCCAGGACCCAGTGGCACCGCCGGCACCACCGGGACCCGCCAGGACCCGCCAGGACCCAATGGGCCTGCTGGGACCACCAGGACCTGCTGGGACCACTGGGACTGACAGGATCCACGGGGACCACCAGGACCCACTGGGACCAACAGGATCCCCCAGGACCCAGCGGGACCTCCAGGACCGCTGGGACCCAGTGGCATCACCAGGACCAACGGGACCCGCCAGGACCCAGTGGGACCACCAGAACTGCCAGGACCCCCTGGAACCATTGGGACCCACTGAGACTGCCAGGACTCGCCAGGACCCACCAGGACCCGCCTGGACCACAGGGATGGAGGGGCCCTCTGGGACCCACCGGGACCACCAGGACCTGCCAGGACCCAGTGGAACTGCTGGTGGCGACAGGACCCGCCGGGACCACCGGGACCCACCAGGACTGCCAGGACCTCCTGGGACCTGCCCCTACT
Organism: Crypturellus tataupa; assembly: GCA_034781795.1. NCBI lineage: Eukaryota > Metazoa > Chordata > Aves > Tinamiformes > Tinamidae > Crypturellus > Crypturellus tataupa. Next base: position 59,123 of record JAWLRI010000179.1, on the reverse strand, counting down.
GGAGTCACTGGGACCACTGGGACCTGCTGGGACCACTGGGACCTGCCAGCACCACCAGGACCTGCCAGGACTTTGCTGCTGACACCACTGGGACTCCTCAGGACCCACTGGGACCCACTGGGACCACC
>JAWLRI010000179.1:27760-48550 GCA_034781795.1 Crypturellus tataupa | reverse complement strand
AGAGCACGTGGCACAGGGTGGCATCCAGGCGGGTTTGGAAGATCTCCAGAGAAGGAGACTCCACAGCCTCTCTGGGCGGCTTGTGCCAGGGCTGTGTCACCCTCTCAGAAAAGAAGTTCTTCTTCACATGGAGGTGGAACTTCCTGTGTTTCAAATTACATCTGTTACCCCTCATCCTGTCACCAGCCACCACTGAGAAGAGTTTGGCCCCATCCTCCCTACAGTCACCCCTCAGACACCTGAACATGTTGATCAAATCTCTCAATCTTCTTTTCTCCAGACTAAACAGGCCCAGCTCACTTAGTCTTTCCTCATACAATAGATGCTCCAGTCCCTTAATCATCTTCGTGACTCTCTGCTGGAGCCTCTCTAGAAGCTCCACGTTCCTCTTGTCCTGGGGAGCCCAGAACTGCACACAATACTCCAGGTGCAACCTCAGCAGAGCTGAGCAGAGGGGCAGGATCCCCTCCCTCGACCTGCTGGCAACGCTCCTCCTGATGCAGTCAAGATCCCATTGGCCTTCTTGGCCACAAGGGCACACTGCTGCCTCATGGTTAACTTGTTGTCAACCAGGACTCCCAAATCCTGCTCCATGGATGGAGCCGCTTTCCAGCCAGTCAACCCTAATCTGTACTGGTGCCTGGGGTTATTCCTCCCAGGTGTAGGACCCTGCACTTGTCCTTGTTGAACCTCAGGAGGTTCCTCTCTGCCCAACTCTCCATCCTGTCTAGGTCAAATGTACTGATTTATTGAATATTGTCTGGAAAAAATGGGACCATTACTTAACGTCTGTGGATAATGCCAGTCCCATACATACGGTACTAGGAAGTGTTGCCTAGCAAATTTTGTGAATCTTGATGAAATGTGTTAGCTCCTTTTTTCAACTTGTATCTGTTATTTCTCACAGTATTTGATTAATTTTATGTGCTTTTGTGATCCTGATTCTAAAGCAGAGAGGAAATATGATCAAATGGATTGATTTTTTTCTTTGAGAGTTTTGTCTTTGGAAGTGAGATTCATTTGGTTAAAGGTGTCTGTTGAAGTTGTTGCTGTCTGAACAGTAACAGTTACTGATAACTCTTGCTTTGTTGTATTGTGAGTGGGGTCAGATGGGCATCTCTAAGAGGTAATTCAGTCCTGAGAAGGGGTCACTGTGTCAGCACAGGAGGGTGGAATGACTGTCTCAGACATGGGTTTTTATAATAAAAGATGTATATGTTGATATGATGAGTTATATCAGGGAAATCTACAGCTAGTCTCATTTTGGATATATTCCCATCGAATTTTGGATATGCAGTTAAATAGGTCTTGAATGAATGAATCTGTTAATCTCAGTTTCTGACTGTTGCTAAAGATGCTTTTAAAATCAGCAGCTATGAATAAAGATATCTAAAATATCTGATTTGCATTAGCGTAAGACTGCAATTGAACACACTATTATCATGTATTGAATTCTCTTCTGTGGCAAGTGGAAAACTATATTATAATGTTACCTGAACTTTGAGTTGTATGCCCAGCATACACATCCTTATTTTTCAGCAGAAAAAAATCTGATTTAGGGTAATTCCACAGGAGCAGGGTTGTGTGTGTGTCTGTGGATATATTTTTGCCTGATCTTCTGAGATACCTAGTGGTTTCATCCTTTGCTGAACAACAACAGGTTAACGGTAGGTTAAGAAGGAGAAAAAAAGGTGTATCTGGAGCCTACTTGGAACATGCCAGTAACAGCAGTTGTTGGTAACTATTCTGTTTCTTATGAGTACGTGACGTGCTCCTTCTCCCTTGTGAGAGAAGCCGCACATGTTGGTATCCAGGAAGTCTCAGCATCCTAATTACTCCCTGTGGTTAAGTGCATAAAAATGTCAGATGCATAAAATATTTTGAGTTTACGAAAAGTAAATGGGTAAAGAAATTGGGTACGATTAAGAATTCAGGAGTGAGAGGCAGCAGTGGAAGTATCTGCTTATGATCCTAGGCTTTGAGGATTGGTGAGTGAAGTTTAGCCTGTAAGGATAAGTCACTTAAGAAACAGGTAAAACAGGGGAAATTTGATCCCCAAGCTGTTGTTCTTAACATGAAGATTTATAAAGTCATTTTTAATTAAAGGAAGTCTTTAATATTAGGTTTTAAAAGGATGTAAAGTTCTATTTCACAAATCTACAAATGATTTTTAGAATTGATGCAAAGTTTTTCTCAAACTGACTCAGTGTTAGAAAGTTTCAGCTAAGAATGCTTGGTGAGTTTCAGACTAAGCCTTTTCATTTTTTTATTGGTAAAAGAAAAAGATTATGCCAACACACATTCTCTGTGTGGAGACTTGGAATGCCTGAAAAAACAAAATGGATGATGTTGGCACTGTTCCATATGGAAATCTTGTAAGTCATTGTACTCCTATTGAGTTTATCATCCTCAGTAGAATATGTTCATACTTAAATGTAAAGCTTTTTCTGTTGTCCTGTCAAAACAGATTTTGGAGTTCTTTACTCAAAAAGCTTTATAATATATATATATTCTTTAATTAGAAAATTATTTTTTTAATTATTTTTTTCATCCTCTAGACAGCCTGTATAGCCCTCAGCTAGCAGCTGGACTCCAGTCTTTCTTAGGTTCTGGATAACCTCTGTAATCTCTCCTAGCTTCATACAAGACTCTTGAGTAACTAGGTATTCTGAAAAGGCATTAGTCATAGATTATTTATACAACTGACTCAAGCCTTATGTGTCTAAGCTGTGTAGCACAGGCAGCAGATCAATTTAGATGATCAGTCACTCTGTGTGCAATAAACTGAGGTATCCCACTGGAATTTCAAATGTTTTAGGTCATCTGAGACTTTGGCACGGTTTACAACAAATGGTGTAGGACCTATGGAGGATATGTGATATTCTGAGAAGGCAGCTGTTAGGATTCCCATGAGTATCTCCAATAACAGTAGACAGCAGTATGTGGGCAACAGAACTGAGCTCTCAGTGTCCCCATTGACTCTAACAGACTAGCATAGAAGGCATTTTATTATCTGTAGACATATCAGTTTGGGTATTGTAGATCTGTGAGTTCAGTTTCACCTTAACAAGACTTTAGTATTAATATAACATAATTTTCTTGTTTGATTATTTACCTGTGGCAAATAATTAGTTGCCTAACTAAATTAGTTGCCTGTGGCAACTCAGAATTTTATTGTCATGTATATCAAAAACTACTAGTCCATCAACTGAAGAGTCCCATTCCCATTAACTAACCCTTCTATTGTCCTTATCTATAAACATTACTCAAGCTTTTCACTTAAGGCCCCAAAATTCCCTGATTTCTACTTCTTCACTGTCTGATGAACCAACATTCCAGTAGGTCAGACTGTGGTTGGAAAGTCACATCTAATACATCTTGGCTGAGTAAAAGCCTTCTGTTACTGAAATGTCACTCCAGTTTTATGAACCTCAGCTGCCTACAGTGTGGGAATCTGAGGTTTACTGTGACCTTGTTATCTCTGTACAGCTAGGAAGCATGAAAAGTTGGGGCAGAAGTCCAACTCAATAATAGCAATGATACCTCACATTTCTAGATCACCTTTTGCCTAAGGATTTTAGTGGTTTGCAGGCATTAATTAACTTCACAACAGAGTGAAATGTGTACTGCCAGCTTAAGCACATGCCTGTGAGAATGAAAAAGAAGCAATGAACTCTTCTTGAGACCCAGGGAAAATCATTCATGCTGTTTACTTCTACTTCTTTGGTGCTTCTTTCCTAGTCTTTGGAAAACTGGGAAGATATGCTAGTCCATCTAAAATAATAAAGTGTTTCGCAGCTGGAAATACTGCAAATGGGGGACTTGATATGTATTTCTTATTTATATTTATGTTCTACTCTGTGTATGCAATGTATAGAATTCATAGATTCTCCATTAAGCTTGTTGCTCTTAAATCAATGGAGATCTAGACAGTGTAAAATGCAATTAGTCTTATTCAAAAGTAAATTTGTGTGAATAGATCAAATGAATCAAGCCTTGGAATAGCTTATCTACACTGACTATAAAAGAACCCTGGGGGGTGAATAATTCAGATGTAGGAGAGTAGAATTTCATCCTACCTGTTCTGTGGGCAAATCTGCTATGATTCTGTCTTTAAGAATATGCATTAAACTTTACTGTGCTACAGTTAGCATGCCAGATGTAGGAATATCTTAAAATAAATCTGTTCTAAGCATTTACCACAGATTGTCATATCAGAATCTTCATTTAATTAAGAATACAAAATAATTATTTCCTCATCTTATACAAACTCCAGGCTGGATACCCATTATCTCTGTATGGGTCATCCAGAGCAGCAAGGAAGGAAATGAACAAAATTGTGCCTAGTGTAGGACTGAGGAAATTTCTTGGACTTTAAAATCCATTTTATCTGTGCACTTTCTTAATGTTATCTGTTGGGCCACTGTTGGATCGCACATAGTCATCCAATCCCATACTGGATGCCTTTGTATAATATGATTAATCTCCAGCTGTCATTTTAGAAGGTCTTGGTTCCTTTGTAGGGTCTGTATCGTATCTGCTAGTGTGTGTCTCAAGTCAGATTTTTCTCCAAAAATATCCCAAATAGCACCGGACACCTAAGTTTAAGCAACTAGGTTGATTCTTAGATCTCAATACACAGATTTTCACACTTAGCGTATCTGTAGGCACAAATGTGTAAACAACTATGTTTGGATTTCTTAAAGTTATTCATGTCTAGAAGGAAATGATGTTCGGCCTTAGTTTGCAGCACTGAGAGGTTCTGAGCAAACATGGATGAACCACACTGGAACTGTACAAATTTACTGAGCTGAGCTGATACCCTGACTGTCTCTAGTTTCCTTCTGCCCCATTTATTTCACAGTCATGCCTGATTTTCCTGTTGGGAAAATAGTCTTTTAAAGTAAATAAATAGGATTTATGGCACATTTAGTGTTATTCTCTAGAATCAAAGTTTCTTTTCTTGTGATAGCTAGATTAAAACATTCTACTTCATAAATTAATCCAAGAATTGTCTTATTTTAATGGATTTTCACAGCTTTCAAAACGGCCACTTGGAGACTGCTTCTTTTTGGAAGACAGCAGATCCCTGTGGAATCCTGTGAATGACAATGTTTTCTGCCAGCTTTTATATTACTGAAAAGAATCTCGGTAGTCAGGATTAGACAAAAAGAAACCCACTCCCAAATAACCAAGCTGACAAAAATACCCCAAACAAATGAAAAAGAAACACCTTAAAATGCTAAGAAATTCTCTATGTGAGAGTTTACTAATTCTGAATCTGTGGAGTCTGCATCACTGACATGAACAAATTGTTCAATGCTGAATTTCTTATGTTTTTCTTTTATAAAAATGTTACATGCTGATCACACTGTTTATTGGTAAATTCTCTGAAATGCCATTATGCATTTGAAAGCTAAATGAGTTAAGAAGAAACAGCATGTTGCTAATTCACATTAAACTAAGTGAATATTTAAGCTATGCATTAGCTCTGAAGCCGCAAATGGTGCATTGTAGGACATCTACAGCACTTATAAGAGTATTCATAGAATATTGTAAAAGTGATGATAAGTATAAGTAATATAATAAGTAATAATAAGTAAGATAAGTAAGTCACAGGATATTTTTCCTAAGAAATATATATTCTAAGTAAGTATGGTCAGTCCTTCTGTAGAACTTAGATTTCGTGATACCTATTGAAATGCTGTACCTATAAGGCACAAGTATTTAATATCTTAAGGTTTAAAATTGCTCGTGTATTTTTAATGTTTAAACTCAAGGAAGTTCAAATGTAAACTCTGAGTGGGAAGGAAAAGTCCATTTGCACCAGTCCTGATTTAGTACCAGCTCCAGAGCCTTTTGCCTTGCTAATGAAAAGCGAGTCAGAGATTCCCACATGAAGGGGCAATTAAAATCTGTGTATGAGATTTACAGAAAGTATTTGAGTTGTGCTAAGAATCAGTGTGAATCTAGATGGAGTGGACAAGTGTGTATTTGCTTCATCTGTAGCTAGCACGCAGTAGCACACATTCACTGCTCAGAAACAGTGTAAACAACACAGCTAAATGGAGGGGTGACTAAGAAAACGGTAAAGGAAAACCTGCTCTTCCCTAAAAGCTGTGGGGTTACATGGGGGCAGAGCCTTGTGCAATCTAGTAAGTCCAGCTGTGTCTGTGAGTGCATGTATTAAATAGCGCTTTTTATGATTTTTCCTGCCATTTCTGCTGACTCGCATAAGTGCTTGGCCACGATGTGCCTTGAGAAAATGCAACTCATCATGCATATTCGGAAATGAAATGCCTGGCATTTAAGTAAAGAGATAAATATAAGAAATTAAGAAATAATTTCAAAGCGAGCATATGGAAAGGAAGATTTTATTACATTTACCACTTAACTGTGAAATTTATTTGAAAACTTTAATGTCTCTGAAGGCATCAAGGCTTATAAGACAATATATAGAAATACCTTCTGGGATTAACCCCCTTTTTTTTTTGTGTGTGTGAATTTAGACACTGTGGTTCTCCTACAGGAAAACATCTGTTTTGCATTTTAGGGGACATTTTTACTTGGGCAAAGTGTAAAATCTGACCAGAATGGAACGACCATATATTATATTCACCTTGCCCTCATCTAGAAAAGCTATAAATAAATTAATAAACAGAGGATAAAGTGAGTTGTTTGTTGTGTGTAGTCTGTAGTTGTGTGTAGCAGTTTGGTAGTTTCTCATGCCAGTAGTGGGATACTAAAAACAAAGCCTTGCGGTGTTGCTACTGGTAAGTAAAAAGCAGAGGTTGCATTTTGAAGGCTTGGGATTTGGAACTGGCAGATTAGCAAAGCTACAATTCTGATAATAATTTAATTAGGAGTTTTATTAATCCATACATGCCATGTTGTTCCTTTTGTCTACTAAAATATATCTATCAAGCATTGTTATCTCACTTTAAGAAAAAAATAGATCTGTTCTATTAAATATTTTATTGTGTCTTTGTGTGATTGAATTTAAATAAAGGTATTTCTGTCCTAAATGGAGAATGAAAAGCAGTAGTACAACCTCTTCACTTTCTATTCAAATTTTATCTCTAAATTTACATCAGGATAATAAGTAAGAACCTACAGTGCAGATTTTGAAATCTAGAATGGAAATTACTCTAGTAAAACATTGCTCTAGTAGAGTTAACAACCCTTGTAAAAATCAAGAGTTGACAGAAGAAACCTACATTAGAGAGACAGGGAAGAAGTTCAAAATAAGATATTAAGAGCTTAATGCAAGACTATTCTTCATCAAATGGCAGCTTATAACGTCTAGAAAACCTTCTTTTGCCTGGCTTTTGGCTCTGCGCCTCTCTCCCATTTTCCATTTTTACTGTTTTTACTTCATCTTACTCTAGTCCCACCTTTGATCACTCCATTTGCATTCCGTTCATGCCTCCAAGCCCTTGCTGCCCTATCCTCCTCCACTCCTCCCTGCCTCTGTTTCTGTGAATTTCGCTAGGAACATTTCCAAGAGCCCCTAAATTCTAGTTTTTCTCCTAGACTACGTGCTGTTGGAAACACCGTTCTGTCAGTTTTTAGGGATTTGTGTTTCAGTCACTTATGAGCAGCTGTCATCAGTAGGCCCGAATTCAAGATGGCATGAGAGCAGCTGACCTGAAGAGGAGATGAGAACCCAGAAGGGAAGTGGACGTACCAAAATTCAAAAAGCTTCACTGAACTGTCCTAGACTTTGAAACATTTATGTGATTTCATCCATATAATCTGTTCTGATTCAATTTCTGATTGGTTAGTTTCTTGTTTCTAGCCATTTGCTGGTCTCTATGCACTATGAACTATGACTCTCCCGAGCATTGGTTAGAATTGATGAGCGCTTAGATAGTAACAGCTGTTTTGTAGAGTGATCCTGGTAAAACTTCCAGGCAGGAGGACCTGAAAGTGTCAACTGTTGAAAGCCAGCAAGGAATCATTCTGTTGCTTCCCCCTTTCCCTAAGTGCCTCCTGCTAACCATTGGTTAAAGCAGGACACCGCTGTTAAGCAGCCTCCTGATCTGAGTTAATATATGTCAATCTCTTTGAGGATATGGGCATTAGACCAAATCCTAAATTAGTAAAAATTCTTTATACTTACATTAAAGAAATTACAAAAATTGAGGTTCTCTTTTAGTGTGATCTGTTTCTTTGCAAATATTAACCATATATAGGGACTGCAGAATTTGTATCTACTCTTTCGTGAGGAGTGACCAGCATAAAATAGTGTCTGCTTCCCCATCAGTAGCTTGGAAAAATGCTCATCAGCAAGGAAAGTGAATTAGCAGAAGTCCTTTAATTCATGTATCCCATGTAAGCCTTTGGCTATCAGACTTTGTCTGTCTAAATCTGTAATTACATACTGTTATTCCTTTGCAGCTTGAAAGGTTAGCCCTTCTTTTAGCTTTTCAGGTTGTTTTAGTGGAAGCAGAGATTGTGATTTCCTGCTTAATATCAGAGAATGAAATGATGTCTATTTTTTTCCTTGAAAAAATGGACAAATTCCTCTGCTTCAACCATTTCAAACCCTTTTTGTTCTTCATACAAGACCTTGGTGAATTGCAGCCTAGATGCTGGCCATACTCTTCTTATTACAGTTACATTTGTTCCCTGGAATAATGTGATGTCTTCTTGCATGTATACTCAGTGAAGTATGGCTACTGTCACCCTTAGCAACAGTAGAGTTTCCTTAGCCATTAACATAGCTTTATACACAGAATAACAATTATTTTGTGCACTGAACAAATGAGTTGGGAGTCCTTCTGGTCATCAGTCAGTCAATGTGTAATTTTATTTTGTATCATAATACATATTCAGAAGGACAAGGTAAAGGCAAATATGTATTTCATATTTTCTGACTTCAAACCCCTGACTTTATGCCCTAAAAAAATATTCTATTTTAGAATACTAAACTGTTCATCTACCTTCTAGATCCCCCTTAATCTAAAAAGACCTAAACGAACTTCTTCGGCAACCTTTACATCAGTAGCACACTTAAGAGCTACCGCAAGCTGCTGTCACTCATGCCAAAGAATTCAGTTTTTCCAGCATGAGGAGAAGCCATTTCTGCGGTTGGGCAGTTGCAAGAAGAAAACAGGCAATAGTGGGAGTGGTGGGAGATGCATTCAGCAGTAGCCAAGCACAGATACCTGTCTGGGTTCAAGAGAAAGCGTAGCTGCATGGCATCACTTTGCTGTATTTCTCCAGTCTTTAAGTATTTGTACTGTATTGGTGCATATGGCTGAAGCACTTGACTTCCATTTATTTCTCACAATCTATGTGAGTAACACTGTTTTTAAAAAAAAATAGTGAGAAAGCAAACATGCTCACAAAGAGGTGAAATGTCTTGTCCAGGCTGACAAAGCCAGGATCTCCTGCCCAAGACTGCAGAGTAGGCAGCTCGAGTGGGAGAGGTCTGTGCGGCACCGCTCCGCTGCCCGCCCAGGAGCTGCACACGGGTCTGAGGACCAGCAGAAGCCAAGCTGGGACGGGTGGTGCTGTACTGTCCAGCTGTGCAGCCTCTTCACGGACAGAGAGCAGCAAATCTACACACAGATACAGAAATGCAGGATGCAGCGGAGGCAACTGATGACTGTTGATTCTCTTCCCCTTTGTTCCATGTGGCTGTTGCACTCTGCTAGAGTGAGATCCTGGAATAGGCTTGCTCAATAAACAAGAATTCCCTTAAAATGACTCAGGAATGTGGTGTTTAGGGCTGGAAAGAATCACTTGGATCAGTGAGGTAACAGCATCATATACCTCGCTAAAACTGATTTAACTCCCATTTTAATTGTAGATACTGTTGGTTATTCTTATTTTTGCCCTTATTTCATGTATTGGAGGGCTGTTCTAGACCCTTACTGCTCTCAGTGTTTAAACCATGGCCTATCAAATAGCATTTATTGTGGAAAAATGACAGTCTCTGTCCACTCCCTACCCCCTTTCCTCCAATCTCAATACCATCAAGGTGTTTCTCTAGAAGATGGAAGACCAATATTCAACTTTTGCTTTGACTAGTCTAGTGGCTAGACTTAATTTGTCTCTTCCATGGCACTGGTGAGTGTCCTAGAGATGAGACTATTTAGCTGATTTTTCCCAGCTTCACTGAAATAGTGCTCTTGAGAAACATTTCCAAGAGCTAAGTATTTTTCCAAGTAAAATATCTATATTATCACAATGTTCCTACCCAAGCTTAATTCTAACTCAATGTATGAACAGCAGAAATAAAATACTGAGAAATGTTACCACTTTGACAACAATACGCTATGCTGTCTGAAACATGGATAAGAAATGCCTGTGATCAGTAATCTTCTCCAGATAAAAACTGATTTTTTTTTGTGGGGCAAAGCAAAAAGCACCTCCTTGATTCATGTGCTTGTTAAATTTTGGTATCTGCAGAGAATGTTGAAGAGAAAACTTCAAAGGATTTTCTAGAGGAAATAAATGCATAATAGAAATAGAAGAATTACTGCTTCACTGTTATGTGTATCAGAGTCTGCAGGAAAACAGTACTCAATACTGTCAATACTTAGGTCCGTGGATTTATTCTCTTAAATACATTGAATTACTCTCATGGTTGAAGACAGTTATATGCTTGCAGGGTAGGAAGCACACGCTCCGTATGGTGTTCCAGCTTCCCTAGTGCCTCTTTGTTCTTAGCTCCCTCCAGGCCTTTCTTGCACCAAAGTTCCTCTCCTGGATGTCATGACTATTATCTCAAGATCCTCTATCCCCTTACATCTATTTTAGCAGTTTTTCTGGTATCTTGACAGGTCTAATTCACACTTTCATTTTTCTTAGGCAGGATGCGTCACTATCAAGAAATCTCTGTTCCTCAGATGCAGTGTAGTGTCATGGGAATTTACAACTTGTCCATAATAGTTTTGTTTTCCCTCTCTTCCTCTTGTAGGAATATCTTACTTGTGTATAAATATTACCTGTCACATGGTGTTTCTGCCGGGTTTTACATCCCAGCTACTTGCGCTTCACCGATTCATTGATTTTAAGACTAAAAAGTGCCACTGGCAATATCTGAACTTGCCGCCTTATTGTTGCAGGCGATGGAACAATGATCCCCAGGCCATGTGGAGGACCTCAAACGTCTGTTTATTGCTTCTCATGGAAACTTGAAGTTAAATGTTTAAAACTGAGGCTGTCAGGGAGAGCAAAATGTGGTGTTTTCCTGAACCGATTACCAGCGTGTGATTGTTACTCATAGCTCAGCAAAGCATGGGGAGTTCCTTCCATAAAATTTCATCTGAGAATTCCTGCCTTAAGCAATCAATGTCTTGAAAGAAATAGGAGATTGTTATCATCATGGAAAAAAAGAGAGACAAGTGTGCAAGATGGAATGACAGATAATTTGCTTTTTCAAACAAAAGAAATTAAACCAGACAACAGCAGTGAAATAGTAATGCAGAGAAGATGTTGCTGTTCCGAGCAGGATACTGTCAGATGCTTTTCCAGTTCTACGCTTGCCATGTGGCTGGTGCTCGTTGGGCAGATGCAATAACTACTCAATCGGTGCTTTTTCTTCACCTCTCCTACATGCCGCTTCTTTCAGGGAAGAAGCTGTAACTACAGGCAATGCAACGGGTACAGTTGTGTGCTCGTTATCTTTTCTGTACATTAACACACATTAAGTAGTATTAGCAGTTCATGAAGATAACATTTTCCATTGCTTTTAGCTTGTCCTTCTACTGCAGCGTAGAAGAGGAGAATTTTACAGTGCACTTTGAAAGTTAACAAACCTGAGCTTTGAGAAGCTCTGTGGGGAAATGAATCCCAAGCTGAGACCCCATCACAAAACAAAAACAAAAATAAACAAAAAAACCCATCCTTCTCATTCATACCTTAAAAACTCAGCTAAGCATCCCTGTGGGTCTTGGCAGCCCTAAGATTTCACACGGACAAAAGCAATTTCTCAGGTAGAATGGTCCCAATTCACACAAGGCTGTGGGTTGCAGCCAGCATTTGTCTCCCCGCTGGAAACCTATTGTTTTTGTTACAGCATAGGAGAGACTTGGGGGCTTTGTTTATCTTTATTAGGAGTTTCAAATTCAGGCCGCAGGACTCTTGTCTCGAGCTGTGCTGATTTGCTTGCCGCGGGAGGTGCTTGCATAAGGGGTTCTCAGGATGGGGAACCAGTAAATGCGGGTATCGGCATGACACAAACCTTGCCAGGTGTCCATTGGCCTTTTCATTCAGGGCTGCCAGTGGCTTACAGGCCCCCTTCTACCTTAAGTCCTCTGTTTTTTTCCTACTTCCCTGCGTGCTGCTTTGGCCATGGGTTTTGACTGCGATGGATGGGGGGCCAGGCCAGGGCGGCCTCCGCGCAGGGACGCAGCGCAGCTCTGTGAGCGGGTGCTGAGCACCACGTTTGCTGCTGAACCGTCGTCTCCAGTGCCGCATATCATGTACGCAGTCTAAGCTCTGCTGACGACAGTGCAAAGACTTCCACTGATTAGGATGGCCTCTGGATGCGGTCCAGACCTATCAAATAGAATGGATTAAACTGTGTTTTAGTAAACGAATAATTACAGGTAAGTATTCACATATAAAAGCTAAATGAGTGAAATTATTTTCTGGGACAATTCTGTTGATTTCAGTGGAGTTACACAAATAACTGATTTGACCTAGTGTTTTGTTTATAGGAGGGCTTCTGAAATGCTAATTATATTGGTCATATTAGTGAGAAACAAGTAGATTTCATCTTTTTTATATGGTTAAACAACATAATTGTGAATACTGGAACTGACAACTAAGTGTAATTTGGAATACTGAGCTCTAACCAAAAATGCGTAAGTGAAGCGCTTTGTTGGGAGTACATACTGTACAGAAACTGGAACATATTTTTGGAAGGCATCCCTGGCTTTGCAAATCAAATGCTAGGATTCAGCAAAGATGAGTCTTGAAGGTAAAGAATGCTTTAGTAGAAGAAAACTGCAATATGACTGTTAGTCATGGATTGCATTGCATTGTGAATGAAGACTCAAGTGAAATAATTTAATATTATTTAAGATATTTAATTGATCTCTAATTCAGTACATTAAAGCAATTTACCAGTTGCTTAATTTACTGTGTTTGAGAGCTACTGTTTCTGCTTTATGTGAATGATGCTAATCTGAAGAAAATTGCCCATGCTAAATAACAATGTGTAGATGTAAGGGCAATTGATTTGCTTTATGTTATCCTGTGTAGCCCAAGCTAAATCCTGGCATGTTCTAGTATTAGTCTGTAGAGCAGAAGATACCAAGTAGAAAGAGAATTTAACAGTACCTGTTATAATTAAGGCCTATTATTTTAATTTAAATTTCGAACCTGTTTGTCAGAATGGAGAGAATGGTATCTTGTGCAGTGCATAATGCTACATTACATGATAAATGAACAAAGTATTTTAAAATAAAGCCACTCTATGCATTTCAAAAGAATCCTTTCAGTATGACTGAGCGTATTTTCAAACTACCAGTGTTCAGTTGCAGGTTTCGATGTAGATGCTTTTGAAGGTATTAGAAGGTTTTAAATGATATAATTGTTAACTACATGAAAATCTAGTTAAGAAATATGAGGTGGAATGACCAAACTGAAAATGTTTACTCTCTGTTACTTTGGGTACTTATGAGAACAGTAGCATTTACCAAAAGCAGAGGTGCTGCGCTAGCTTTTGCCATTTAGCTCAGTAATTGTGTTTAATGCTGATCTATAGCGTTGCTTTTAGCAAAGCTCACCATACTCACCAGGATTGCCAGCAGTGATGAATTGTGACTGCTGCTCTGGCTAATGTCCATTAAATGGGGCAACCACACATTTCTCTTTATAGATTCTAATACACCCCTCATAGATAAGCAGCTATTATATTCACCCACTGAGCCTCCTACTCGCTCATAATACACCTCTAGTTCACTGTCAGAAATATCTCTGGAGTTCAAGTGATTTATTTTTGCTTGGAAGGTGTTCAGGAACACTTGGGAGTTCTTTGTTTTTATTACAGAACCAGTGGGGTGAAGATTAAGAAAACCAAGCCTTTGACTCCTGTAAGAACAATTTATAGTTTTAGAACATCTCTTTTCCTAAAGGACTCTTGTTCTTTTTGATTACACCTATGGAGAGTATTTCAAGGATTATATTACTGTGCCAGAAAACGGCTTGCCATTTTTTCAGAGATGTAGGCGATCATGTATATGTTTTGGAGGCGGTGGAGTAGCAGCAAGAGAGCTTTGTACAGTGTTATGAAGTTGTATATGAAGTTGTCAGTTCACACAAATGTTTTTCAGGCAAGAATCCTTATTTTGCATCAGACCTTTTGCTGTTACTTAGCTGACCAGTTAGAGTGCATCATTAAAATCCTTGCTCCTCTAGTTTGCCTATTAAACCCTTTTAACTTTAGAAGCTTTTGGTTTGCTACTTTGTGGCTGTAGGGCAATTTATTGAAAGTGCCTTTTACTCTCTGACGTTCCAACTCATCAACTTAAAACTGCTTTTTGGGCAAGGATCAGCATTCACCATGGTACGCATCTGCACTTAACACAGATGAGTCTGCTATTAAAACAGTGATTCAGACTCTTCTGTTAGGAAGTTTGAATGTTATTTCATTATTAAAATTGTTCAGTCCAAATAAGGTTGAAGAAAGTTCTTAAAAGGTCAATTTTCAATTATTTCTATTCATAAATTGTTTTTTTTTTTTTTAAATAGACTGCTTTTTTTTTCCTCTAGAGTAGGAAAGATTAATGCAATATTTTAATAAGTCTTTTGTAATTTTATTAGGCTGTTCCTTTAAGGGAAAGTTTATCATTTAGAACAAAGATAGAGGAAACAAAGCTCCCCCAAACCAATACAAGTGTCAGAGGCCCCATATCGCTTAGTTTTCACTTCCATAAGGCAAAGATGCACCAGGACAAGCTTCAGCTGGTCTAGCAAATAGTGGATATAATGAGATTTCCAAGCAAACTCACACTGCAGTACAGTACTTAAAATCCTTTTCAGCAATATTAAATTAAGTCTCAGAGGTACCCTTATATTTCAAAAATACTAGTAGAAGGTTAGTGTTACTTGATGTTTTGTTCTGTCTTCTTTGTTCCTTATGGCTTCTCTTAGCTTGTGGAAATTAATAGACTAGAATTGAGCACTGCACTTTATTCTCTCTGTTCAGAGATTTATATCTTTTCCTTCCCAAATCTATTTGAATAATGAGAAAAGAAATTAAAAAGCATATTTTAGTGGGCTGGCTAGATTCAAATATCAGCCACTGTTGTCCTTTCATTGGTTTTCAGCAATCTTTGTGAGATCGTTTTGGGAGCATCTCCAGCACATGAATTTGCAATCTGCTGTTACATATGCTACAGAGTTGAAAGAGTTTTTCATTTGTGAGAAAACTCTCAGAGCATCTTTAGGATTCCAGCACTAATTCAGACGAGTGCCATTGCTATCCCTTAAACTACATCCATGTTCAGTGGGTGAGCAAGGCATCAGTATTGCCAGGTAGCAAATTATTTTCAACTACGAAAAAAAAATAGAAAAGAAACAAAGTATATATTCACTTGTCTTATATTACTAACCTGTACTACAGCAGATCCCAAAGTTGTGAAGACCATATCCATTGTAGTCTGAAATCTACACAGGGAAAGATCTCTCTTTTGGTTTCTGTATTTTTTAGAAGACTTACTTTTTCTGATGGAATAGCATATATAATACATTTGTAATGTCATTAAAGATGTCCATAAAATGTTCTAGAAATGCCCAAAATAGATATTTTGAAGTTTTACACCTATCAGGTGTCTACACCTATCATAAGTGGAGTAAATATTTCTAGTGTCTGCGTTATTAGAGGTGATAAACTTCAAGGTAAAGCATATAAATGTCAATAGTCCTTACATGAAATCTGTTAGATGTAATACCTCATCTGATGATAAGATGTTTTGCCTTTCATTTGTCTCAAATATTTCTTTCCTTAAAATCCCCTCAGTTTCTTATTAGCTGAAAAAAGAGTATGCAATTAGGTAATGTATTAGCTTTGAGTGATATGAAAACATTACATTGATAGATGTTTTAGTGTTCAGTTCTTAAATGAGTTGCTTGTATTTATTTGCGTTATTGGCTATCCTTTAGTGCTCATACTTCAAAGGAAGCGTTAACCAAGTGACGATCTAATATTACATCTATATTTGCCTGAATCAGCGGGGAGTACAGCATCAAGCAAAGTACATGCAGGACTGAATGAGTTCTTTGATTCTTAGGGTCATGCAATAGCTTTGATATAATGACTGCTTGAAGGAATTCAGTTAGTCTTGGCAGTTTGATGAACTTCAGGGTTAAGAAATGACTATGTATGTGGGAAATCTATGCCAATGGGAATCGTTCCTTAGAATCCTGATGCATCTTGCTAGTTTTTGGCTCAAACATTAATAAAATTATCGTCGAAATAAAATTCTTGATATTCTTCTTTACAAGAAGGTACAGTGCACTGTTCAGACTACTTAGTAGCACAAACACTTCAAGACACCTTTGCCAATAAAGCACTTCAAGAGATCCTAGTGCTACATCCACAGAGAACCTGGGTATTCTGTATCCTAGCAGTGCAATTTCCAGGTTTGGTCCCTTGTCCTGGGAGCAGAATCCTGAGTCCTGAGATGAAGCCCGTGGGAAGTGTATACCTCATGTGGGGAGCGCTGAGTGGTTCAGAACTGGATTTTTAGCAGCTAGCATGCTGAACAAGAAAAACTTAACGTAGCTCTGTGTGAAGCTATGTAAGACTAGTGAAAATGCTGCTGAGTGTCCTAAATAGATGTGACCTAAATTTTAGACATTTGCAAGATTCAGATAGCTCTTGCAAGGTGCTCCTTGAGCTCAGGATTTGGGAGGCAGGTGGGCTATTCAAAAAGTCCCAGCCCCTTCTGAGTCACGGTCTTATTCTGGGATCCGGATGCTGGCACAAGAGGCAGCATCTCGTTTCAGTTTCCCCTTTTGCCTGAGGAAACCGAAGCCCCCACCTCTCACCTGCACGTAGGATCCTGTGAGCTGAGGGAATATTCCCAGTGCCTCTTGCCGACATTGTGTCTGTTTGCAAGGGAACTTATGCCCTCATATATCTACTGAATGTAAGAGTAAATCCCAATAATACTAGGAAGTTCTCTTATAAAGTCCTAAAGTACTGAGCAGTCCTTATTCCTAAAAGAGCCTTTGAAATTGGTATATTTTGATGACTGTACTACAGTTTATATATGGTATATTTATCAACAAAAATAAAGTGGTCCAGTTAAATCACTGATTTTAGAAAATGTGGCCTATATTTTCAGTGACATTCTTATGAAGGACTGTGATCTGTGACGTATGGTATGTATCATATACATCATATAATGCTATGTAAATTGAAGATGGGACCAGGAGGCAGTATGCTTCAAAGGCCACTGCACTCCAAAATTATTACAATTTTTCTGCTAGCCTTTGCGTTGCTGCAGGGGCAAGTGAATGTGAGGTATAACCAAAAAGACCACCAGTTTTCCGTTTCGTGGCCCTATCCAAAGCAAGGAGTAAACAGAGTAGTCGCGATTGCTTTCCATGCTGATGGTCAGGTGAGAGGTCTAAATAAATCTAATTTAAGTAATCTAATCCACTTAATCTAATCCAAATAAATCCAATTTATTATTTAGAAGCACTAAATATATAATATTTTGCTAATGCTGTTAGTCTTTGTGCAGTGCCGGGGGGCCCTGTGAGACTCTGTCCATGACACCCTGCGTGTGTTTGGCACTGCCACGGACCCAAGTGCGAGTGGGGTTCAAACCTGACCTTGTCCTCCAGTTACATCATTTGCCACATTTGGTGTTATGGAAGCAGGGGCAGACGGAGCTTATCTGAGCCTTGTCTGATATTTGAAGCTCTTAATGGAAGTGGCAGTGTTTTTTGGTGGGTTTCCTCTCTGACTTTGCCAGACTTGGCTCTCTGAGCAGCACAGTTAGTTAATGCTGTTTTTATCATTATCTGCCACTCAGGTTGATACACTCTGCCATTGTAGACCAGATCCTTCTGTTTGCTTTAGTTTGCTGGGAGAATGTTTTGTCTTTCAGTTGACTTTGATGCAAAACTCTTGAGAAAGCCAAATTGTCACTTTATCTTGTAAAGCTGAAATTTCTTCCCATACAAGACAAGCCTGGTCAGTCAGGTACACTAGGGCATTTTATTTGTGAAGCGACATATCGACCTCAGCCCTGCTGTACAGACTGAAACTAGTGGAAAGCATGGATAGGTTTGCCAGTATTGTGCCAGCTGACTTGATATGCACAAATAGTATATTGGACTGAGAGAGGATGAACTGTACTTCAGCTTTCAGTGCTGACAGGCAAATCAAATTAGCTCGATTTCTGAAGGATAAAAGAAAAATATTTTTTCTGGTTTCTGAAGTGGAATTAATTTCACATTGATTTGGTTTGATTTTACTAAAGTGAAAATGTCTTCTTACTGTAAATCAAACCAAAGAGCTTATGGTATATGTCATGTGGCATATATATGTTATATATGGTAAATGCCATATCTGACAAACAGAGGTATTTTTGGCTTTCTCAACATCGCTGTATCTGCATACAGCAGGTATAGGATTAAGCTTCAGGGTATGGTTTAAATCCAGACTAATGTTGTCAGCTGTACATCCACGTTGTCTACCTGTAGGAACACCCCCCTGAACGCAGCTCCGATCCAGTGTTGGACGGTTTTAGGCGGGAAATTCAGGTATCCCGTTTATTAAGAGATCATCCCCTCTGTCAGTGTTTCCTTATCTCAAGAGGAACTGGATCCAGGTCTTCAGCTCTTGCACTTGCCTTTGTGGCGGTGTGGCTGAAAGTGCACCTTGAGGTGCTTTGGTGCACTTGCTTACTTCAAGGCCAGTGGGATTTGTAGACACCCCTAAATTGGCACCTGCTCAATCTAGGAAGACCCCTAGGATTCTGGATAGTCACTTGTAACATAGCTCCTGCATTGCTTAGTGTGGTAGAAAAGAAGCCAAAATCCTAATTCCTTGAACACTATACAAATAATAGCAGTTTATTTCTCAGCCAGCCTTGTGTGCTGCATAAGGCTTTGTCTGCATCCTTTCAGGGCCAGTTTATTAGCTTTGGGGCTGCTTGTCAGTGAGTTGTCATGTTGTCCGAGGTGCGTGCTGGACACCCTCCAAGCTTCGACAGCGTTAATTTGACAAAAGCTCTGTCCTCCAGACACGATCCTTTGCCATGCGCAGGTCAGCCCTGCGGTGCACACACAGCGGGGCCAGTGAGTCTTAAGATATGCTGGATTCATTGGGAATATATTTCTATATTTCTGTAGTTTCTGTATGTTTCTGTCTGCAGATTAAAAAAAAAAAAAAAAAAACCTTCCCACAAGATCCAGTCCTTTGCTTTATTCACATTATGCCAACACAGAACTTGCCTGACTGAACTGCTGATTTTATTGATTTGACCCAGGTGGTACTGGTGTTAGATGGTATCATTAATTTAATTCCTTTTGGGTTGTGTAAGGGAGGGTTCAATAGAGAAATGCAGCGTATTTGGCGCTCGGTAGACCTGTGATTACTATGGGGGTTTGCAGATTATCCTAGCCGAGCTCAGATTTTCTTTAATTTTCTGTACGTGTTTGCAGTAGACCATGTCCATCCTACTTGGTGAATGAAGGAGTAGGTTCCCTCGGTCTTCCTGCACCTTGCAGGTAAAGAGCATACGGACTGTTAGGATCTGGTTACAGTATATGATGGTGGAGTTGAACGCACTAGAAAGCTTTTCTTTATGGTATGACTGCTAACCTGCAGTGCGCGTCCCTATGCTTGCTTCCCTCATGCTTCTTTACTGTGCTGACTTTAGTTAAAAGCTGCTTGGGACCATAATGATATTTTTGTTTTACGTGCTAACCACATGAAACCGGTCCCTCAACCCCCCGCAACCGAAATACATCTGAGCCAACCTCAAAGCAGGTTCAGGAAAGTCTTCTCCGGGGACTGTCCCCAGCGATGGGGAGCAGGGAGCAACCTCCCTACGCGCATCCGTGGTGACCAGATCCACGCTCCGGGGAAGGGGCCTCCGTGGGCACCCCGCGAGCGCCGGTGGGAGAGCGGCAGTGTGAGGCCCGCAGCAGAGTATTTGTGTCCAATTGTGAGTGTTGGCTGTTGGCAGGAAATTCTGCGCAGAAAAGGGTTTTCCAGAAAGCTCTGTGGTTGCTTCAATGCTGTGAAGCCTTTATGGCTCACGCTTCAGGATTGCAGCAAGCTAACAAGCAGAGGAATTCTGTTAGAACCAGCCGTAATTAACATTCAAGAAGAAGAAACGCAAAGTTGCCAGTTTTCCTGCTAAGAATACTGCAGCAATGCCCTCTAGTGTTGCTTCGGTTAAAGTGTGAGGAGTTGCAGGATAAAACCCTGGTAGGAGGAAGGCTTTATCCTTCATCCCTGCCCGCATGAGCGAGCCCTTGACAAAACACACTGAAGATGATCAGGTTCTAAATATTTTCCCAGTATGAAAGTTTTTGCCTGAAAAAAAAGTATGTGTTTGTATATATTTCCCTTTTCAACAGGGCTGAATGTTAAACAGACTGAATATTTCACAAACTGATAATTTTCTCCCGTAAGGTTTTTTTTTCCTGAAAAATTACAACTCAGGAATTAAAAAAAAATAAAAGGTCTAGGACTTACTTAAGCCCATTCTAGGTGTTCATGTCCTGTTGGAGTTATATTTAATTTCATTAAATTTAAAGAACATATTGCTGTAATTCTAAAAATGCTTGAACTGAAATATA
>JAWLRI010000179.1:0-27660 GCA_034781795.1 Crypturellus tataupa | reverse complement strand
TGTTGGAGTTATATTTAATTTCATTAAATTTAAAGAACATATTGCTGTAATTCTAAAAATGCTTGAACTGAAATATATTTGTTTATTTATTTATTTATTCATAGCTAAGTAATATAACTATACTGTAAGTGAAAGAGCAGAACTTGAAAAATGAATTTTAGATTGTAATATCTGATGGTAAAGGTGGGTTATTAACTCTATTAATTGTAAATAAAGCCAAACATTCTGCATTATATGTATGGCAGATCACATTCAGCTCTGTAGGTTCCATTTTTTTTGTGTGGTGATTTTTTGGTGGCCAAGATCTCCAGTCTAAAATAGTGTATGTTAAAAGTATATCTAGAAATAAGGATGAAAGGCTTATCCAAAAACTTATATCACATGAGATACATCATTTCCAAATCCTGTTAAAAAAAAAGGAAGTTTTCTTCTTCCTAGGCTTTTACTTCGATTTCTAATTATACACAATAATCATAAACTGGTGAAAAAGTGAGTAGGGAAAGTGAAGAGATGATGAATGCAATGCAAAATACAATTTGAACTATCTCATATACTTTACTGATGCATTTCAGTGTCAAAACTGATTCTGAAGGAATGAATGTGGCTATACAGATATTTCATGGGGAGAAACTGTGTAATCAAAAGGAAATTAATTGCAGCTCATCTTTTGCAGACACATGTTTCAAAGTGGTTGAATTCTTATTGTTTTCTTTATATTCTAGATTCATTAACCTTGAAATACTGAGGGTTATTAATTTAAGGGCTCCCAGTTCCTGATCTGCTTTGCAAGTGGGCCATTAGTATGGACAGGCTGCCTCCCTCTGCACTGGTGTCAGTGATTAGATCCTGGAGAGCCGTCCGTTCTCAGGCAGTGCCTGAGACGTAAAGGCATGTCCTTAGGAAGGAGGAAAAATATCATCAGAGTAAAGTAATTCAGTAATAAATACATCGTGAATGAATCATAAAAATCATCGCCTTTTCCAAGCCTTACAATTTAAATATATTTGTGTGAATATCAGGTAGCTCTAATCTTACAAGCTATCTTCCTTATTACATGGTTTTCTTTTCTGGTATCTCTTTTCTAATTCATTTTGCTGACCTAGATGAAAATGTTGGTCTTTCATATATTCTTATCTTAGATGCTTATCTATATAACTAGAAAATGCTGTGCATTCTCTGGAAGAGACAGCTATATATACATTCATATATATACACATATTTATATAAAATGACTTCTGAAATCATGCTTTCTATTCACTACATATACAGAGTATCAATGTACAGTAGCTTTTAAATTGATTTTTGTTTGTTTTTCCCTTTCTGAATTATTTTTAGCATTAAATTCAACCACTACTCTAGCAACTTACTTGACAGTCTACCTAAGGTCAGATGTATTTGTACGCAGTTCTTCTGATGCATCCGCTATGCTCAGAACTGTTGCTAATCACAAGGGCGAAGAGCAAAGTGAGAAACCCATGTTTTTGTAAAGACACACACAGTGCAGTTTGTGCATCCTGAGGGCTTAAGCAGAATTTTAAATAATCCACAGGTTTCCTATGGCCCCCATTGCCTACAAACCATTTTGTTCTCATGTCACTGGTTCTGAACCATTTCTGTATGTAATGGCAGAGCGATTTGGGGAGAATCCCCCCCATAAATTTTGTTGTCTTTTCTAAGCTGTTCCTAAGAACAGGGAAGAGAACTGCCCCCATCTGAAATCTATTCAGGCTTCCAACCTCAAAAATACAAAATGGATATACATATATATATGTAGTGATGAAAAAATAGGAAAGCCGTATAACAACGTGCTTCTTTAAAAAGAAAAGTACCACCCAAAACTATGAGAAAGAAAAAATGTATTATGCTTGCTTTTGGCGAGCATAGTATTGTACCTTCATATCATAATCAAATGACTTTACTTTGTAAGAGTAATTTTCTGTTGCAGGGGAAGCGTATGCACATAACAGATTTAATGTAATCTGTGTCTGTTTAAATATATAAATTAAATCTGTGCACAAAGTACTGTTTGCACATGAGTAATTGCTTTGTGCCCCACTGCCAGCCAGGCTGTCCTACTCAACAAACACCCAAAAGAGGTTTGATTGCTTTCTTCATCTCTGCTCTTATTCCTTAAATATAACATTTAGTTTTTGCTTTAAAAGTGTGCTTTTGCTGCAGGCTAACTGATTGAGGTAAATCATCCTGAGGTGAAGTTACTGCAGAAAATCAGTGGTGATTTTGTTTTGTTTTATTTTTTCAAAATATAAAATAATGTGAGGATAGCGTGATAGCTCTGCCTGCGGTTGACTTGACCTGACTTACCCCATGGTGCAAGTCAACTGCTTTTTCTTCCAGCTTTATACAGATATGGCTTATTTGTTAGTTATGTCGTAAGATCAAATTATACCTTATCTGACCAGGGAAGTAAATGTTCTTAGAGGTTGTGCCACAAGAAGTGACAACACCCTTGTCATTTAAAGTGGAGGGCTAAGTTGCGCCTCATTCCTGGTGAGGCTGCTCCGCCGTGATAGTCTGAATTCTACATTTTCTAAATTTCTAAATTCCAAAATTAAGACATAACCAACTGATTTTCAAGACTGGTATTGATCATCCGCGTGGGTACTACAAAGAACTTTTTCCCCCCAATGTGTATGCTATGAACTTCAACTGCAAATTTTATTATTTTTCGTGTTGTTTTTATATCCAAATATAACTAAATTCACCACAAATCCAGATTTCAGAGATAACTAAACCCATTAATTACAGTTCTTTTTAAAAAAACAGATACTGATAAGTTATTTACCTGAGTTCCTCAAACAAGGAGCCATTTTGATTTTTCATGAGAATCCTGAAATCTGAAAAGGAGTTAGTAAATAGGGGAAAAACTCACTAAAGAGGAACGAGGACACAGAGGACATGGAATAGCTTCTGAATGAGTAACTGGACTGGACTGCTCCAAACTGGGAAAGAAATCGCCGAGAAAGGATGTGTGAGAGCTCGAACATCAGGAGTGGCAGGAAAGAGGGAACAAGGAGCACCACTTCTTCCTTACATTAAGTTTTAGGGTGGCGTGATCATGATGGATGGGTCTGTGCACACAGCATAATTGTATTGTGGAACCTGTTGTCATGGGAGAGTGCAGATGCCAAAAGTTTCAGAGCTTCCGAAAAGCAGTTAGATAAATTCATGGGAGAATAATATATCAAAGACTATTAAATTCAAAGAGCTCAAATTGTTTGCTGGCACCTATGTCTCCTAATGTCTTTTGAGATGCTAGAGGGAATGCATGGCATCTATATGGTGCTGTCACTGGATTTGTGATAGAGCCCTGGAAGGGGAGCTGGACTCAAACTCTTCTTGGTGGTGGCCAGTGACAGGGCAAGGGGTAATAGGTGTAAACTGAAACATAGGAAGTTCCATCTGCACGTGAGGAAGAACTTCTTTCCTGTGAGGGTGACAGAGCCCTGGAACAGGCTGCCTAGAGAGGCTGTGGAGTCTCCATCTCCGGAGATCTTCCAGACCCGCCTGGATGCCACCCCATGCCCTAGCTGTCCCTGCTGGAGCAGGGGGGTTGGACTAGATGATCTCTAGAGGTCCCTTCCAGCCTCAACCATTCTGTGATTCTGTGATTCTGTGATTCTGTTTTTCTGTGAAGCGAGGTGGGGTATCATACATCGGGTATCTCCAGTAGCACCCAGTGCTTGCAGGATAGCAACTGGGCTGAGCCCAGCAGTACTGCCTCTGGCCAAGCCACTGTTTGCTGGAGGTGGTTGCAACATCACTGAACTACTGTGCCATTTGCAGAGCTGAACTAGAGGATCTCCATAGGTCCCTTCCATCCTCAACCATTCTGTGGTGCTGTGGGTCACCACCACATGGCATGGGGATCCCTGGAGACCCATCAACCCAGCAGAGGAGGAGAAGTATGTATGTGCCCCCTGCGTGTGGCTCTGCTGGCCCTTGGTGAGTCTGGTTAGTTGGAATGGTACTGCACTGAAGGACAACCTGAGCAGCCTTCAAATGAAGCAAGTGCTGGTCTGGCACACGTACCCAAGAACACCTATGGAGCAAAGCAGTGAAACGAGAAGAAACATGGAAGCTGTAGCTTCAGTTTCATTTCCACAATATCTGCCGTGTCAGCACAAGTCAAAGCTCTGAAACATTGCTGTTTGGATTAATTATTTTGGTGATTTTTTGTGTCTGTTAACCTGCATCCAACCTAGCGGCCAACCTAAAGTTTTGAATTTTGTGGATTTTGTATTAGTTGCATAGATAGTTGCTTTACCTGCTCCTGGGTCTGGTGCCTCCTCAAGTTACAGAACCTCAGCTTGCTTTCTAGCCATTATCCCTTTGTAGCAATATGCAGAGCGCCAGGCCCTATTTTGCTTTCTAGACTATAATTTATGGTACTTCGGGTTACATGAATATTCCAGAAACCATTTTAGGTCTTTGCTATATTGCTTGTTGTACTCCTCTTGTTTTTACCTTTCACCTATAACCAGAGAATGGGTTGCCTTCTAAGTGATCAGTGTGCAGCAGTCTTAGCCTTGTTGCTCTGAAAGAATAAAATTTATGTGTAGAGGGGACATAAAAAACAAGTGATCAACCAAAAAGCACTACTGCAGACTTGCATTGTTATCATCCGTTTGTCCCAATTAATGTATTTTCTATTTATAGTGTCTGAATTAGAACTTTGCATCACAAAGCAAGCAATATCTTTAATAGTAAGCTCCAGCTAATCTTACTCCTTTTGAGTCCCAAATCCTCCCTTACTACTATAGCTTTTTATTCTTGGTTTTAGGAAGTTCTTTCTGAGTGCTGCACACACTGTGAATTCCTTTGAGAGCCACATAGTTTGACTGTTGCTGTGGTTTATCCTAAGGCTTTCTGAAATAAATCTCTGCATGGGCTGTAACTAGTGCACTGTGATACTAGTATTTTAATGCAGTTGAAATGGATTGAAATGAGTACTCAGCGACATGGGAGTTTTACTCTCTTGCTGTTGAGTCTGGCTGATGCTTTATAAAGCAGTGTGTAATTTGGATCGTAGCTCCAATGACCCTGCTATGCATTCTGTACCATGCTCCTGAGTTTTCATAAGATGTTTTGTTATAACCTTACTTTTTTTTATCAAGTAACCAGTCCCATATAACATGAAAATCCAGAATAATATAAACTTCTATTTATTCTAAACAAACAAAGTAGCAACCCTAAAAAAACACCAAGGTCAAAAAAGACATGAAAGAAAAGTATTTTTCAAATCAAAGTCTATTTTCAAACACTTAAAGGAAGCATTTTTGTTTTTGGTAAAGGTTAAGCAAGTATTAATAGCAAAATGATTTGCTGATTTAGTTGTAAATGATGAAGCTGCAGCATACAAACAAATAATGTAATCTTATTGAGATATTGTGGCTCCTGGATGTTACCTGACAGAATTTGATGGTATGTTTGCACTGCTAGAAGGTAGCTTTGCGCAGTTCAACTTCAGCAATGGCAGCCTGGAGCCCTGAGCGGGATGGTTTACTCAGCCCAGGTAGCGAAAGATGCTAAACTGCATCTTTCACACACTTGCACACACACACTGTGTGTGTGAGTGTCTATTTGTATGCTATATATGTGTGCTAAGACATCCATCACAAAATTCACCACTGTTTCTCATTGATTTCTGTATAAACTGTATTCATCCATTTGCTATCTATTCAAGGAGTATAAAATATGGTATGGACTGTATGCTGTTAAACTTCAAATATGAACATTATTTTTGAGTGGGATTTGTCATTGTGAACTTACCTATTCAGAATACACATAAATATATCTTGGCCCCTTTTCTGACATATATTTTCTATAAATGCTGGTATGGTTTGATTGTTTTCTGTAAATGGTGCTACTTGCTACTATACCCTGCTGGAAATGCAAGTCAGTGGGTATGCAGAGACATAGCAGACAGGGAGACCAGGTTATTTCATGAGAATCTAAATGAATGAACCCAAGCAAGCTGTGCACTTACACTAACAACAGACTAACTCAGTAAAAACCCTTACAAGGTTTGTAATAAAACCTTGAAGAAAATTTAATGGAAATTAGAAAGTCCTGTCTCCTTTCATTCATTTGCTGAATGTCCTCAGTCCTGTGCTACTGAGATGGGAGAATAACTGCTATGTTGCTACCTTTGATTTCTGCACTACCTCCTTTCTTTCTGTGCTCATACAGGGAGCAACAGTCCCACATATCTGTGTTACAGCTGGGCTCTTGACAGTTTCTTTTTTTTTTCAAAGCCCAAACTGTGCCATACATCAAGGAGATGCACAAGAAATAGGAATAGTTACACTGCACCAGCTGAGGTCTCTCACCTAAATCCTAATATTTACAGAATACACATGCACTTATTTATCTGTAGGGTTCATTCTGAGAAACCTCTTTCTGGTTAGTCCTCTGCATGCCAGAGAGCAGATCCCTCTTCCAACGATAAAACAGCTGGAGCATTTCCAGATAGATGACGTGATTGTCATTTCTCTCTCCTCTTTCAAGGAACTTTGACTCCACTGTTCTACTTTATAGGCAATAGGTCTGAATTTCTTAGCTCTTCCTCTTGAAGTACTTTGGAGTCTCTACTTTTGCAAAAATCCTAACAGGGCAAGAGAGGGAAAAGAAGGATATGAAAACTTGGTGTTGCAGATACTTGTCTGGGAGAGGCAATGCCCATGCTGTCTCTGTGACTGTGAGTACTTAGTACTCCATATAGATAGCTCCATTCTCACTAGAGGAAGGATTAATTACCTCTCCTATCTTGCATGTTTGTCCTGCTAAAGTCCATACACACACACACACACACATACACACATAGATGTGTGTAGGAGGGATCAAGGACGTGAAGCTCCCCAGCAGTCTAGTAATCAGAGCATTCACATCAGTGACAGAAGATGCTGGTTAAATCTAGTTAGATGTGTCAAGAACTTGAACTTTTTTTTCAGGATTCCTGTAGAAATTTTAAGCACTCCAGCTGCATTTTGTGAAAAGGAGCTGCCAGAGGCACCCAGGAATGAAAGAAAATTTCCAATGGGGAAATCCAGCAGCCTGAAAATAGGTCCCTAAGAGAATGAGCCCAGCTGCTGTGGTCTTGTGCCTCTCTGTTGGTGCTCACAAGCTTTAAGCTATAGCACTTTGTGAGCAGTAAATAACATCAGAGGTGTGCAAAATACAGGACTCCTCTTTTAGGAAATGGTTCTGACCACTTGCTCAGTCCAGGGGTAGCTGGACAGGCCAGCAGCTGCCTGAGGCAGGGCTCTGGAGGGGAGAAGGTGGTGGTGGACAGGATGAGGAGTCAGAAAACCCAAGTCGGGGAGAGCAAAGAGGGGATGTCTCTTGTCACCCTCAGGGCTGGCAGCAAGTGGCTGGGTGTGAGAATATTGGCCTTAAGGCAGTGCCTGAAGGAGATGCCTTTTTTGAGGGGCCTTTCTGATAGCCCTGATCAAAACTGTATAACATAATAGTCTTGCACTTCAACCTGGACTCCTGCATTTGGAGCAGACTGACTGAAAAGTCATGTTATTATTGTGAATATTCTCTGTGAGATTCTTTGGTATAAATAAGCTATTTTGCATCTTGCATAGATTGCTGTGTACATCACTCCTTTTCATCAGATTTGGATGCTGTGAATACTCCCACATCTAGTAGAATTGAAGGCACCTTGATTATTTTGTACTTCTTTTTACAGTTAATGCTCTTCTGATCATTGCATACATGCTGGTCTTTATTTTGGACATTTTTCCTCAGAAGATACTATCACTGAGCATATTTTGAAAGACATTTCATTAATTAGAAGTTCACATTTATTGCTAAGAAAGCACAGTTCGTGGTTTGATGCACTTTTCATTTGCTGCTTAAGATTTCACATCTTTTCCATATGCACAACATTTAGCAGTTCTGTGAATAGACAGGATGATTGCCTTCTTTTTGTGGTAGTCTGGTTTTAAAAAATAGACTCTGGACGCATCCAATTAATGTATCTTACATTGCCTGTCCTCTCAAAGCAAAATTTTGTTCTGGATAAGAATTTAACTACTGGTGCTTCACACTTTCAAAATATCTTTTGCCCTGCTGCATCAAGACTTACTTTCCCTGTACCTTGCAACTGTCTTTCTATTCCCAATTTGTGTAAAAGAGGTCAAAAAGAATGACTTAGTGGAAATGAGTGAGTGAATGAGAAAAGGAATGAGTGAAGTGTTTTATAGTTTGGCCATGGTCTTGCCAATGAGAGCACCCTTGAAACACAATGTGTTCACAGCTGAGATAGATAGTCAAGAAAAAGCTCACATTCAACTGTCCCGAAGGACTGGTGCTAAAAATGCTATTTTTCTGAAAGAGATTTTTTTTTTGGAAATGGAAATGAAGTGATTGAGGATCGTCTCTTCCTTTGAAAATGAGCGAAGTTTTGTAAGCGCAGTATTTTTTCCAGCAAATTCTGTGACTTCTTCCAAAACTACACGTACCAAAAGTACACGTTGTGTACTTTTTTAGCTTTTATAAAAATAGATTACTTTAAACTTGCAATACCATGATAACAAAAGAGTCTTTAACTTGTACAAAAACATTTTAATGGAATATAGAAACAAGGGTTATTTCCATATTTTATTTCATTATGGAGATAAATTAAGAAACTAATTAAAGTGGTGCGAAATTGGAGATCGGGAGTTCTTGAAGAACAAAACCTTTTCTCAATCTTTTTAAAGAAATATATGTGAAAGTTTGGAGATGTATTTTAAAGAACTTATGTTCTGCCAGGAGAAGTACTCTGAGGTAGTGAATGCGAGATCTAGCATAGGAGTTATGCTACATCTAAGTCATATTAAGGCCTCTGTGGAGAATCAGATTGTACAACTCTTAAGATAATGCATAATTGATTTTATCTTGGAAATGTATCCTCTTGCTCTTCTTTGTGTAAGAAGAATGAATCTGACAAACAAAATGGGGCATTTAAAAGACAAAAGACAAATCATCAACCTGTAATTTCCTTTCTTTATGATGACATCTGAGTTCTTTCTCCTTGTTTTCATCTGTTGGCATTTCACATGGGTTTCCTCCTTTGCTCCCATTGACTTTATGCCTGTTCATGAGTTGTAGTAGTAGTTACGTGCCTCGGAACTGGTCTGGAGTACCTGGAAGATTTCAAAGAGTTGCACACATGCTAATATAGTTCCAATATAGAAAAGGGTAGAAGATGGTTCCTAGAAATTCTTGCTTTCCCTGAATTTAGGTTCCAGGAAAATAATGGAATGATTAGCTTCAGGCAGTCCATAAAAGGGTTATATGCTTTGATAGAAAAGAAGCCATCAATATATGCTTTGATAGAAAGGAAGCCATCAAATAAATTTGTTATCTCTCTTTGACAGTTTAGATTAGTTGATGGAAATAACTGTGAATATAGAAGCAATTTCATTTCTCTAAAATATATCATGACGTATCATGAGGCATTTTGATTAAAACCTGGAGATGTATTAGGGGAACAAAATCTGCCTTATTTACAGGTTTGACTGAACCTTTCCTAGAAAGGATCTGTAGGACTAGTTATTGTATGTTCAGTATTTGTGGTAATGATCTCCGTGAGAATGTTGTCAGTAAAGTTTGAGGAAGGCACTTCAGTTTTGCAAAGTGATGTGACATATTTCCTAAATAGTTTCTGCCAAAAGTTTGTTTTAATTTATGCAAATGCAACAAAGAGAACAAAGCATGAAGACCAAAAGGGAAACTCTGTCTTGGAAGGCAGTAACTCGGAGAAGGTTTTAGGGTCCGTGTGAACGTGAGCTCCGGGGTAGATGTTCTACCCAAGGAGCAAAAGCGGTGTTGAATGAACAAGAGGAAGTGCTAAGCCGAAGGTGAAAAGAAATTTTGTCTGGAACTGCAAACCCTAACTGCTGGGGCCACCATCAGAGTACTGCAGTCTGCTTAGCACGTCCCTGGGCACATGGACAGTGAGCAGAGAGGGGCCAAGGTGGGTTTGCTGCTGAATGAGGCAGAGGACCTGGTAACAGAGGATACAGAAAGGGCAGAGAGATCGAACGGCTGCTTCGCTTCAGTCTGTGCTGCTGAGGCTGCCCCTCAGGAGCCCCAGACCCCGGAGACCAGGGAGGACTTCCCTTTGGTGGAGAACGGTCATGATGGGGATCGTTTAGGCAAACCTGACATCCATGAGTCCATGGCCCTGATAGGATATAGCTACAAATGCTGGTGAAGCAGATGGACTGAGATTCAGCCACTATATTTAATATCCCTCACTGACAACCTCATAGTACATATGACTCTTTTATAATGTTGGCAGAGTTTTCTTTCCAAATGTAGATGTTATGTCTCTAAATGTATCAGTCCAAGAGGTGCATCTTGCATCACATGTAAAGCGCACGGCATTCGTTAGCCTGACATTGTTATTACCGAGGAAGAATTTTAGAACAGAAGTAAACCTGGCTGGCTCCGTTAGCAGGATAACACAAGTCTAATCCAAAGCTCATAGAAATCACTGAGAATTAATTGCTGTTTCAAAGGCTGTGAAAGAGCCTAGGAAAATATGAAATGGCTTAAGTTCTTTTGAAATAACCAATAATGAGATGTGCATGATTCTATACACTTGAAATACATTATATTTAAAAGCATAATGGAAATCTCTAGTAGTGAGCTTTCAAAAATATTAATATATATATTTTTAAAAAGACAATTATACTTGATAGCAAAGACCTGTAGTGTATTTAAAAAAACCCCAACAAACTGATATGTATGCACATGCTAAATACAGATGTATGCAAATACATTTTAATTATAAACACTATAATAGAAAGTATTCCATGCCTTTCATCTTGTAGTGAAAAAGAAGCAAAATATGAGACTGACTTGCAGGTGATTTAAACAGGTATTTAAACACATGAACATGAGCAATTTCAGCATTCAAGAGGCATAAAAGTCCAGCATAAAGTGTGGGCTGATTTAAAAAAATATAGTTAATATAACTTTAATGAAATCGTTTTACTTTATTTTGAGCTACTGCTCAGAGCTGTGGATCCGGTGTAGCTGGCCGTTGCAGTCAGTGGGGAGAGGAGACCTTCAGCCATGGCTCATCTCTCTGCCATAGAAACCCATCTGGACCCCTCTCTCAGGATGCCCGCTCCTTTCTGCTGCCTGTGGAGAGTATCCAGGGTGACAGTCTGAGATTCAGCTGTATATTCCTCTGTCAGCTAAGTAGAGACTGTGAATCCCAGCTAAGCAGATATGCATCTCATCCAGTATTTCTCCAACATCTACACAGTTACGCTTTTTTTATCCTTTTACTTTTCCAGACCTTTTTGGCAGGTGTTTGTGGCTATCTTTTGCTGTTGTGGACATGGTGAGCTCTTGCTTGCAGTCCACTCGCATCCCCAAATCCAGTGCTCGAGCATCAGAGCTTGCTCCAGAGCTCTTGCTTTATTGCAGTTGCTGGTTGTCTGCTGATAGCTTCTCTTTTGGGGCACAGTCAGTTATTAAAAAAAAAAATAAAGTAAAAATCTGTTACTTGTGCTTCATGGGATCTAAAACTATCGTGATCAGCGAGGTTGTGTATTGTGGGGTGACTGCTTGTTATCTCTGCTTTTAGCAAAAGACCACAAATCTTTGGAAGGCAAACACGTGTTTCGGAAAGGACCCTACGTAAGGGGGCTTCTGTTTTAAGAATCTGCGTAGCCTGCAGTGGCATGAGGCATGGGCCATAAAAAAAGCAGGGAGTGGATACCAGGCAGCTTTTAGTTCTATGTCTGACAGCCTGGAATATAATGATTCCTGTTCCTATATAAAACACATTTTTTTTTCTTCTTCCTCCATAGTATGTCCATTTTTTTTTTCAATTTCTGAGGTGAGAAGAAGTCATGGTGCTACAAGAAGCCCAAAATACTAAGGGCAGAGCACTTCCCTGTGATGAAAGAGGTTTGGCAGCACTACTGAGAGCATTATTTGCTGACAGCAGACCTTGCTGCACCAGATGTTGCTGTTGGGCCACCTCCTGCAGCGGTGGCTTCCCCTGCTTTCCTGATCATCCCTCACAGCAATCTCTGTAGTGCTGGAGGCTTTCAGGCCTCCCCAAGCTCAGCAGCTTGACTTCTGCCTGCTTCTCGTGGGGCTCAAAGCTCTTCACTGCGCTGACTCTTGGCAGCATTCAGGCACCCCTGAGACAGACAGGAACTCCAAGGCTGATGTCTGTTTTTGAGAGCTGTGTACATATTCCGTGTGTATACTGTACATATGCATGCACATACAAATGTACATACAGCACGTACATACTGTGTACATACTCTGTTGTATGTAGTTCCTGCAGTGCTGCAGGCCATGTTGACGTGCTGTTCACTCAACAGCTTGTGCACAATTTTTGCATGTTTTTTAACCCGTGCTGCATAGTCTGGATTGCCATCTTACTCTTCAAGGGCTGTGAAAGCTAAGAAGAAGCAGGCTCCTGGCAAATACATTACCACATTTGGTAACCTAGGTACCACATTTATACCTAGGCAAAATATAAGAAAGAAGCACATGCAAACCATCCTTTATATATACCAGAAGCTCCTTTTCTTAAAAAAAAATGCAAAAATGCAATTAAACACATAATCAAGGGTACAAGCTTGCAGAATGTTCATGAAATAAAATAGAAATGTATGAGCTCCCCTAGACAGAACTGTAAACTGTCATATTTAATGTCTACTATTAGTTCAATATGTTAATTTACAGGCACTCTGAAAAAAGTGAGCCAGATGAGAACATGCTCATGTAAAGACATATTGAATAGTTATGAATAGTAAGAGCAGGCAGAATGTGGAGCATGCGCTCTTCAAAGTCCATATGCCAACGCAGAATAATGAAGACTGATTTCACTTTATTTGGTATATGTTTTGCATAAATATTTTCAGTGATTCATTTCAATAAAGTAAATGCACTGGAATGTTCTGGACATTAGAGGCACCCTTTAAAACACACAGGGAAGTTTTGTCAGCACACTGGTAGTTTATTGCTTGGTAAGGTGCTCTTTGCTAATGTTTACAGCTACTTCCATTCATCTAATCTCTGTGTGTCAGAGCTTTCCATTTTTATTTTGTTCTGTTTCCAGCATAATACATTATTAGGGCTTTTAGTCACTGACTCTTCTTTCTGACCAAACATATTCATTTAAATATTTTTCCTTTGTGTACTTGCCATCCTTTCTATAAAAATATTTGTATTTTTGACTAACCCTCATGCTTGCAGTTAATTGAAAGATAATGGCAACAGAGGTAGAAAATTGTCACCAGAGAATGGTCTCCTGCAGCTAGAGTGCTATATTTTATTGTCAGACATTTATTAAAAATAAATGTAAAAGGAGAATAGAGAGAGACATTTATTCTGTGACGATATTCAGTGCCAGTGACCCCTACTCCTGCTCTACTAAGGGATTAATTATGTTGATTCCTCCTCTCCCCCAGCTCCTTTTTATGAGCATCACTACAGCATGTCTAAAAAGCTGCACTCTGAGAGCAGCTCATGAATGAATTTGTTCCTCTCAGTCACCCCCTTACTCACTGCCTGAAAATGTGAGCTGTTCTCCATCTCCATCTGGAGTAAGAAGTGGGATATCTTGCCTATCTGCCTGACAGCAATGAAATACATCCCTCCATCTTTTTCATTTAGTCTGCAGTCTCCTTTGGAAATTTAGTATCCAGCCCAATTACAGAGCACCTTAGACATTACGGAGATGGCTGCTAGGTGACAGCTGGTATAGAAAGCCCTAATACAGATGGATCTTTCTGTTTCATTCACTACAATTTCCCGTTTTTACTTGCTTTGATCTGACCTTCATTTTTAAATAGTGTGTTCCTTCCTTTTTCTAAGGAGGTAGGAGCTTTCATACAGGATCAGGCTAGGACTCCTGCTAATGTAATATCCGAACTATATCATATTCTTCAAAAGAAAATGAAACTCCAGTTTGGCAGGCTTGTATTAAATATGCCTTTGCAGGAGAATTTTCTCAAACTCCTAACAGCCCTATTTAATTTTAGATAAAGAGAATATAAATTTTATGTAGAAAGATATAAATTTTATATAAAGAAGATATAAACTTTTCGACTAAGGCTGCATATCATATTCTTTGTATTTTTCAATAAAGTAGCTATGAAAATACTTAACTAATATCAGTGTATAGAGCTTCTTCCCTTTTCAAAATTGTTTGGTTTCCTGCCTTTCCAAATCAATCAATTGCTTTTTCCTCCTTGCAGATTCATGATTTCATTTCCTATTCAGTGACGTCTTCAAATTATAATTTTCAAAATGTATATAATTCTATAATTGTTAAATAATCCACTGTTGATTTACATTTTTATTTTGAGGGAACTACACTATTTGAGCAGCATCTCTACCTGTAGGTGGTTTAGCTTTCGTGAGTGTCATTTTGCTATGAGCAGTGTTAACTCAGAAAAGAGTCCATCTTGCTAGGAAACGTGGTTGGTGCTGAGCGCACACTAAATACACCTCCTTCTGCCATCTGTCCAATATCAGATAAGGTAAAAGATCTGCAAGAAGCCAGCTGTGAACTACTGCACAGGATTCACCCCTGTTGCCTCCAGCTCTCTTCAGACGTGACGTCTCCTCTGCTGCTCGAGTTCCCTGTTTTTTTCCATAGTTACCTTCCGCGGATTCCACCTGCCGCCTGGACCTGCTCCCAAGAAGCAAGCCAACCACTTCTCTCCAACTTCCTTTCCAATCTCTTTCCTTCCCCCATGTATTTTCTGATCCAGTGCAAGGTGCAACTGCACCTTTCAGTCAGTTTTGACTCCTGTTGGGTGCTCTCTAGATGTACTTCCCAGTTCCCGGGGAATGCTCAGGTTAGGCACGAGCTTGTTATTCCGTCTGCTCCACATTCTTTCCTGTTAGCACTCACTACTGCAGCTGGTTGCATTATGTGATACAAATAAAATAACTGATTAACTGATTAGCTCTCTTCTCTCCTTGTGAAGCACTTATATAAACTGATTCTATTTGTTGACAATTTATGCATCAGCCTTTTCTGAGTAGTCGAGATACATATTTGCTAGTCTGTGGGTACTTCACAAACTGCTTACTTTGATTATTAGCTTTTCAGTGTGTGATTAGTCATCTAAATCACAGGGTATCAGTGTTGCCAACTTTAAATATTACAAAGTCATGAGTCAGTCTCCAAAAATCATAAGATTGTTTAAAAATGATTTTTTTTCTCTTTTTAAAAATACTTTTGCTGTTTGTTTTTACTTGGCTTCTGAGCCTTTAGGTTTGATTTGCTTCATGTTTTCAAGTTTTTCATTGCAATGCTGTGAATTAGAAGACTTTTTGATTGAAACAGTTACAGTTATTTTGCAATCACCTGATTTAATGATCTGAATTTTCATGAAAAGAAAAAGAAAACCAAAATAAAATCACAAGAGTTAGAAATGTAGTGCTATGCTTTATATTGGCTTACTGAATGGCTGAAAATTTCAGCAGAGAAAAGAAAGAATACAAAAAAAAAAAAAGAGAAATGAATAAATATAGTAATATTTATTTAAATTCATGTTATTTAAAGGCTTCACACTAAAAAGCAGTGGGCTCCAGTCTTGTAATGATGTCCATGCAGCTCCTGGGGGGAAAAAGAATGTTAAAAATTACATATATCAAAAGCTGTTCTAACTCAAAGTGGCAATAAATGCCTCAAACAAACGAATAAATAGAAAAAAAAAAAAGACTGAGGAAAACGTGGACCTGCTGCTAAATGAGGCAGGGGCCCTGGTGACCAGGGACAAAAAGCAGAGATGCCAAATGCCTGTGGAGCTGCCCCTGAGCAAGCTCTGACTGAGCTGTAGCAACATGGACTATGCACTACCAATATACCCCAACTTGTTTCCTTCTTGTACTTCTGCTTTGCATCTCCAACAAATATCACCTCTGGTCTCCCTGCTGCCAGCTGCAAATGTACAAAATCCTTCTATCCACACATGCACTTATCTCTGTTTTCTCTCAACAGCCTTCCCACATCCCTTGCATGAGTAGCTACTTTAGTAGAGTTCAAACAACAGCTGCTACTAAAAATCAGGTAACCAAACCACCTGCTTTTATCCAGTGTGATGCAATGGAAGGGCTAAAGATGCTCGGATTAATAAAAGCTTAGGACCAGTGTGGTGAAAGTACCAGTTCTGTTGTATGGATATGTTGTATTGATACCCCTTCAAAATCAGCATGAGATGTGTGTCAGCAGGGACCACAGGAGATGCTCAAAGTAACAAATAAAACCCTAAGAGCTTCTTCGGCTACAGCTGAACTGGGGGATTTTGGAGCATTTCCCAGCCCCTCCTTATTGAATACCCAGGCCAGAGCTTCACTCTGTGTTGGACAGAAACCTAAATGCATGAGTAAACAGTGAGCCATCATGGTGCTCTCTGCAGTGCTCTCCCATCTGGAGCATGGGATCAGGACTTCTGTAATAGCTCCACAGCATTTTTGAAAGAGAGAAAAAAAAAAAAGGATAGAGAAGGAAAAATTTCAGTTCAATTGCCATCAGTGCTTTGGAAGATCTAAACCACAAAGGACCGGTGCTCATTCCGCTTCCAAAGAACTATCTGGCTAATACAACATTTTGAAAAGTGAGTCTGTTTATTTATGACTTTAAAGATGTGTTTTTGCTGTCCTCTGCTGTTTTACACAGGATATTGTAGAGAAAAAAAGACCACCTACATTAGTGTTTTGTACCTACAAAACTTGGTTTCTGGAAAATAAAGAAACCTCAGGAAAGGACAGAGATGCAGCAGTACATGATTAGACTGAGAATGGAGAGATGTAATGCTTTTGTTGCATTTTAACAGCTTTTTTCCAGGCATGAAGGAGCCTTGTAAATCACTGGACATGTGCGAGATAGCACATTAGTGTAAGGTCATAATGATAATCGTAATGACAGAATGGGAGATCAAGTATATTTATTTTAATATTGTAATACTTAATGAACAGGAAGATTTCTTGGAGCCAAAGTACAGACAGCAGAATGTTATTCTATTGCCAGAATTTCATAAGATGTTGTGAATTTATCTGCAAATGAGTCCATATGCTACAACATCTAACATTAAATGCAAGAGCAAACTGCCTGAAGAAAAATTATCTTTGTATGCAGTTTGAGAATAAGACCAGCTTAGGAACAGCTGACTTATGAAAAATGTTAGATAAGTGCAGTCAGGGAAATGCAATTAAGACTCTTGGGTCCAGATCCAAAAGGATCTTGAAGTTAGGTGACTATCTCTGGGAGCTGAATTCACAGGGGTGTATCTAAGCCCTAACTTATTATATAATAACTTTCTTCCATCCGAGGAAGTCTAGGTTCTTGGCCCCTGGAGCTTTAAACCTGAGTTATAAATAAGTTGCCTAACTGCTATGGGTCATTTTCGAAAAGAAAAAAAAAACCCTGCACTGCTTTTCTTTTGAAGTTTAACTACTCTCCAGGAGAAAAGCTGATCAGGAAGGTGCTGATTTTGCAGCCCTCTATTTAGGTCTTTCCACTGGGATTCCATTCAAATCTCTGTTTCCAAGCCTAGCTTAGGTATTTTTCTTTAGATAGTCACTGAACAAAATCTAGAAGCCACCTGGGGAAATTCCACTGCTTCAGATGTTCTTGCAGAAGAACACAGTGAACTGCTCTCCCAAGGCATTCCTGGTCCTTTAGCTTACCTTTTGCCTCAAGATCCTTCCACTTGCATTTATGTCATCTAGATGCAATAATCTACTGTGTGGCCTGGGAGACGCATGACTGAAATGTTGCCAGAAATATCAGATTCCGCATACATAAAGACTTTGAGTGTTTCTGCTGAAACAGTTTATAACGTCACCCACGTTTCAGAAACTGCACATAAATTCCTTTGGCAGTCTTGTAAGAGATAACCACTTAGGCAGGCATATAATTTTTTCAGCTCCTTTTATGCTCACAGAGCAGTACATAAAAGAGTTTTTCATAAGATGGAATCATTCACACGTAGTAGTTTCACTGTCTGAGGAATGTGAAAAAAGTTCAGGTTTTAAAGAAAAAAAAAAGAAAGCCAAACCTACAGCCAAAGCACTGAACAATGCTAATTCACCGGTCACTTGATTTTTAGTCCATGCTCTTGATTTTTCTAAAATTATACATTGGCTGTATCAGTACTCTGAGAAATGACCTTTGTCCTTGAAAAAGTAAAGCTGATCATGTAAAGACTCCAGTGTGGATTTCTCCTAGGAGTGTTTGATTACAGCCAGATCAGGTTCCTGCTTTTCATGGCACTAAGCAGAAAGTTTCAGCTGAAAACTCTTCTGACCCTAGCCTTTCCCCAGTTCTTGAAGTAGCTATTTTCTTCTCTTAATTTTTGATCCTTCAAGTTTAAGCTATTTTAGATTTTCTCACAAAAGACGGGGTAAGGCTGTGAGCTGAATTAGGTAAGCCGTGCAGAAGAGTTCCTGCCCTGGGCTGCCCTTATATACTTTCCA
This sequence comes from Crypturellus tataupa, assembly GCA_034781795.1. Classification (NCBI taxonomy): domain Eukaryota; kingdom Metazoa; phylum Chordata; class Aves; order Tinamiformes; family Tinamidae; genus Crypturellus; species Crypturellus tataupa. The sequence continues at coordinate 9,177 of JAWLRI010000179.1, read as the reverse complement.
CCTTCAGTCCTCCTGCTGAGGATATTGTCCTCTCAGGTCTAGATCAGTCCCATTTAAAGCACTTGGTTCAGCTTTAAACACCTAAAAGAAGAGTTTCCTGCTGAAATCAGTGCTCGTTAGACTCAGGTGAGGTTGGAGGAGAGCACTGAGACCATCTCTCTCAAGCGAATGGTTCTGCTGCCATAAAATGAGGTGGCTCTGCTCTGCCTTGCCTCTTCTGGTTCCTCTTGGGGTGTCCTGCCTTTTTGCTTTGAGGCTGATTAGCTCCATAAGGCAGCCAAAATTCATTCGTTTATTAAGTCACTTATTTCTGGGTTTGTCTTCTGCAAGCCTGGACGGGCTCCGTGTGGAGCTGGGCAAGGAGCAGGACCGGTGTAGGAGAGGCCAGCTGGACAGGGGCAGCAGGCAGGACAGCCTCCGCTGCTGGCACTGGCCCTGCCTCGCCTTGGCTCTTCTGATCACCTTCCAGGACTCTGTGCTCCAAAACATGGCAGGTCAGCAGCTATTACTTGATGGTCTGAAAGCTAAGCTCATGTGGATGCAACTTCTGCAGCAAGGCTGGTGTGGGAGGTGGGGGGCAGGAAACGACGTGGCCTTCTCAAAGGGAACTGCCCTCACTTCTGCATTGGAGCACTTCTGCTTTCTTTTCTCCCATGTACCTGCCTCACAGGGTGGAATAGGTTTTTTATAGACTTTCCAAGAGTTGCAGCCACAGTAAATCTCAAATTATAATTAAACATCCCAGATGCTGTTTTGGATGAAATCAGCTATAGAAAGATAATTTTGGAGAAGGAGAATGAGCAGGTGAAAACAGTGAAGTTATAATGAAATTGATAGACTTAATTATAGTATTTGCTGCTGTGAAAGCTGTAGTGTGGTCTAATCAGTTTAAAATGTGGGAAGACTAAGGAGTTACTGTTTTGTCTACTTACACTACTATTTTAGGGTTTATTGAATAACATATTTAGGTTGTGATGCAGAAAGTAAAGGTGTACATGGATGCATATAAACTAATTGCATATTTGGGAAGAGCACAAGCTGATGCTTTTCTGAACTACCAGCAAGCCTGCTATGACAGTACTGTAGGCTGTGCATCTCCTGTCTGCTTGTTTACCTGACCAGCTCTCCTTGAAAAACCACCACTAGTCCATTGTAATATCCTTCACTGTGGTAAAGCAGAACTTTTATGTGTGAATTAGAAAAACAACAGGTTATTTTTCCTATCTGTATTAATAGAATAAATACCATCAGTAATACTGATACTGTTAAATAATACGAGATTAATCTGACTCATTCTGATGCTCTAGTTGTTCTGTGATACTTTGGTAATGATTATTTTGTATCACTGATAGAGCCAACTTTTAGCAGTGAATTATTCTTTTTTTTTTTTTTTTTTTTTTTTTTTTGCTTCTTTGGAGCTAGGTAGCTGGAAACAGGGAGTTATCCTCCAGATTTGAGGGATGATGCAACACATGATCCCTCTGGTTCTTTATTTCCTCCAATGGCTCTTTAGAGAGTAGGGCCATACTCTCATCTCATTTGTATTATGGGCATCAATAAAATATAATAAGTATGACTAGCTTTGCAGGGCATCCTCAGTGGACTGCTTCTGATTTAGTGACTGTTGTGTATCATCGTTCTCCCAAAGCAGTACCTGAAGGAGGAATCCTACCCTTTTGATACTAAAACATAAAGCTATTGAACAAATTGTTCAGAACTTTTCTTTACCCATATCAGCAATGTGTTTTTGAATGAAAGAGAAATCATCATTTCTAATAGTGCTGTAGGCTTTTTCACAATATAGGATGCTAGCAATTGGAGACCAGCTGCATATTCTACTAGTTTTGCTTCTGCAAAGAAATTCTGAAATTCATTCTTATTTCAATAAGTATTCAGTATTCAGAGCCCTTTTTACTGATTCCATAAGTTAATAATTTGCCAGTTACAGCGTGGTACAATATGGATCCTTTTTCTCAGCAAAAAGGATCCAAAATCTCAAAAGATATAATAAACTGTTTATGGCAGTTATTTGGTGTGTCAACACCTGTGGTGTGATGCAGTGAATTAAAAACTTACAAAAAGTAATATTAATGACAGCCTTATGCAGCTACCAAATGGTAGTAAACATGTATAAATCCTTACTTTTTTTCATTATGTTCTCTACATTGTATTTTTAGCTGAAATGCTCATACATGTTGATTTTGAAGTCATTACCCAAGCATGTATATGCCAAATGTTACTAGATTCACTAATTCAAATATTTATCGGTTTAGGAATAGATTTACTGGTAATAACATGTTGTTGTAATCCAGCAAAGCACTAAAGCACATACTTAAAAAGTTAAGCATGTGATTAAATGTGGATAGACTGCTGAATCAGGATTGTAGTCAATGGCTTGTGAATGAATATTAATCACAATTAAATATTAAATTCAAATGAGCACATCTGTGTTCCAATAAAAAGTTGTTGTGCTGAGTCAAAGAGCAAACACAACAGAATCCTGGAATATTTATCCTAGTGTTTTGTGACTCAATTAATATGATTTTGTTATGTTTCCTCCAGGTTTATATTGATTTCTGTAAATCATACTCTGTGCTGGCACTACTGTGCAAATACCTCAAAGAAAGGCTTATTTCTTTGTTTTCCCCCAATACCAGTGGTTAAATCTGTAACTACATAGAGACTTTCAATATATCCTGTTTTTTAAAATGTTTAATTTTATGTAAAAGGCACCAAGCGTCTGTTCCCCATTTCCCATCGCTCTAATTGCTATTAAGGATGAGAGGGGCCTGATGCATTTCAGTCAGGATTCCAGCACTGGGAAGTGCCCCAGCACTCAAGCTATTGTCTTTATGACCAGGAATGGTCTATATCATATACCCGAATCTGAAAAGGTCACATCATGAAGTAGTTTGTTTTTTATATAAAAGTGAATAGGAGGGATGTCTCCAGAGGTATTTTCATTAGTAACACGATGTTAAAACCAATCTTATCTGATCATATAGGTTATCTTGCCGTTTCTTCCTAGACTTAGGTCTAGACCTAGATCATAGATATGAATAAATGGACAGGAAATAGCAGGTTACCTGTGAAAGACAGGAAATGTTTATAAACCTGTTATATAATTCAGCATGGTGTTGAAAAGAAGATTCTTTTCTGAACTTGAGTAAAAGGAAAAAATAGTAAAATAATAATTTTTATTTGAAAACCTTAATTATATTTAACACCTATTTTTAAAAATTGCAATGATACAAGTCACATCACAGTAATGTCTTTGCTCTGCTTTCTAGCTCAAAACGTCCCCCGTTGGTGTTTTGATAGTTCCTCAAGATGAATTGGCACTACTGCCGTGAAACAGCATAAAATACTGTAAAATACTAGCACTGTTGATTGCAGCAAACCCCGAACTTTTCATCGCGTATGCTCAGGGCACTGTAGGTTCAGTTACCACCTGACATTTGTGTTTGAATAATAAAAACCAAAATGAGGAAAGGGTCTGAAATCCAGTGGGATGTTCTACTAGTTCTTTCCTAAACCATCAGAAGAGTCTAGCTGTGGGTTCCCTATTAATTCCAAGTAGGAAATATTTTGCATACGTTTATTCCATTATGATCTGGGGCTATGACAGGCATTTTTCAATGACAGTAAATAAATGGAACTTTGGAGGGTTGACTAATATCAAAATAGCATTTTTGTTAGATTTCTTAATAGCATTTGACTGCAGTATACAATCAATTTTTGAATGGCAGAACCTTGTAGTATTTTGGGGGGGATAGTGCTCAAGCAATTTCATTGATAGATTCTAGACTGAAGAGGCAGAGTTCAGTTCCTGCAAAAATGAAATTGCCAGTGTTTACCATTGATTAGGTAGCGTCATTGCTGAAGTGTCTGAAGATTGGAAAACCCATGAGAATAATTAAAATGCTGAAACAGGAGCATATGTCAATGGAGACAGCTTGTCTACTAGTCAGCTTGCGCAGTCTTTAATATTTACAGTGGGCTAGGCTTGTCAAGCAGACTGGTTGTATAGTTCAGCATTGCGTGTCTTAACCTTTTGTTCTCAGGAAGTGACATTTTCTTGAAAGCAATGTGAAAAGAAGAATTAAAATAAACAGACTGAAAACAACCAGTTTTCATTGGAATAGCCAAGATAGCAAGAAAGAAAAACTAAACACTCAAAAGCTACATTTATTTCAGCTCATAGTTAAGAAAGTATATATGTAAAATAACTGTCATTATATATATAGTTACCAACAAAAATATTCTCCTACCATTCCACTGTTTCTTATACTTATTTCTTACACTTATTTGCCTCTCTCTGATGGCAAAGGAAAGCTGTTGACGCATCTCCCTCCCTCCCCTCCCCCCACAAAAACCAGTACAAAATTTGTATAAAGCAGAAAATTAATCAATTCTGTGCAGCCCTGCTGTGACCCCCTAAAGTATACCGAGCTATAGGAAGGGGCAGTTGTTTATTTCTGGGGAGTACTTAATGTGCTCCTCTGAGATGTAGCTGACCCAGGACCAAATATTCCTCTGCTTAATTCAGAGCAAGACGTCCGCCTTTGGGCTCCTTGGGAGAGTGCTCTAGCTTGCACTGGCCCTCAAACACGGGGGGCATTTTGTTGGGCTCTGTGAAAGTCGTTCAGCATTATGCAAAGCACTTCAATGAGTGGAGGTTGGAACATTTTAGCAAGTTCTCTAATGACTAAATTGCAGAGCTCATTGTGGGCTGCCTAATATGAACCTAATTGTGCTAAATGCAGAATCTTTATCAGAAACGATGAATCTCATCTCATAATAACTCTTAGGCAAATAAACATGGTAGCATTTTAAAAGATAAAAGTCCATTGTCTGTGTTTGGCAGAGATTTGACATGCAGGTGGATCTCCCATATTCTAGGTGAGTTGTGCCACCTTTAGAGGCAGCCTCCAGGACTCAATTTAAGACCGTCTCAGTAGAGCTTAGATCTTTGGTGGCAGCTGTCTTGGGTAACACACCTAGATTGCCTTGGCTCCCTCCAGACCTTTTACTCAATGTTGGAAGAGCACAACCTGTATAAAACTAGGCACTGGTAATGAAAGGGGAGAACTTTTTTCAGGTTTGGGAACTACTTGTTTTTTTTTTTTTTTAACCTTTGTAGGACTCAAAATCCTTTTTGTGGATATATCTTTGGGCCTCCAAGTGTATGTAGACCCCAAGCTGACTAGAGAGCAAAATAGCCTATGGAACCTACATAGTTTTACCAGTATGGTATCATCAGTTCCCAGATGAAAACGGCCCTGCTGCTCTTCCTATTTTGTGTTCTCAAGAACTGACTGCACAAATTATTCAGTCTCCTTCTTCAAAAGTCCTTGCCAGAAGCAAATCTGTTCAACTGGAATAGAAAAATGATACCCTGCTTATGGAGAACTATCCTCACTTTATGCCACCTTCAGTAACATCTCCCCAAATGACTGGGGCTTGCAGTATTCTATAATGTTGTTCAATATTAACGAAACTTGAGTAATAAAGACAAATTTTTGGTTTAGAAGAGCAAACTGTTATTTCAATAATAATGCCTGCTTGCTGGGGAGGAAGGTGTGGGCAGCCAATTTGTGTTTCAAGATCTGTATCCCTCTGTGCTATGAAACATTGCTCAGGGCATGAACAAGGCTCAGGCATCTTTGTCTGTTTGTTCTCCTTGCATGAAAGATTTGTGTAACCTAAATCTGTGAAATAACTATTTCCAAAAATAACTCTTCCTTCCTCTCTGTTTTTCTGCCATCACTTGCGGTTGTCCATCAGGAGTGAAATGTCCCAATTCTGTTGTGCGTCTGCGCATGGATTCTGTGGTGTGCTGCCACCTCAGTTAGTGTTTGGGCCAAAAGATGATCAAATGGACTTGACTTTCAGAGAGTGGACTTGACTTCTCCCTTGCGAGGAAGGAGTCTTAGGAAACACCATGGCTGCTTTCCAGTTTTCAGGCTGTCCCTCACCTGGCCAGAGGAAATAGCTAGGTACAAATGCAGACATCTTGATCCATCTCTACAGCAGCCCCACTGAAGTCAGAGCATAGCACTTATATTTAGCTACTGCTTTACGTCCTCAACTTCCCTGAAGCGACAAAAGTTTAAAAGCTACTTTTGAAATATGATATCAGATAACTTTAATAGGTACACTCTGGTCCTAATACTGTGAGGACTTCACTTGTTCCCATTTACGTAGGTTACTTCTATTTCTTAGCTGTTAATATTAATGAATCTAAATTACTAAACAGCTTCTATGATCAACCATATATCCAAGTTAAACTATTAATTAACTGTAAAGTAGTAGAGGACTTACTTGCTAGTTCAAGTTATGGTCCACCACTTCTGGTACATGGATTATTTGGTTTATAGTGAGAAAGGTTTGTGCTATCAGGTCCTTAAATGCAGGTTAACAGTTAGGATGTTGGTATTTTTTTGTGATACTATCTACACTTAGAACATCTCTTGCTTTTCTTACAACTTTTGAATTTCCCCTGTACATATGTGACTCCTACACAGTAAACTAAAGCAGGCCATTGGGATAGTTTTGTTGTCAAGTCCTAGTACAAAACCATGAAATTTAATTTTTAATGAGGATTAGTCTGTTTCTAAAAGCGATGCAGGGAAGAACTGTTGCTGTAATCTACACATTTAATTCTATGCGTTTGCAGTGCAAATAAAGGTATCACGATATTTAAAATTCCAATTCCATGTAAGCAGAAATAACACTCAAGATTCACTGCCAAAATTTGGTATATATTATTATTATCTTAACAGTAGGTGTACTTGATCCACTTTATTTATTAAAGCTGTGAATTAACACGACTTCCTGTGGCAGGTCACAGTATAAACATATTGCACTTGTCCCCTGCGCAGATCCTCGGGGAGTAAAGAATGGCTTGCTTTGTGGAGCAGTACGTGGGTGAGACGAAGGCAAGAGAAGGCATTGTTCTTTCTCTAATAAAACCCCTAGGGGTGAGCTCCTGCCCTGGGAGTCACCAGCCGCACAGTGTCCATGGGGTCGTGTCCAGCCCTCCCAGCGATTCCCCTCTCTGCACTTTCTGGGCCACTTCCACCTCCACAGCGCTCCTCAGGGGATGTCTCGGGGCTGACTTTTGCTTAGCTGGAAAGGTTTTTCCCTCTGTGTATTTCTGCTGCAGACTGTTTTGGGTACACCCATGCCTCCCTGATGGGGGCTCAGCACTGCGCCCCGTGAAAAGCACAATTTAGCATTTTGGGTTCCCGCTGACCCATGATGAGGACTCTGGTTGTATCCAGGAGACCAGACCTCTTGGTCGCAGGAACGTGGCGCATGCAGCGGCGGCATCTGCCACCCTGGGTCAGCCGACGTCGGGAAGGGAAGGGTGCTTTGAGGAGGCCAGGACTTATCTGTTAAATGATTTTAGATCCCCTAGGCTGAAAACATTTATCACGATTTGCCTTACTCCATGCTAACGTTTATCAGCACAAACGATGTTGTCGTTTCAGTGGGGGACCTCATGGCACCACAAAAGCAAGCATAACCCAGGGCAGCCTTTTCCCTGGGAGAACTGCGCTCTCACATACAAATTTATCATTTACTGTAGTACCTACACCTCCAACTAGGAGACCTCATAGTCTAGGCGTTGTGAGGTACATATATACTTCTTATATAATACATACACACAGGAGAAAAAAGAACTATTACTATCATTTTCTGTGTTTTGGAGAACTAAAATGGACATGCTTGTTCAAATAGAGATAGCAAGGTCGCAGATTTTTTCCTGTTCTTCCTCAAAAAACACAGATGCTTAAATATAGATAAATCATAACAACTGAGGAAAGATTTATTTTTATAAACAATGTCTTGCCTCAAATCACTGTCCATAGCTCACGTTAAACAGTTGTAGCCCTGGAGTGACTACTTTGTAAGTTGTGGGCTTACAAAGAGAACTTGCAAAGAGATTACATCTCTTTAGCTCCTTCCTAAAGTTGCTGTGCTTCCATCAGGTTTGGAGGCTTTGTTTTTTTGCGTGTGGATTTAAGTGCCTTCATTATTCAAATTTAAGATTCAATAGTAGAAAAAGAAATTACATATATTTGTTAAAAATAAATTTTAGAAGGGAAGGAAGAATTGTATTATAACTGAGTTATAATACTTTGACTTAGTGGGATATTTGAGTGCACTAATATGTTAAATGTACTATGTTAGAATTGCAGAATAATTTAGGTTGGAAGAGACTTTTTGAGAGCTTACCTAGTCCAATGCCTTAGTTAGCACAGGGTTAATTTCTAAATTAGAGCAAGTTGCTTAGTTATTTACACAGCTGAGTTTTCAAAAATTCTATGAATGAGATTTCACAGCCTATCTGGGATGTTCTTCTTGATGTTCAGTCAGAATTTCCTTTGCTGCAGCTTTGCCTGTTGTTCCTTCATCAGACAATCTATGAGTAGACTCTCTATCTGTCCCGGTAACCCTTTTTGCATAGCAGAAGTGGACTTAGATTCCTCCTTAGCCTTCTCTCCTCTCTCTTCTCTCTCAAGATTGCCACCGCCTTCCAAAGATGACAGAGCAAGGCCTCACATGGACACCAGCCAGCTTTGTCAGCAGCCTTGAATCACATCCCACACAGCCCAGTGCAGATAAGTGGCTCAAGGGTGCAGCCCAGAGGCTTAATGAATCCCAGCAGTTGCTTCGTGTCATCCAGGCTCTGGGCAAGCAGCAAAACTCCTGAGACAGTTGATCTGGTCAGCAGATGAGTTTTGTCCCACAAAGCCAGGGATATTCAGCCATTACTAGCTTTTACTGTTTTTAACATGTTTAGTATGCTCAGTCACCTTCCAAACTTTGAAAAACACTAGTCACCAGTTTCTATCACTCCACCAGAGTCCCAATCCAACTCATCCTAAGTTAGGGGCAGTCTCTGGTTATCTGTCCCTTTTTGCAGTACGAGACTTGGACCTCTGCCTGTTTCTCATTTACTCCGCATGTGTTTTTAGGTAGCTGGGTGAACCTGTCAGATGAGCTGGTTAGAAATACTTCTGTGAAGGAAAGTTGAAAATATGAAGTGGATTTGACCTGATGTTTATCCTCATCTTCCTGTGTCCAGTTCTGGGCCCCACAGTACAAGAGGGATGTGGAGCTGCTGGAGAGAGTCCAGCACAGGACCACGAGGATGATCAGGGGCCT
>JAWLRI010000178.1:925734-951956 GCA_034781795.1 Crypturellus tataupa | reverse complement strand
GGGGGTGACACGGGGCAGTGACAGGGCCGTCGCAGTGACGAGGGGCAGCGATGGGGGTATCGGTGGGACGCGGGGCAGCGACGGGGGCATTGGGGGAACACGGGGCAGCAACGGGGCCGTCGCAGTGACGAGGGGCAGCGAAGGGGGCACTGGGGGGACACAGGGCAGCAACAGGGGCGTTGGGGGGACGCAGGGCAGCGACGGGGTGACGATGGGGGCAGTGAGGGGACATGGGGCGGCGATGGGGGCGCCAATGGGGCGGCGACGGAGACGTTGTGGGGACGTGGGGCAGCGACGGGGCCGTCGCAGTGACTCACTTTCCTTCTTGCCCCCCGCGGCGCCCCCTCCCCAGTGCGGCATTGTCCTGGGAGCTCTGCTCCTCATTTTCTGTTCTTGGATGACTCATCAATCCTGCATGTTCCTCGTGAAGGCGGCCAACCTCAGCAAGCGCAGGACCTACCCCGGCCTCGGTGAGGACTTTCAGCGCTCGGGCCTCTGTGTGTGTTTGCCTTGTTTGTTTTTTAACTGCGGTTTTACTCCGACCTCTCAATTTACAACTTTCATGCTGATATTGTTGGAATATGAAATGGGTTCTCGATGTAGTTCTCAATTTGTGTTTTGTTCCTCTGTCAGTCGCTTCCCGGCCCCGCGTCCCCGGGGGAGCGCCGGGGTTTAATTCTGCTCTTGACAGGGCAGTTAATAGGTGCAGAATTGTTTTGCCTCCGCGGGGCAGGGGAGGAGATGCGGCGCTGACTGATCAAAACCCAAGTTTTCAGGAGCCGGCGTAGCGGGTGTCTGGTGTAAATTATTGGTCTCAGCACGAAAGCCACGAGCGTCCCCACCCAGCGCGCTGCCGAGGACATCGGGTTCTGCCAGCGGAGCGCCTGGCATGGAGCTGGGCTGCCTGGATCCCGGCTCCATGTGCATTTATGGCAGAGCAGGGGGAGCGGGGAGGAAGCAGTGTGCGAGCTTCCAAGTGGCCAAGAAAATAAAAACAGCTGCAGGATTCATGTGTGGGGCTTGGCAGGCGCTGCCAGGCCTCTTCCTCGGAGCTCGTCTCCTCGGCGCTGGCGCCGGCACCGCTCTCTTTGTGACCTCTCTGGTGCTGCCTGCTGGGGGACACGAGGGACGGCTGCTGGGGTCCCCTCGGCTGGCACGCGGGGCGCAGGGCTGCCCGCTGCAGGGGTTCCCCGTGTCCTCGGGGAGCCGTGAGCTCCTGCGGGATGTGACGCTGCGGACACAGGGGTCCCCTCGGCTGGCACGTGGGGTGCAGGGCTGCCCGCTGCAGGGGTTCCCTGTGTCCTCAGGGAGCCGTGAGCTCCTGCGGGATGTGAGGCTGCGGACACGCGAGTCCCGTTGGTGCAACCAGGGTGCTGCCCCTCACTGCACCGTGTGTTCAACCTCGGCCCGAGCGCCCCGACGGGGGAACGAGCAGCTCCAGGAGCCGCGTGGTCCCGCGAGGAGCCCGCAGGTAGCAACCGGGCCGGCCGCGCCGCAGCTGCCTCCCTGCTGCCACAAGGAGCCTTTGTGCTTCGCTCCCCGCGGCGCACGGAGCGCCCCGCGCCTTGGAGCGCCTCCCGGGAAGCCGGGACCCTCCGCGCGCCGCCAGCCAAGGCGCCCGCGCACACAGAGGGCCAGTAATGCCCGCGGAGCTGCTGGCACGCGAGCGCTGGCACCGAGCGCGACGCGGCCCCTTCCTGCCCCACCGGCCCTGGGAGAGGTGCCCCGGCGCGGGCAGGGGAGGAAAGGCAGCGCTGCTGCGGCGCATCCCAATGCACCGGCGGCGAGCGGCTCCACACAGGCGCCCTTTGTCACCGCGTGCATCTGCGAGGGAGCCTGGCAGCCCCTGCAGCTCCTTCTGTGGGAGGCTTTGGCAGCGCTGAAAGATGGAAGAAAGTTTTTTGCAAATTAACTTCAGGCAGCCAGTGCTTTCCGGAGGAGCATTGAGAGCTGCCGTTACCACTACAAAAGAGCTGGGAGCGCAGCGGGCTCGTATCTAGCGCAGACATCTCCTCTCGGCAGCACCGTGTGCGCCGGGGGATTGCTTATTAAAAATATTTTGCCCTTCGACACCTTTCGGCAGCGCTGCGTGGGGAAGAAGGGTCTCGGACAGATGTGTGAACAGGCGGGGAAGTGGGGGTGATTCCGAGGTGGAATTTAACCGGGAAAGGAGCTGCTGCCTCCCCCATGCCCTCGCAGGTGGCCTGGGTCTTCGCAGGCTGTTGGTGCCGGTGCCGGCACCGCTGGGATTGGGAAGCTCCCTGTGGAGCAGAGCGCGGGCACCACTTGCCCCTTGCAGTCGCCTCGCGGGGTTTAACGGGCTTCCCTAATTAGTGCACTGCCTTGGTGCTGCCCAGCTCGTTAGGCAGCCGGAGATCCCTTCCACAGGCGTCTCGCTGCACAATGTACTTTATAGGCAGCATCTCCTTCTTCCTGGAGAAGATAAAGGATCCAATTTTACTAGTGTCCCCAGATGGGGACGTGCGGCATAGCGTGCGAGGGTTTGTTCTCGTTAGAGCATCGTGTTGGAATCGCCGGCGAGAGGGATCGTTTCGCAGCAGCTCGAGCCTTGGCCGGAGCTGGCAGCTGCGGTTGTTACCCGGAGGCACCGCGTTCCTCCGGGATGTAGAAAAGGAGCTCGCGGGAGCGGTGCCGGAGCAGGAGCCCTTCACGGCACTCCGGGAGGGTTGTTTTCCCCCTTACTGATTCCTCCTTTCCCACCTCGCCCTTCGATGCCGCTGTCTGCCCGACCCACCCGGGGGCTGTTTCCCTGTTCCGTTATTGCCGCCGGATCCCAGCGGCGCTGCGGGCCGGTGCCTGGGCTGCTGCAGCGCGGCCCCATCGCGCTCTGCCGCTCTCCTGCCCTGCTTTACCCGGCTCCGTGGGGGAACATCCTGTTCCTTGATTTCCAGCTTTAGCAGAGCCCAAAGAAATGAGCATTTATAAGTTAGTATATACAATATTTTTGTGCATTTATAACTTAGTGCAATGTACATACACAGTGTGCAATATCGGGCATCCCTGCCCGGCGCGGGCAGCGCAGGGACCCCGCTCTGCTCCTCCTCGTGCCGCTCCTCTGCCGCCAGCGCTGGCAGCCGCGAGCGCTGTGGTCCCCGCTTGGAGCCGGAGCTCCATTCCCATTCTCTTTGGTAAGACAGAGCTAAAAATACAAGCAAGAATTTTCTTGGCATTTTCTTCTTACAAAAAAAACCCCGATGATTTAAAGACTACTGATCATTTTCTGCTACAAGCTACAACCAAAGTATGGAAAAAAATTGTCTCTTGGCAGCAACCTTTTGGTGTGGGTTGCGAGTCCTGGGTATTCTGGGTATGGAATTGAACATTCTGGGCACTGTCTCAGCTCTCCCATCCAGCAACATCAGGCGGTTCAGTTAGAGTGGCAAGATAAAAATAAAAACGGGAGTTTGATTGAAATTTTGTACTGCAGGAACTTTTTGCCACACAGCATCTTCTACATGCATATTTTCTCTTCTGCGCTGACTTTCTTTTAATGGTTGCCATGTGTGGCTGCTACTTCACACTACTTAAAAGGGAAGGAGAAGCAGGAAAAAAAAAAGGAACCTGTTTTGTGTCTTTCCCTCATCTTTGTTCTCGTCTTCTGTGGCTTTCGAGGTGGGGAGGGCGCGTCTGGAGAAGAAACCGGGAGGCTGGGGAAGGGAATCGGCCCCAAAATAACAACACCAGTGGGTTCCCGCTGACTTGCTGTTTGTCACTGTTATTATTTAATTTCTAGCTGATATATGTGCTCCATTCTGGACCTTTGCTTCACTAACTACCGTGTTTGTTCTTTTTTCTTTTTTTTTTTTTTGCCAGCGTTTCATGCCTATGGAAAAGCAGGGAAAATGCTGGTGGAAACAAGGTAACGTGCTACTTATTTAAAGGTGGAACAGTTTGGGTTTCTTTAATGAAAGACCCTGCTCGGCAGCCTCTTGTGGCCTTGCTGTGCTCTAGTTTCTTACGCTCCTGTTTTCTGCGGTCCCCGAAGCCTTCTTTGCTACCTGGAATTTGAACAAGGAAGGAAACGCAATCGCCCAAGGGCAGCTTCGCGTTTAGCCCCCAGCACATCCCGCTGCTTCCCGGGAGCCCCGTTCCGCTGTCCCGCACGGAGCCGGGGCACCTCCACGGCCGAGCTCTGCTCCCAGCTGCAAACTGCTGCAGAATGCTAAAAATACCCTGAATATTTCTCAAATGTTACTTGTCCGTGCAGGCAATTGCTGTAATTGCCACAGGGATGTTATATAATTGGAAAGGGGAGGAAAAGTGGTCCAGGCAGTCGTGAATGGGAGGAGAAGCGGTTCATCAAACAATCTCTTTATTCAAGTGTGGCTCGTTTTGCGGAAAGGCGTTTGAGAGCTGATTTGGTGCGGAGCCGTTCGCGGTAGACCCTCTCCGCGGGAGGTGGGTTGAGAGGCCTCTGGCTCATTCTCTCCAGCATTTTTCTGAAGGAAAAAAAAGGAGTTTTTGCCATCCCTAAGGGCTGCTTCTTCTGCGTCTCCAAACAGTAGTTAAACTCCATCTCCAGCAAAGATGCTGCATGTGGATAGAGCATCTTTGGCTTCTATCACTGGCTGCTGAACGTGTTTTTGACATGGAAACCTGGGGCTGTCGTAGCCGTGCTGTGCCAGAGCCCTGCTGAGGTGCAGGCTGGATGTGCTCCCGCGGGAGCCGCGTTCCCTCTGCGCACACGTGAGCCCGGAGGCTTTAGGACACTCCAGAAATCCCCTATTAACTCTATATCCATTGAGCTTCTGGGACCGTTCCTGGGTAAACGGGGTCTTGCAGTAGGATCTCTCACTTGCTGTATGTTTGTTTTTGCAGCATGATTGGGCTCATGTTGGGAACCTGCATTGCTTTCTACGTCGTCATTGGTGACCTGGGCTCCAACTTCTTTGCCCGGCTGCTTGGCTTTCAGGTAAATGAATCCTCACTGTGTTACATCGATGCAAAAGGTTATCCAGATTCTTCCAGTCAGTGTATTGAGCTCTGTGTATTTTAGATGCATCAGAGTGTGTCCTACCACAGTAGTGTGCTCAGGAGGCCACAGGGTGATTTGGATCATGTCATAGTGAGCAGGACTGCCCTGCCTTGTGGGCAGAGCATCTCGCTCCATAAACCCCTGGAAGCCCAGGCTTGGGGGTACAATCTGCTGCGTAAAAGTCCCTGTAAGGCCCTTCGAACAAAGGAATTCTTTTCAAATTGGTCTCTGTTAATCCTAGAATGGTTTCCTGGAGGGGACGGTGCTTCCTGTCTCGTTCTTGCCCATAAAGCGGTGGCAGACGGTTCCCCTGTCTGGGCTCCGCTCCTGCAGCGCTCGACTTCAAGAGGGGCTTTTTGTCCCTTCCTCCTGGATGTTTTGGTGGCCAGAGCTGTTGTGCACCTGCTTCCCCCTTCACACAAACCGTGCTCCGTGGTGACCCGGCTCGGCTGTGTGTGCACAGGAGGCTCCCGGGATGCTCCCTGCGCCCGGGCTGCTCCCTGGCCGCTCTTCCCGCCGCTCCGTGCGCGGGAGCATGGGCAGCCGCTCGGAGCCGGCGCGAGGGCAGCGCAGGGAAGCGCCGTGGACGCGCGGGAGGATTTGGCGGGGCCGTTATCTGCTCTGCCTGATGCTGCTAAGCTCTGATTAAGGAACTGTGAAGTTAAAAAGATGCGTTGTGGCTGCAGCCAAATTAGGTATTAAATATTTCCAAGCATTTCAGAGTGTTCTGCTATAATAAATACCAATGTGAGTTTTGATTAATTTTCTGGATCAGAATTTTCAAGGCTTCAATCTCTTGTTTGCAAAGTAAGTTCAGTTTTCATTTAACTGCATGAAGATACTCGAATGGTTTGTGTTGGATTAGCACGGAAACACTCCCCCCGCTCCCCTCCCCAGCTCTGCCGCTTCAGAGCGGACCTGTCACGCACTGCGTAGAGCAACAGTGGCACCCAGTGACTGCACAGGCTAATCACAGACCCAGCCAAAGAAAGGGCAAGCTCTCAGTATCACTTTTTTCCTTAAAATTTATATAGAAACAGAATTTTACATTCCAAATCTATCCCGGTTTTGCATCCTTTCTCATTCCAGAAAATAAACCACATCAATGGGAGCCGTTCTGCTAATTCTGTCAGATATTTTAAGTGTGCTCCGTGCTTCAGTGCTTTATGCAGATCCCTTTTCCAGGTGTCTGGCAGCTTCCGCATCGTCCTGCTCTTCGCCGTCTCCCTGTGCATTGTGCTCCCGTTGAGCCTCCAGAGGAACATGATGGCTTCCATACAGTCGTTCAGCGCCATGGCTCTCATCTTCTACACCGTTTTCATGTTTGTGGTGAGTATTCATGCTGAGAATGCTGGGCTTATCCTGTGAGGACAGCCTGCAGGTGCAGGACCCCGGTTTAAAACATTTTTCCCGGTAAACAGCACTGATATAATGTGTAGTGACTAATCTAGGCGTCCGTTCACTTGAGCTCATGAAGGTAAAATATTCCGGCTGTAGAAAGTGGGCAGGGAGTTTCTCCACTGCTACCTATTCTACAGATTGTGGTAACCAAAATGTGGCCTGTGCTATATTTTAGCAGATATATTTTATCATATATCTGTTATCATCTATATATTTTATATATATATATATATACACACACACACGCATGCTTATATGCACACATACACGTGTATATGTTATATTCATTAAAAACCTCAGTGCTTCTGACCTCTGCAGGAGGAGCTGGTTCCTGTTAGGAACACGAGGTTTGTACTTCGTGTGCTCTCCTGCAGCTGGTGCTTCATGCCTTTCGGGCAGACAGTGATTTTTGTCTCTCAGACACCAGCGCTCGTTTCTTGTGCCCTGAAAACCTCATAAAATCTCACATCTGATGCATAGGATGTATTTGTTTTGTTTTTTGTCCACCTCTCGGGTGCTTGTGCAGCTTCATCCTGGTTGCATCCCCTTGATTCCAGGCCTAGGAGAGTGGAAACAAAGGAAAGGAGGAGGCGGGGTGGAAATTCTCCCTGCTCCCCTGGTTTGTTTTGGTTGGGGGGTGATGCTGAGTTGCTGCGCACTGCAGGGGCTGCACCTTGCAGAACACCCCGGCGTTCAGGAGAGCTAGGGCTTAGAAACCCCCCATTCGGGCAATGTTATAAATAGACATCCAGGCACATTCACCTTCTGCTTCCTGTGCACCCCAACACGGAGCAACCTCCCTGTTGAGAGCTCCCGCAGCCCGCAGGGGTGTCCTGCCCTCCCGGCTCCCCTGGGTTTATCCTGGTGCAGGTAGGTGCTTCTGCAGCAGCAGCGTGCAGGAGGAATCCTTTTTTAGGAACCTTTGTCTCGCTCCGTTCAACAGGATTCTCCAAGGTGAATGTCATTTCCCGTTTGGTTTTGAAAAAGAAACAGTTAAAAGTGCAAAAAAAAAAAAAAAAAATCGCTGAGAACAATAATCCCCCCAGTCAAATGTGTCAGGGGAGGCTGTTCCACCCTGGTGTGTGCTCTGTCTGATGGCATTAAACAAGGAGGGGAGTGCCATATATCTGCCGTGTATCTTTTAAAATACACGCTCGGCTCCGTGGTGCCGAGGGACCTATTGAGATTGCTGGGAGCTTTATTAAAGTGCGTGGGTGTGCGTGGGCAGGGAGGGGAATTGGGGAGTTTCTCTCGGATCAGGCTGCGATCGGCAGCGCGAGCTGCTCCCACTGGCCTGGCGCTGCCTCTATCCCAGCGCTGCTGCTGCTGCTGCTGCCGTGCTGTTTGCTGGCCACGAGCCGTTCGGAGTCGAGTCTAACCCCTGTCCTGTGTCTCGTGCAGATCGTGCTCTCCTCGTTCAAGCACGGCCTCTTCAGCGGGCAGTGGCTGCAGCGGGTTAGCTACACGCGCTGGGAGGGCATTTTTCGCTGCATCCCCATCTTCGGCATGTCCTTTGCCTGTCAGTCGTAAGTACCCGCTGTTGTCACTTCTGGCAGTTGTGTGCGAGGAGTTTGTGTGAGGGCAGAGGGTCACGGGGATCTGCACGGGACAGATACCATCTGGTTTCCTATTTTACTTTAATCAAAGTATTTTGCAGCCCGCCGAAGTACAGCATCCCGTTCGGTTGTGACCCTTTTGTTACCTACCCGGGGGAGGGAGTTGCATTTTGCTCGGGGTTGTTGTACTTGAGCGACAGAAGATCGGCCGGGCCGAGCAGATCCTTAGCGTAATGCGCGTTGCTCCCGGTGCAGCTGCGTGAGTGATGAGTTTCTGCCCTTGCTTCGAGGGAGTGATTTAGCACCAGGATAGACAGCAGGGCTGTGTAGCTCCTAACGGCCGCAGGGCCCCCTCAGGGCAGCGTGTGCCCGACTGTGACTTAGCCGAGATTACTCAAGAAAATTCCAAACCCGGCGCCTCTGGAGAGGTGTTTGCAGCTTCCCGGGACGTGCTTTTTGCAAGGGCTTCCTTTGGCACGTGGAGGAGCGTGGTGGCAGCCCGACGACTTTCCTGTTTCCAGCAGCATTACCTTCGCCACCGAAATGGCAAGGGAGCGATACGTGCCTGGCCGGAATAGGAACAGCCTTTAAATAGAAGTGTAAATCCAAACGTGGACACGGAAAAGACCATCCTTGTTTGGAAGGCTGGCAGAGTCGGGCTTTCCCCCCTGTAGTTCTAGCAAACGGGTTGCATGCCAACAGCAAATGAATGTGACAGATAAAATTTGTTCAGACTGCTGTGTTTACACCCACATGCAAGATCCAAATCATCATTTTCCACTTATCGGCTCTCTTGGCAGCTCGGTTCCTGCCCGAACGCGCTCCAGTCTTGCTGTTTAATGTCTCCATTACAACTGGCGAAGGGAGTTGTATTCTTTTACAGCTTTACCTTGTTGACGTTGTAGAGTTTGAAAATTCCCAAATTTTCCCTTTGCTTTTGGCAGCCACGTAGTACCCGGCACCATTTTGCTGAGCGTTGGCAATGCAGGGAAAGCGTTTGGTCTGGACCAGTGTGCACGGGCCTAAATATAGACTCCGTTCCGGCTCCTACGTGGCAAGCCAAACCCAACTCGGGGTGGTTTTTGTCCAAGCATCAGAGCAATGAGCTGTCCCCAGACCAGGCAGTCTTTGCAAGTATGTTATTCTCACCTAGGTGCGCTTAGCTTTGCTAACCTCTGAACCGCTTTTTAAAAAATAACTAACATAACACAGAAATTCTTCTCCTTCTGCACCTAAGTGTCGCATAGGATGTTGAGGACAAGTAAATGTGCTGGTTTGCTCCTAGCTTGAAAATCTGGCTCCACTTTACTTGTGAGTTCAGTACCCTTCACTCCTTACAAGCCATCCGGTCGCTGCTGGACTCGCAAAGCCTCGCTGGGCCCCCGGCTTCCTCTTGTCCTTCGTCCTCTTGTCCTGGGCCGGTCTGTGTGCGGGGCAGAGTCCAGGACAGGCCCTGGAGCGGAGGTCGCTGCGTGGAGCGCACGGGGGAGGCTGGATCGGGAATCCCCAGGGAAGCTCCCTGGGTCCTGGCCAGGAAGCGGCTGTCGCGGTGCTGCCTTCACGGCCCCGCGGAGCCCGTCGGTTCCGCTCGGCTGCTGCTCGGTCCTTCGTGCACAACCCTCCGGTGAAAGGATTAAGGGTTAAGGGGTTTGGGGCTTGGCCCCAGCTCCGCACGCTTCCTGCTAATGGCTTTTTGCCCACTGGAGCTGGGGATACCCCGTCCCTGCGCACGGGGCCTTCCCCTCGCTCTCTCCTCTGCAGAGCTGCTGCAGTAACGTGAAGCCGGGATGTGGCCGCTTGAATTAAAGCAACAAGAGGTTAATGAGTTGCTAAAATATGCACCTGATGTCAAAAAGTGCATTCCACACGCTTTCCAAGTCTCTAAATACCCCAAATCCCGTGTAATTGGTGCTCCCGGCTTTCTATGAACCGAGCCCGAGCAGCAGCGCTGAAATATGACAGGCGCTGCGTTCGGTTTTGTTTGTTTAACTTTTCTTTTAGACAGTGTGATGCTCTAACCCTCTTCCTGCTTTTACTCTGTAAACACTGCGTTGCTTTAATTATCAGCATAGAGAGCTCCAAGAACAATAATCTCCAATGCGCTGCCTGGCCTGGTGCCACTGGTGTTTCAGTGGAACAAATGGTCATTCATTTTGCAACACTTTTGAACCCAAATGTTTACATCACACGTTTAGCTCCACGTGGTGGGGTGGGGAGAGCAGGAATATTTTTGCAACACTTAAAGTTATGAGTGTTCTGAAATCTCTTGGCATTAGCAGTATAAATTGTGGAATAGCAGCGAGTGTTTATGTGCTATAGGGGGAAGGTGTCAGCGATTTTTTGCTGCTGGGCTGAGGCAGGGAATGTGCTGGAGTTGGGTTTTGCTCGCTCTCTGTGGAAAGTTTCCTCCAATAATTCACCTTTTTCTCCAGGCAGGTCTTGCCTACCTATGACAGCTTGGACGAGCCATCTGTTAAGATCATGAGCTCCATATTTGCTTCTTCTCTAAATGTGGTCACCACCTTTTATATTACGGTAAGAAATTTTCTTTCCTCGCCCCTCCAGAGCGTGGCTCCTGGCAATAGCGATGATAATTTACCCTTGCATGGGGCTGCTTTCTAGTTATCCCTGTTCCTTCTGCAAGGTAAGTGGGAGGCGATGCTCTGGGCAGCACAAGGATACTGGGTCCAGGGTTTTGGCCTCCTTGGTGACAGTGATGGGGACCTAGCTGTCCCTTAATAATTCCTGGGAAGTTGTTAATTCCTGGGGAGAGCCTGCCCCTGCGAACAGGGCTGCTGTGGGGACTGCAGCTGGCGGAGCTGGGGCTGTGGGGCTGGCAGTGCAGTGTCACCGCAGGGACAACTTTCCTTAACTCCCATGTCCCTCGTGAAAGTCCCCTGTTTGGCAAGGAACTTGCCTCTGTTTTTAGGAAGGACCCGTGGTTCTTTAGCTGCCATCGGAGTTCTTGGAGGCGTTGCAGCCCCTGGAAGGTCTCTGGAGGCTGCTCTGTTCTTGGCTGGGTTTATCTCAGGGGCTGTGGCCCCTCCAGCCCTTCCGAGGGAACAGCGTGGTGGGAATGTGCCTTGGAAACGCGTCCCGCGCGCTCACGTGCCCTCCGCACGCAGGTGGGGTTCTTCGGCTACGTGAGCTACACTGAGGCCATCGCTGGGAACGTCCTCATGAACTTCCCGTCCAACCTCGTGACGGAGATGATCCGAGTGGGGTTCATGATGTCGGTGGCCGTGGGCTTTCCCATGATGATCCTGCCCTGCAGACAGGCGCTCAACACCCTTCTCTTTGAGCAGCAGGTGAGATCCTCCTGCGTGGTCACGAGCAACGGGGCTGCCCTGGGTCCGTCTTTGGAACTCGCTTTTCGAAGGGCTCTTGTGGCTCCTTGGCTTCAGCTCCTGACTGATGACTTGGGTTATAAACGTGTCCCTGAGCCTCCGCTCACAACAGCCTGACTCGTGGTTGATGCTCCCTGTAACAGTGCAGCAGGAGGCCTGTGGCAGCCTGTAAATCCCCACGGGACGGTTAATCTACGCTGCTCCCAGCTTCTCGTCCTCCCTGCGGAGGAATTGCGCGGGCAGAAGCTGGGGTTGAGCCTGGCGCTGCTCCTGCTCGGCTGCACCGGGACACGTGGCTGCTGCTTCCCAGCTCTGCTGGAGGTGCAGGCTCTCGCTCCGCAGTGCTGCACAGTGTGGAGCTCAGGTGGCTCAAATGTGTTTTTAGAAACAGAGGAGCCTCCTTGTTTCCCACCGCTCCGGCTGGTGTTCTTTTGCCGGCCAACTCGATCCTGCTTCGAGTGCAGCTTCTGTTCCCAGCCTTGAAGCCCGGCACAGATTCATTTCTTGCTTCCATGCGCTTGCTCCCTCCTCCTCTTTGATTGCACTCCCTGCACCTTGGCCGTTCCCCGAGCAGCCCCGCTCAGGTTGGTGTCCCCGCGGTGCCGGGGCCGCCCCGGGATCCCCGGCTCCCCCGCGTTCACCTTTCCCAGGGTCGCATCTTCCGACGGCCGCTGGGACTGTAGCTGGTCTGTCTGATTTAGACTGTGAGTCCCTTGTGGCAGCGGCGTGTTCTCCTCTGTGTATTGTGCGGCGGCGAGCACGCCGATGGCATTCAGCAAATAACAGTAAGAGATTGTGGGAATGTTCTGAGGCCTTTGTGTATCCGCATAAATAGAAACCTCTTAGGGCAGGAAATAAAACTCAAGCAATTTATAGCTCTAAATCCTGCCACTTCTGCCTGTGAGAAGCCCCCGGCTCCTTTCTCACGTCGGGAGGGCCTGGGGATGGGGAAAGGCTCTGGGTGGAAGCAGCGGGTGCTGCAGGATAAGCCCAGGGAAAGGCCCCGGTTCTCGCCCGGCCTTCACTCGTTGTTCCTCGGTTCCGAGGGTCTGTCTTGGCTTTCGGCTCCTGTCTGTGTGGGCAGGAGAGCGGCAGCTGCGGCTTCTCCAGGCCTGCAGGTTCCCTGTGTCCTCTGCTTTGAGGGGACGGGCTGGGAAAGGGCGGGTGTCCGGAGAGGCCCTCCCGCTGCGCCCTTTCCCGTGGCCTCGGGGCTGCCCGTTGGGCCGGGCGGCAGCTGTGCAGGTCACAGGATGCCAAACAGCAGCGGGGGCTCCGTGCGGCCCCTTCGCCCTCGTTTCCAGGCCCAGGCTGCGCTTTGCTGTTAGAACTGCTCAACCCCATGCAGCTGCCCCCAAAACTCACACCGGGACCTGCCCCAGCCCGGGGCAGCCTCCTCGGCCCCTTTGGTGGCAGCGGCTGCTGGGGCCGTTGCTTTGGAACCGTGCGGGTGCAAAGCAGGAGACAATTCATTCTCTTCCCACCCCTTCTCTTCCAGCAAAAAGACGGGACCTTCGCTGCGGGGGGCTACATGCCCCCGCTTCGGTTTAAGGCCCTCACGCTGGCCGTTGTCTTTGGAACCATGGTAGGAGGCATCATGATCCCGAACGGTGAGTGGGGTGCGGGGACGCGCTCGGTGCCTCGGGTACCTTCTGTGCTCGCTTGGTGCCCCCTGCTCCGCTCTCCTTCCCATCCCGCCCCAGCTCCACTGCTTCCAGCACTGCCTCAGCATTGGAAGCTTCTCTTGGAGCTTCCACCTAGCATTGGCACTGCCTAAACATGCAGGATGATCCCTTTGGGAGCGGGAGGGCTGCGTGTCCTCATGGAGGAGGATCTTCCCGGTGCTCCGGGAAGGGCTCCTGTCCCGCCAGGCTCGCGCCGTGCTCTACCCGGGACCAGAGCAGGACCCTGCTGACTTGTTGTTCTCTTTGCCAGTGGAAACGGTCCTGGGCCTCACCGGTGCGACGATGGGGAGCCTCATCTGCTTCATCTGCCCAGCCCTCATTTACAAGAAGATCCACAAGAACGTCCTTTGCTCCCAGGTCAGTGCTCGCGCGGCGCCGCATCCCCGAGCGCTCTGCAGAGCCTGGGAACGGGCTGCACTTGGCTGCGGCGGCAGCGGGGGAGGCGCTGGCTCTGCAGCAGCAGCGAGGCCGTCGCTGCAGGAAACGCTGCTCCCCGGTCCGTCGCGTGGCCTTCGGTTCTGCGTCCGCTGGACGAGAAACCCGGGAGGGATTCACAGTGCCACAGCCCATCCCGCCTGGGCTGCCTGGAACAAACCGGGTTTCTCAGCGATGCGGTTCTCGCTGTTGACTCTCGGCTTTCTGGTTTCAGCCAGCATAGCAATGAAGAGGAGCACACACACGAGGTGCTGTTTCAGGAACCGATTTTTAAGAAATCGGGGCTGTTGGGAGCCTGTCAGAAGTTCAGCTTTTTCCCTGGTTTAAGTTGGCCTCCTCAGGGCCTGAAACAAAGTGTCTCCGCTAAGCCTGAGCTCTCTGGTTTTGCAAGTACTGTGTTTCCTTGGAGCTGAAATTAGCAAGTTTTGCTTTTTTCTAATAATACTCTAACCCATAGCCTTCCAGTGGGCTACTTTCATAGCACTGCCGGTCATGACAGTGCTGGTAGGGACGAAGGTTTTGGCAAATGCAGAGTCAGCAGCAGGAGAGCAAGACATTTTTGTGGGTCCCATTGAACTAACGGCTTCTTGTGGGTTTGCGAACGTACATGGAGTTTTTAAGCAGGGCGTATTTCTTCCTTTCCCCATGCTTTCTCCGGCACGAGGAAACAGTCCAACTTTCCAGCTTTCACTCTGAATTCTGACACTTTGCTCCTAACTTCTTTGACTGCAACCCTAGGCAGGAGCCTGAATGCCAGCCTGGATTTTTCAGGGAAACAAAGAGCACTTTGAGGAATCGCTTTCCATTCCAGCCGAGCCAGAGCGTTGCTCCGCAGCGCCTCGAAGCTGCGCTTAGGATCTGGGGAGAGGCAGCGGCCGGAGCGGGGCCTGAAACGCCGCTTGCGAGACGGGCGAGGAGGATGTCTGTCCGCGCAGGGGATTTCTGCAGGACAGGGGGTATCTGCAGCATCAGCCCTGCGGCTCCCGGGGTTTTGGGGCTGCTGGGGAGCCGTGCAGCCTCCCGGCGTGATGCATGGCCTGTCAGGTTTGCATACCTGCCCCGACGGCTGCTGCGCGGCGCCGCGGCCGGGCACACCTGTGCGCGTCGGCTGCAGCCGGGGCCCATCCTCTCCTCGCTGCTCCGGGCTGCTGGGAACGCTCATTTATTCCTTCCCTGAGGCCCTGTCTTTGGTCTCCTCCTGCTGCCTGCTCGCTTTGATCAGGCACTCCATCACTACGTGCTCCCGGGAAAAGTGACAGTCATGGATGGGGGAGAAGGGGGCAGCCCTGTCCCTCCCCGCTTTGCCGTGTCTAAACAACACACGTGCGTGTCGCATCCTTGAACTCGCTGCCAAAGCAGCGACCTGCTCCCCTTGAGCTCTCCTCAGCTTCACCCCAGCCTGCCGAAATTATCCTGCCTCTTCCAGGAGTTTTCCACACACGGGCTCTTGCTGGGAGCTGGCTCTTTTGCTCCGCACCTCTAAGCACCGTGCGGCAATGGGCAGCTGGCAGGGGTGGCCAAGGGGGATGTTCAGGGTCACAGAGCTTCGGAGATGGTGCAGGCTGGGCTTAAAAGCAGGAATTGCGCTGAAGGTGGCGGTGAGTTAATGAGCTTGGATCCAGGTGTGCAGAGCTATGAACGAAGCAAGGGAAAAGTCCCCTTCTTTGTGGCTGGCATCAAACGTGTCCCATAAACGTGCAGGTCTGAACCCTGCCGCTCCCCGGGCGCCCCGAGCGCGGGGACAGCGCGGAAGGTCGCGCCGAGGTCTGTAAACAGCGTCTAACTGCTCGCAGGAAGGTGCTGGCTTCCTGCTGTTGACACAAGCCTGTCCGAGAGGCCCCTCCTGGGGACGCCGCGAGCTGCTGGTGTCCTGGATGGGAAGAGGAGCCGCGGAGAGGTCAGGAGCTGCCCCCCGCGTCAGCAGCGCCCGGCCGGAGCGAGCGGCTCCCGCGTTCCTTGGTGTTTACCCCGTCCCTCCGAACGACGCCGTGTCCCAACACTGTGTCCCAACGCCGTGCGGGGGGCCGTCACGCCGCACAAATGCAGCTTTCATTCCTGCTGCTGGCCCCGGCGCGGCCGGAGGAGACGCCGGAGCGAGCGACGCTCCTGCACAAAGTTCAAACCATCTTCAGGCAGGAAGGACGGCGGAGGGAGAGTGCCCGGCGGAGAAAGCGGATGTGTAAAATTCCCCTGCTGAATTGTGCCCGGGCTTGGCTGCTCCTCTCGGGAGCCGGGCTGCTCGCGCTGCAGCGGTGTCCACGCGGCTGCCGGGTACAGGGGGCATCTGGAGATGGGCTCTGTCCCGGGCACAGGGGCTACTCTTCCTGCTGCTCTGTCCTGCTGTTCTCCAGCCCGGTGAAGGCTGCAGAGTGCAGGAAATTGCAGGATGTGAGCGAAAATAAGCTCTTGTGAGGCTAGGGGCTGTGCTCCTGGCAGGCCTCGCAGATGCCAGCAGGAGCTTTCCAAAACAACGAGTTGACTTTCAGCCTGAGAACGGCCTTTGCTTCACACTGCTCTATGGTGGCTGCAGAGGCTTCTCCCTGGGCATTTGGACGGTGCTGCAGTGCCCCACGCTTCTGCTTTCGCTCTTGCCCTCTGCTCTCGGGCAGCATCGCTTGGGGGCAGCTGGTTCCTCTGCCCGGCTTCGGTTTCCCTGCAGCCGGCATTCCTGTTGCTCCGGTTGCCGCCGGTGGCCTTGGGAGCCTGTTTGTGCATGTCACGAGCGCCTCCGTGGAATGCGGGCCGTTCGCGGCCCTCTCCCCGCAGGTGGGGACGGGCCGGGGACGGCTGCAGCGTCCCGGCCCCGCCGCTCCGGGGCTGCGCGCGGGTCCCCGCTGCTCCGAGCAGCTTGCGGACGAGCTCCAAATGCTCCGCAATCGAAGCGGGTTAGAATCCAAGGCAGCCAGTTCTGTGGTTCCCCACTAAGGGCCAGATAAGAAACAACAAAAATCCGCTTAACGCATTTCATGTTTTCAGCTGTTTCCTACAGTTCCCTCTTCTCCCACGTGGCTCCTAGTTCCTGCAGCCCCAGAATAGATCCTCTTTGTGGAAACGCTCTTCCTCTCCGCCCTTGTTGCTGGAAGGCGCTCGCCCGGCCTCCCAGGCACCAAAGGCCGTTCTGCCGGGCCCGGGGCTGCGCGAGGAAGGAAGCAGCCGCGCGGGGCAGCGGGGCAGGGACCTGCTGACCGCGCTGAGCGGCAGGAAATCTGCTCTTTGTGCGCCCACGCAGCGAGGCAGCCCCGCGTTTCGCTGGCGTTTCCTTTGCGACGTCCCTAAGATGCGGCCTCTGCTCCCCGAGCGTGCCGCAGCCGCGGCCGGAGCTGCCGCGCATCCCGCCAACCTTTTCCTCCTTCCTGCCTGCGGAGGTTTGCTGGGAAGGGGCTCTCCGGGGCCCACGCTGACCGGTGATCCTGGGCTGTTTCCCTCGACCCAGTGCAATAAGGAGAGCAAAACGTTGGCTTCTTGTCCCCCCAGGGGTGCCAACACTTGCACCTTCCCATCCAGCCTCAGTTTTCCCATGCGTGTCCCGTCCCATCCTGTAGTTGGGTGGCAGTGCCCAGTGGCTGTTCCTGGTTTTCCTGTGCTGAGCTGCCTCCTTTTTTCGTGCTGTGTTAATTGTTCCTTAAATGTTGCAGGATGGAGCGTTTGGAGGAGCAGGGAGCGCCCAGGACACGGTCCCCTTGCACCGCTGGTACCGCAGTGCGAGTTGGAGCGACCTGGGCCCTCTCTGCATTGATCCTCTCCAGAAGGGACAGGCAGCTTCGGGGCTCCTTTCTTGGGGACAGCAGCGCTATCTCGTGCAAGGAAGCAGGTTCCTTTTGCAGCGGAGGCAGGTGCTGCTGGTGGGGATACGGTGACATTAGCCGCGTCCTCGTGGCAGCAGCGAGCGGGGACCCCGCGGGTGCAGAAGGGACGGGCAGAGCCGAGGGGGACGCGGCCGTTCGCAGTGCAGGGGGAGCAGCTCGCGGCGCTGCCATGTGCAGAGCAGCGGAGAGGAGCCGGATCCCCAGCGCCGCGGAGCAGGATGTACTTAAAAGGACAAGAAATTCCCGCATAATAAATACCAGTTTATTGCCAGTGTTTGGCCTCGCAGCGTTGCAGCGACGCTGGTTTGCGTGTGACCGTTCCCGTTGCTGTCCTGCTCTCGTGCACCTTGTGAAGAGCAGCCTGGGGGGACCCGAGCTCCCAGCGGAGGCTGCAGGGTCTTCACCCACTCTCTTCAACAGTTTTTCCAACCAGTTGTTCACAGCACTATAGACTTGTTGACATGCAGACCAGCTTCCACAAGAAGCCCTTACTGTGGCAATTGCCATGATTAACTAGGTAAAAATAATATCGGGGAGTTTAATTAACAACAGGCGAGCAGCCCGTGCTCAGCTTCTTGCTTGTCCCTCTTGTGTTATCCCATGCATTGCTGGCACTTCCAGGGATTTTTTGAAAAATCGAAGGTGGAGATTTTCTTATTCTCATGTAGAATTAGGTCCTGTTCTTTTTGTCTTATCACAATGATAAAATTAGCTGTAGAAATTTCCCTTTTGGTGGTGTTTTCCTTTCTAAGGCAGAGAACTTCAGAGATCTTCCCTTCTCAGGAGCCAGATTCCATCTTTCTTTTTTTTTTAATTTTTTTTTTTTCCTATTTGGTCTTAGCTCTTTGGAAATCAACAAGTTGCTTCTTATCGAGGACTTTGTGAAGGCCTTGTTCTCAAAAAGAAGAATTTTTAAACAATTCACTTGAAATGTCCAGGCTGTGGACAGGTCGGGCTGCTGTTCGCAGCTGAATCTGCTTTCATGTTTCATGCTGTTCCGATGCAGCTGCTGAAAAATGCCAGGGAATGCGTCTTTGCAGCCGGGTCTTGTCCACCAGGTGCATTTTGCTATTCTTATTCCTTGCCCCCGCGTCTGAGCCCTTTGGATAGAGGAGTCTTTTCAGCAGCTTCCAGCATCTGAAAGTTGCGTCTGATGTTGTGTCTACATCCAAAGACAAACCTCGGCCAAAAGCTGCTGCTCCTTCCTTTTTACGTCTTAAAATCCTCTCCTGTCACTTATAGCCGTGCGTAAGTGCCCCAAGCCGGGGCTCTTTGGAGACGCTGCTGCATGGGGAGGGCTCGGGCAGTCCTGCGGGTGCTGCGTTAACCGACGCTCTGTCGCCCTGTGCAGATGATCCTGTGCATCGGGCTGGGAATCCTGGTGCTCAGCACCTACACCACGCTGTCCGCCACCGAGGACACCCCTGCCAGGACGGAGGCGGTGGCTCCGGAGCGCCTGGAGGTAGAGGAGACCCGGATGGACCAGGATTCCGTCAAAATCCCAGGTACGTGTCCAAGCCTCCCTCGCCAGAGCCCTGTCTCGAGGGGGACCAAACCCTGTGCTGGAAGCAGAGCTGTTTCCAGGCATCTCCGTGCGGCTTTAGAGCATCCTAGAAACTTTTCCCAAGAAAAAGTGTTTTTGCCTTCTGGGAATGCCTGGCGGCATCTCCGAGGGTGCCCTTGGGAAAGGAGGATCCCCGGGGTGGCGGGGCTACGGGAACGTGCGGGGCTGCTCCTGCCCGTGCTGCTCGGGCCCCCAGGAACTAGTGCTCGTCGCGCTCCAAGGTATGTAAATTTATGGGCGCGGAGGCTTTTTTTGGTGGTGAGGATATAAATTTGGACTTGGTTTTAGCTCTGACAAAGCCCGTGATTATGCCTCAGCTTTGTTTACCCGCTCGTGTTATTTATTATTTGCTTACCGTGGCCGCTGATGGAATTACGGCCGGAGCGTCCCGGCCGCAGCTGCAGGCTCGCCGTGCAAGGCCACCGCTGGCAGGTGTCGCGTGACCCCGCGCTGCCCCCCGGCCCTGCCTGCGTCCTGTTTCTTTATTTGATTTCTGTTTGCTCCTGCCCGGCCGTTTTGTTCTTTGGCGGCCTTGAAATATCCTCGCCGAGGTTGAGAACGGAAGCGAGAAAAGGGCTGTTTCTCGTGGAGATTATCCTCCTCCTGGCCGGGTTCCCGCTCGGCAGATCTGAGTGTCTCCGAGACGCCGGTGCTGCCTCCGGTGACACCGTTTGCCGGGTGGCTCCGGCCCCGCGTGGGGCTCTCTGTCCCTTTGCTTTAGCAGCTCTTCAAGGTGCGCGCGGTGCCGTGAGCTCAGCGCACGATGACGCTCCCAGCCCCTCAATCCTGCGCTCAGCAGGGCCGGGAGGAGGTTAATGCCGTCTTGGTTAATTCCGGAGCAGTAACGGCCGGGGAACAGCTGCCCGTTTCAGGAGGGGTCTCTAATGATACCGTAAAGACGGGTCCGCTGGAGCCTGCTGAACGTCCCCCCCGTGGCGGCGGAGCAGGAGCCCGCGGTTAATTGCAGCGTGCGGGACCCTGATGGCCTCGTGCCGCTGCCTCGGGACCTCCCCGCGCTCGTAGCCTTCCCCATGTCCTCCCCCGTGCGCTTGGGAAGCGGAGCCGGGCTCGGAGCCGCATCCCGTGGGAAGCCAGGGTGCAGGAAGCGGGGTGCCGGGGTGCCGAGGCCGCAGGGCTCGTACCCGCCTTTCCCGTGCCTGCCCGCACGTGCGAGCCGTTTTACCGGCTCTGACGTTGCGGTGAGCAGCACGGGGCAGCCGGGCACCAAAGCCGGGTGCTGCATACGGAGCAGGATCCTTCGGAGCGCCGGGCCCCGCCGCGCTCCCCGCTCCGAGCGGGGCTGCGAGCTCCCCCGAAAGCTCCAGGAGGCAATTATCCATTAAAGAAAAAAAAAGCTAATTAGGCAATTTCTCTCTGTGTTTGCAAGCGCCCTAGAGGGCCTCGCGGGGCGGATTAAGGTTTTGTAATATTTTTCGGCTCCTTGCTCGATGGTTGCTGCTCCGCTTTCTCCGCTCGCCTCGTGCAGCCCCTGCTGACAAACCCCGATGGAGGCACCCGCGGCCGGGGCTGTAACGTCCTGCTGGGCCCGTTGCCGCCCCGGACCGGGCGCAGGGGCAGGGAGGCTCCGTCCTTGCTGCTCCGGCCGGGTTATTGCAGCGCACGGAGCTCCCGGTGCAGCAGGAAGGCCCCGCGGGTCCCGGTGCCGCTCGTGAAGCCTCGGGAGGCGGCACCAGCGCCGCGCTCCGAGGGACCCGCGGGGCAACCAGGCGCTTAGGGCGGTTATTGCACAGCCCCTGCAAAATGAGTCTCTGCAAACCACATATAGCCCCTTACAGGCTTCCATGCAGCGTGAGAGGCCGTTAATTCACGCCCCGATGATGAACTTAATTTTGTTTCCTGCTGAGCAAATGACGGCTTGGAGGCAGCGCTGCCGTATGATGGTGCAGGGCTTTGGGGCCGGTTGTGTTTTTGCTGCTGCCTCCCGGCCTCGTTTTCAGGCCGTGGTTGGTGCAGGGAGCTGGTGGCCTTGGGGACGCTCTGCACCGGGCTCCAGGGTCCCTTTCCGAGCTCGGCGCTTCCGTGGTGCCCAGAACGGGTCCCCCCCTGGCACTCGGCTCGCTGACCTCTCCGGGAGCCGAGACCCGCGGGCGGTAGGTGAGAATTTCACGGAAAATCCGCGCTCTTTCCCCTCGTGTCACCAGTGGTGGCCGCGAGGAGCTGGGCAGCAGCCAGGCCGCGTGCGTGTCCCTTGCCGGCCGGGCGCAGCGCTCGAGGCCCCAGATTCCAGCTTCCTGGAGCGGCGCTGGGGAGCTCTGGCGCGGCTCCCTCCGGGCCAGGGTTCCGCTCTTTTTTCCCAACTTGGGTAAGGCCCACGCAGCTGAACTTGTGGCAATCTCCTCTTTCCCATGAGTTCATCTTGTAATAAATCGCACCAGCCCTGCAGAGGGGGAGGAGAAAACTGAGAGATGTTTATAGCCTCAATTCCCCAAAGGAAATCGCATGGGGGAGGACAAACGGGGGGAAAGAGTTGGGAATTTTTTTTTTGTTGTTGGAGAAGATGCATTTTTGGAGCGTGCTGGATGGAAACAATCCGCGGTGCAGCCCAGTGCTGGGAATGTGTTGGGCTGCTCCGGTGCTAAGGGAGCGCTGAGCGCTGCTCCGGGTCCCCTTCGGTGCCGCCTCCGACTTGGAGGTGGGAGCCGTGTGTCCCATCCCGTGCTCCGTGCCAGGGATTCCTGCGGGTTGCTCCTGCGCTGAGCCCACCAGCGCGTTCCCCTGGGATGCGTCTTGCAGAAAGAGCCGGTTTCTTGAGTAAGGAACCCCGAGAATCCCCCCGGGGTTTGTTACGGGGGACATTCCATGGCTCTCCCGAAACCTGGTGTCTTCTCTGGGCCGTGCAGCTCTCCTCCTCCCTGGGGTCATCCCGAAGCAAATGCCCTTGCGGAAAAAGGGGAGAAGGGGAAACCCCCAGTGTGGTTGAGCTGCTGCCTCGCAGGAGCGACGGCTCCGGGCGGCTCCGGCGGCTGCTGCGGCTCCGTGTCCTGGAGTCGCTCCGTGCTCGGAGCGGGCAGCCCGGGGCGCTGCTACCATCTGGTGGCTCCGGCTCGCAGCCGCGCAGCTCCCTCCTGCCGCACCGGCCCCGGGAAGCTTCCCGCCGGGAAAACAGCCCCCGGCAGCTACCCCTGCCCCCAGATACAGGCGAAAATAAAAGGATCCGGGTCTGTGGGAGAACAGGGCTGCGGAGAGGGTTGCTGGGTGGAGGATGCGGCCGCGCGGCCCCGTCCCGTAACCGTCCTGCCCTTGCAGACCAGCAGCCGGCGGTGGAGGAGGCCGGGGACGACCGCGACAAACCGAAGCTGCTGGATGAGAAGGAGGAGATGGAGCAGCCGCAGATCAAGGTGCCCATGGAGGTACCCGAGAGAGATGAAGACGGAGAGAAGCTGCAGGAGCAAGTGCAGCTCGACCGCCCTGATCAAGGTAAAGGGGGTCTGGGGAAGGGGCGTCAGCTCTGGCGTGTTTTAAAGTGTGGCCTATAGCGTTATTTAAGTAAAGATCCCGGTCTGCTCTTTACTTTGCGGATGGGGGATGATTTATCGGGTGCTGCTCGTGTTGGCGCTGCAGCCGCTGGGCCGGGGTTTGGGGTGCCGGTGCCGCAGGGATGTCACTGCCGCGGCCCTGACGCTGCTGTCCCCAGGCATCGCCCTGCCCGTCGGGGAGGCGCATCGGCACGAGCCGCCCGTCCCGCGCGACGAGGTGGTGGTCGACACGGGCCGGGAGCGGGAGGAGTCCGAGGAGAACAAGGCCGCGCTCGGAGAGGCCGGCGACGACCTGGCGCCACCCGCAGCGCCGGAGCCGGCCGAGCCGCGTCCCGGGAAGGAGGCACCGGGCCCGGAACGAGGGCTGGAAGCAGCCGTGGAGGAGCGGCCACGGGCAGGGACCGCCGCGCCGGCCAGGAACATGCCCGGCGCGCCGGAGGTGAGCGTGCAGCACGGCGGGCGGCCTCACCAGGAGCTGGAGCCGGACAAGCGCGCGCTGGACACCAAGGCACACGCTGCCCCGCTGGACGGCGAGAAGAAGGCCGAGGCCGCAGGGGACCAGGAGGAGCCCAAGCCGCAGCCGCCCCAGCAGGCGGAGGAACCCGTGGAGAAGGAGGCTGATCCCGGTGAGCTCCCCCGCCGCGGCACGGCTGGGCAGATTCTCCCCTAATCCTGTAATCTCTCCCTGGCGCCCGCGCGATTTGGTTATTTCCACCTACGTCCCAGTGATTCCTTTCAATTTCCCAAGATCAGCACGTGCGTCCGCGTAGCCCCTTCAGCAGCTGTTGGGGAAAAGGAGGAATCTGGTGGCTTTGACAGCTACGATAATATCTGTCACGCAGTTGTTTGCTAGCGCGCTAAATGTCAGGTGCCGTGCTGTTCCCGTGCGCTCCGAGCCCGCCGGGGACACCGAGCGCCGAGATCTTGACAGGTAACACATTGCTAAGTGCCCATCTAAACGCTAGTTAGAACCGTTCTTGCATTTTAATTGGCTAAGGTAGTTAGCACTGGCGCGCTGCCACGAGTCTCTAAGATTGTTAAATATTTTTTTACGACTTCCCTCGCAGTCATCGGGTTCAGTATAAACGGGCTGCCTTAGGCAGGGGCGGGCGCCGCGGGGGTTGGAGCGCGGCTGGATCAGAGCCTCCTGAGCAGCCACGGGGGCTCCTGTCCCGTTCGTCCGCAGGTGGAAAGCAGGAGCCGCCCCCGGACAGAGCGGAGCCGGCGCGGGCGCAGCAGCAGCCGGAGCAGCGGGAGGCCCGGAACGCCGAGGAGCAGCAGCCCGAGGACGCGGGGAGCAAGCCGGAGGGTGAGCGGGAGCGCGGGGTCCGGCCGCGGCTCCTCTCGGCGCTGCGAGCGCGTCGCTCCGGGCCGCGTCAGCCGGCGGTTGGTGCCCGTCTGCAGCGGGCTCGCGGCCCTGGCACGGGCTGCTCGGACGGGAGTCACGCTGGCATCCAGGCCTGGCTTCTGCGCCGCTCCGGGGTGGGAAGGGGCGGCTGGAGCGGGTGCAAACGGGGCTCCTTTGCGGGCACCAGCCGGGAGCCCTGGGGCATTTGGCACAGGAGGAAGCAGACAGGGGTGCCCGTAGCGGTGTAGAGGGCCCCGTGGAGCCTGGCTGCTTCTTTCCCTTGGTGCGACCCAGCCGGTGCCGGACCCCGCTCGGGCTGAGAGCGTTGCCACTGCACGCGAGGGCTCCCGAGCAACCCCTGTCCAAGCAGGGTGCAGCATCTCAGGTGCAGAAGGGTTTCCACCCTGTGGATGCTGCATTTGCCAGGGCGGGGGTCCTGTGGGGACGTCCCCAAAAGGTTCCCAACGCTTGTTCTGTCCTGCTCAGGGCTCAGGCTGCAAAGAGGGAAGGGCCAGGCCAGCAGTCCCGGGATCTCTGTGTGCCTTTTGCAAACAGCAGGACTGTTGTTTTGCTCTGGTTCTAGCTGCCCTCGGCTGCACGAGCTCGAGGACTCTCAGTTTACAATTGAGACGCTTTCTACGGAGAGCGTCCGCTCAGCCCGAGGGCTGCCGCGTCCCGCGTCAAAGCAGGAGCCGGAGCCCCGTGTTTGCGCGGCCGAGAGGTGCCCTGCGCAAACACAGCAGCTACCTGCGTGCGCAGAGCTCTCCGCGAGAAACGCTTTGATTTGCCGTTCATCCTTGCCTCACGGCTGCCGAACCCAAACATTCCCATGCTGAGCCGGGGCCTGGCAGGCTCGGAGACGAGATAGCAGAAACGACTTCTGTTTGCAGTGTTTATTCTCAGCAAAGTGCAAAAAATAAACAGCTCTCGAGAAGTCAATTGCTCTCTTGAAGCTGCCGAACCCCCTCCCGGCGCAGCCTTGGTGCAGGCGGCCAGGGGGATTCCGGAGGCTCTTGGTTAATGCTGCTCTCGTGGGCGCTGGAAACGCTGCCCTTCGATGACGGTGCCGCTGGGAAGGGATTAACCCGGCCAGCATCGCTTTAATTGAAATGGCATCCTACAGCCTATTAACGTTGATGTTAAATGCCCCGAAAAGGGCATTTCCTCCCGTCCGAAGGGATGACGCGCGACAAGACGGAGCCTGCCAGAGCGCTTGTGCGTCCTGGCCGCTCTGTAGCTTTCTGGGTCTCGTTTTCTTCCATCTGCTTATTTATTTCTATTTTATTTTAGAAGCGGGGCAGCCCAAGCTGCTTGATCACGCCGTGCTGCTGCAGGTGATCAAAGAGCAGCAGGTGCAGCAAAAGCAGCTCCTTGATCAGCAAGCCAAGCTGCTGGCCGTGATCGAGGAGCAGCACAAGGAGATCCACCAGCAGCGGCAGGAGGAGGGAGCAGAGGAGAAGCCCAAGCAAGGTGAGGATGTGGCCAGAGCGGGGCTGCTCGTGCGGGGTCTCTGCTCAGAATAGCTTTAAAACGCGGCTGGGAGAGAGCTGGTCCCTCTGTGCATGGCAGGATCCAATTGGATCCACGTGGGAATGAGGCTCCGTGCCCCGTGCGTGGGGCTGATGCTCTCCCATGTGGGCCCT
Source organism: Crypturellus tataupa (assembly GCA_034781795.1). NCBI lineage: Eukaryota > Metazoa > Chordata > Aves > Tinamiformes > Tinamidae > Crypturellus > Crypturellus tataupa. The sequence goes on along the minus strand of JAWLRI010000178.1, from coordinate 926,681 downwards.
GGGGCTGGGGGTCTCCTCTCTACCCCATCGTGGGGACGTTGTGGTGGGAAAAGCGAAGCTGTTTCCACGTGTGGAAACTACAGACTCTCCATTGCACCTTCCCTGCAGCAGAACCGCAGCAGGAGCCGCTGCCCCGGAGCCAGGAGGAGGCCGGCGCAGGAGGCCGCGCGGAGGCCGCTGCCGCGGAGGAGCCCGGGCACAAGCGCCACATCCCCGGGCTGCCCCCCAGGGACGCGCAGGTGCCGCGGGAGGACGCGGACGGAGCTGTAAAACAGGCGGCAGAGAAGGAGGTTCCGCTTCCTGGCGATGCCCAGCGCCCTCCCGCAGCCAGAAACCACCTAGAAAAGAAGCCCTTGGCAGAGAACGGAGGAGGCCACGAAGCCAACGCTGGACGCGACGCCCGTGAGAAAAACATCCCGAAAGCTGCGGAAGCGGCTACAGCTCCCGTCCAAAGAGAACAGCCGGGGGCTGCCAAAGTTCAGAGAGGAGCAGGAAGGAGTCTGGAAAGAGACGCGGGGACGGAGCTCAGAGGCAGAGCGCCGAGCGAGGGGGAGTCCAAGGAGGCGGCGCCCGCGCGGGGCTCCTCGAGCAGCTGGCCCAAGGGGCAGCCCAGGAAGGAGGCTCCTCGGGAGGACGCGGAGCTGCCCCGGGAGCCTCCGGAGCAGCCCCAGGGCAAGGCGGGCCGCGCGGGCGGGAGCCTCTCCAAGGAGGCCGAGGAGAAGCCGGAAGCCGAGGCCGCCGCTGCCCGAAGGCCTGAGAAAGGAGCGGCCGCGCGCGGGGAGCAGCAGCCGGAGCACGACGTGAAACCGAACCGGGACCTGAAGCTGCAGGCAGAGCTGGACCTGCGCCGGCGGCGGCGCGAGCTGCTGCCCCCCGACGAGGAGGAGGAGGAGGCGGCGGCGGCGGCCGCGCGCGGGGCCAGGGTCCTCATCGGCCTCAACCCCGTC
>JAWLRI010000178.1:865194-880984 GCA_034781795.1 Crypturellus tataupa | reverse complement strand
CTGCCCGCGTCCCCGTGGCGCGCGCTGCCCGAGCAGCCGCCCGACGAGGACGGCACCTCCCGAGCGGAATCAGCGCCCGGTGCCATCGTGTCCCCTTGTGCCGCTGCTGTCTCCGCCGTGTCCGAGCTGCCGCAGGCCCCTGCGCCGGCACAGGAGGACGGGCCGAGCGGCGGCGCCGAGGCGGAGCGGCCGCCGGAGCAGAGCTTCTCCGCAGGGGCCGCCACCAACAGCGGCTTCGGTGGCTTCTCCGGCGGCTTCACGGAGCACGCGGAGGCGGCGCCCGCCCTCAAGTCGCTGCAGAAGCAGGTGGGGACCCCGGACTCGCTGGAGTCGCTCGACATCCCCTCGACCGGCAGCTCCTGCGAGGGCTTCAGCCCCACGGGCTGTGCCGCCCCCGGGCAGCCGCGCGCCCTCGACAGCGGCTACGACACCGAGAACAACGAGTCGCCCGAGTTCGTCCTCAAGGAGCCGCACGAGCCCCGCGAGCCCGAGGGATTCGTCCCGCCGGCGCCGGGCGGCCAGGGCGACGGGACGGACACCGAGACGCAGCTCCCGGCGGTGCCGGGGGCCAAGAGCCCCTGCCGCGACTCGGCCTATTTCTCTGACTGCGACGCCGAGGCCGAGCGCGGTCCCGAGGACAGTGACGGTGGCCCGGGCGCAGGACAGGCCCCTGGGGAGGTGGAAGAGCCGCCGGCGCCGCCGCCGGGGCCACCGTGGAGGGTGGCGGGGGACAATGTGGAGCCGGCACCGGGGCTCTCCCCCAGCCCCACCGAGGATGCGTGTCCCCCCAAGACCTTCTTCCCATCCCTGGTGGCCACTAATGTTGAGGACAAGGTGGCCCATGGCACGGCCATGTCCCGTGGCATCAATGGACTGGAGGGAAGCCAGGATGGGGCTGAGCAGACTGTGCGCCCCGGGCCGGGCGCTGGGCACCGCGAGGAGCCGGAGGAGGAGGAGGAGGACACGGAGGACAGCGACGAGTCGGATGAGGAGCTGCGCTGCTACAACGTGCAGGAGCAGAGCGAGGAGAGCGAGGACGAGCCGGCCGCCGTGCCCATCGTGGTGGCCGAGAGCCACAGCGCCCGCAACCTGCGCAGCCTCCTCAAGATGCCCAGCCTGCTCTCGGCCTCCTTCTGCGAGGACCTGGAGCGCAAGAAGAAGGCCGTGTCCTTCTTCGACGACGTCACCATCTACCTCTTCGACCAGGTGAGGAGCGCGGCCGGGCCCGGGGCGCCCGCTGCTCCCCGGGGTCCCTCACGTGTCCCCTCCTTCCAGGAAAGCCCCACGCGGGAGCTGGGGGAGCAGAGCTTCCCGGACGGCCCTGTGCAGCCCCCGGCCGGCGGCGGCCCCGGCAGCCCGGCGGAGAGGCTGAGCGCCCCGAACGGCCCCTCGGACGGCAGCGCCTCCGAAGAGAGTAAGAGCGGGAGCGGGTCCCCGGAGCGGAGCACGCGGGGCAGCCAGCGGCATCCCTGTCCGCCCCCCGTCCCAGCCCTCTCCCTCCGCATCCCAGGTGGCGGCTTCGAGTGGGACGACGACTTCCCGCTCGCGCCGGGGAAGGCGTCCCTGATGTCCTCGCTGGCGGGGACGCCGGCGGAGCCCGCCCCGGCCGGCCCCGCACTGCTGCCCGCCCAGAAGCAGGTGCTGCCGCTCCAGTTCTCCCGCTTCACCGTCTCGCCGGCCCCCGTCTCCCGCTTCTCCATCACTCACGTCTCCGACTCGGACATGGACTCCGTGGGAGGTGAGCGTCTCCAGCAGGTTGTCCCGGGACAATGCCGGGAATCACGGAAGCGCTGTGTGCCGCATCCCGTCCCCGTGTAAGAGAGCGCCTGGTCGTGCCCTGCATCCCATCCGTGTGCTCCAAGGGCACCTGGTTGTATCCTGCATCCCATTCCCATGTGCAGGGGGTGCCTGGCCGTGTCCTCCACCCTATTCCTGTGCACCGAGGGATGCCCAGCTCTATCCTGCATCCCATTCCCATGTACAGATTGCCCAGCTATATCCTGCATCCCATTCCCATGGACCGGTGGATGCCCAGCTCTATCCTGCATCCCATTCCCGTGCACCAGTGGATGCCCAGCTCTATCCTGCACCCCATTCCCGTGCACCGAGGGGTGCCCAGCTCTATCCTGCACCCCATTCCCGTGCATCGAGGGGTGCCCAGCTCTATCCTGCACCCCATTCCCGTGCACCGAGGGATGCCCAGCTATATCCTGCATCCGATTCCCGTGCACCGGTGGATGCCCAGCTGCATCCTGCATCCCGTCCCCGTGTACAGATTGCCCAGCCGTGTCCTGCAGGCTCCATCCTGCACTGCATGGGCTCCCATCCCCGCGTGCCGGGCGCTCACACGGCCACTCCGCTCCTTTCCAGGCAGCAGCGAGGACGGCGACAGGGAATGAGCCACCTGCCTGGACACCAGGGATTTCCCTTGGCAGCGGCATCCGCCTGGGGGAGCCGCAGGGGACGGATGGACAGACGGATGGACGGATGGACGTGTGGCCGGACAGAGGCCGGGCGTGGGGCCCGTCGGACTCCTGGGACCTTGCTCTATTTTTCTAAGGCAGATTTTATGGGAAGGAGTTCGTTTGCTGCTGCTGGTTGGAGCCGGCCCGGGGCGAGGCGGTGGGCGACGGCCGTGCGTGTGCGTGCGAGTGCGAATGCGGGGTGTGCGTGCGTATAAATAGACATAAATATATATATATATACACATATATATATATAAATTATAGCATCTAAAGGGTAGTGCCCTGACCTTGCTAACATTTGCAGCTCCTCACCCAGTGATGTTTCCCTTCCCCCGGCTTCTCGCCCCGCTGTGCTGTCCCCTCCAGGTCCCTCTGTCCCCCCGTGCCGTGAGCTTGGCCGTCCTGCACCTCCGTGCCGGCTATCCCGGCGCTGCCGGCGGGTCCCGTCTTGTCCTTGCTACTGGGACCGTTGCAGCCGCCGAGCTACCCCTTCCCTCTCTGGACGGGGCTGGCGGTCCCTACATCCCTCTGGGAATGCAAAAATCCGCCCTGGAGTGCAATGGGAAGACCGGACAGGCTCCCTATGGCATTTTGGCACGTTCCCGTTGGGCTGTGTCCCTTCGGCTCCGGGTGCTCCGGGCTGGTGAGCTCAGCGCTCCGGCTGCCCCTATGCCAGTCCTGCAGCGAGGAGGGAACTGCCAACCTGACTATTTTTGTATTTAAACGAAAGGAAAAAGAAAAAAAAAGGACCCTAAAAAACAAAACTTGCTGTTGACCGAACTCACGTTGCCGCGATTTTAAGTTATTGTTGCCAAAGAGATGTAAAGAGTTTGTCAAGGGAGGGGGTACGTTCTCGCGGGTTGTGTGTTCATCTGTTTTGGTTTCTTTGTTAATTTTTTTTTAATTATTATTTTTTTAAACGCATTTGAGGCTTAGGATAAATGTGCAATTCCACCTCCCAGAAGGAACTGGAACGAAGCGGAGCTGCTCGAATCCTTGCAATGAGGGTGGTGTTTCCTTGGGGCCTATAGACCAAACCCGAGGTGAGACCCGCACCGTCCCCATGGCCCTGCTCCTGCAGCCCGACCCGGCTTCTGCATGTGCGTGTGCGTGCATAAATATTATATATATTTATTTATATATATGTGTGTGTGTGTGCGTGTGTGCATGTGCACATGCGTGCATATGTATGTGTGCACACATGCATATATAAATATATGGGAGCATGCACACATATATCTATGTCTATAGATATATAGACATATATCTATGTCTATAGATATATGTGTGCTTGCACACGTGTGTGTGCGTGCACACATATATATAAATATATGGGTTCATGCACGTGTATATCTGTGTCTATAGGTATATACATGCACGTGTGTGTGCATATAGATATATGTGTGCTTGCACACGTGTGTGTGCATAAATATAAGTGTGCGCGTGTACGTGTGTGTGCATATATATGTGTGCACACATGTATATATAAATATATGGGTGCATGGACATGTATATCTGTGTCTATAGATGTATGCATGCACGCACACATGTTTATATATATAGATATATGTGTGCTTGCACATGTGTATCTGTGGCTGTATAGATATATGGGTGCACACACACACATATCTGTGTGGGTATATATAAATATATGGGTGCATGCACACATATAGCTGTCTATATATATATATATATATATCTTTAGAGAGAGAGAGAGATATGTGCACGCACATATAGGTATCTGTGTGTGCCTAGATCTATGGGTGCACACACATAAATGTATGTGTGTATAGATATATGTGTGCTTGCACACTTATATCTGTGTGTATAGATATATGCGTGCATGCACACGTATAGCTGTATGTGTGTATATAGATATATGTGTGCATACACATGTATGTGTGTGTGTGTATATATAGATATATGGGTGCATGCACACATATATCTGTGTGTGTATTAAGATATATGTGTGCATGCACATGTATGTGTGTATATATATTTATATATATATATATAGAGAGAGAGATGGTTGCATGCACACGTGTATATATAGAGGTATGTGTGCACACATGCGTATATCTGTGTGTGTTTATATAGATATATTTGTGCATGCACACATATAGCTGTGTGTATATAGATATGTGTGTGCATGCACATGCATATGTTTGTGTGTATAGATATATGCGTGCATGCACACGTATATCTGTATGTGTGTATATAGATATGCGTGTGCACGCACGTGTGTGTGTGTGCATATATAGATATGTGTGTGCATGCACATGCATATCTTTGTGTGTGTATAGATATATTTGTGCATGCACACGTGTATCTGTGTGTGTGTGTCTAGATATGCGTGTGCATGCACACGTATGTGTGTGTGTGTGTGCATATATAGATATGTGTGTGCACGCACATGCATATCTGTGTGTGTGTATAGATATGTGTGTGCACGCACACGTGTATCTGTGTGTGTGTTTAGGTGCATGCACACACGCAGGCATCAGCGCCCGGGGCTCTTTGCAGCCCGGTTGTCCCCACGGGGGCCGCGGGCCCCTTGCCGGGCTGGCAGGCGGGTTCATCCCGCGCACTGAGTCCACGCGGGGCTCCGTGAGCTGCTGCTTCCCGCTCCATCCCTCTCCCGGCCTCGTCCCTGCTGTCCCGGTGGGGACAGCCCCGCGCTCCAGATCCTGCCTTTAAGGAGCCGGCTGCCCACGGCCTCCCGCCGGGAAGTGGGGGCGACTTTCCAGCCTTCCTGAACTTCTCCAGGAGTGTTTGGGTGTCTTTCCCCCCGCAATAACACCCCAGGGGCCAGCCGGGACCTCCGTGCTGCTTCCCCTGCTCCATCCCTCGGGCAGCTCTTTAATTTACTTGTTTTATTTAAGTGTTTCTGCCCCCAAAGCTGCTCTCCCCCGCACACTGCCCACAGTGCACAGGGGTCTTTGGAGAGGGGATTGCACTGACCTGGGGGTCCCCAGCCCCAGGGGTGCCCATGGGACCCTCCCCACAGCCCCGTGCCAACCCAGCCGGCCCCACTCGGTGCAAGGGGCAGTCCCAGCCCGTCCCCTTCCCCGCCGTGTCCCCTGCCCACCCAGGGTTTGGTCTATGGCCCCCAAGGCGCTGCCTCTGGAGGGCAGCATGAGAACAGAGCGACGGCTTGGATATTTTTTTTAATAGAAAAGCTACTCTTACATTGTCTATTTTATCAATACGGGTCATAATTGCTGTATTTTTTATCAGTGCTGATTTCCATACAGCTCCCAGCATGTGTGTCAGACATCATCGGGCCAATAATAAAATTTTTAAAATATCTTAAAGCAGTTGCCCGCCCGCATCATTGCTGGCAAGCAGGAAGGGCTGGGGCATCCCAGGGGCATCCCAGGAGCACGTCGGCATCCCGGGAGCACAGCAGCATCCCGGGAGCGCAGCAGCATCCCGGGAGCGCAGCAACATCCCGGGAGCGCAGTAGCATTCCGGGAAAAGCTGCTCTCTGGAGCTGCCACCGGTGCCGGAGCCTCCACTCTGCACCCAGGGAATGGGGTGAGGAGGAGCGGGGCTAAGGAAGCAGCTTCATCGCAGCGCTGGATGCTCCGGTTTGCAGGGCTGGGGCCCCTCCGAGCAAGGAAAACACGGGGCTTGGAGGGGAGGGGAAGGAGGGGAAATTTTATTGCTCATAAATTACTTTTTCATTAAAAAAGAAAGATTTCAGGCTACAGGTGCCACCAAGGCGGGAGGCGGGCGAAGCCGGGGGTGGCAGCAGCGGCTCCTGTCCCGACCCAGCGCTCCGGCCCCGCTCCGGCTGCCCGTGGCTCCGGCGTGGAGCCGGGCAGGGAGGCGGCACCGGGGCCGGGGTAAGGCAAGCGGCGGGAGCGGGCGATTCCCGTGGGTCCAGACGAGGAGGAGGAGGAGGAGGAGGAAGGTGCCCGCTGGAGCCGTGGGGCTGCAGTAGTCGTGAGTGGCTCTATGCGCAGCCCTGTTCCTTGGCACGATCCCACCGGGACAAGCAGGGAAGGGGCCGCAGAGCCCTAGCGCTCGGAAAGTGCAAAATGACCAGGACAGCGGGACAGGCAAACGCCGGGAAGGCTTCGCACGGCGCCGGCGGTTCCTTCCCCGCCAGCGAGGTCGGAGGCAGCAGCGGCTGGAGCCGAGACCCCGTTGCTCCGGCTTGGGAGCCCCTGCTCCCGCTTGGCGGGATGGCATTCCCGGTGGAGCAGGCACCGAGGCCGGAGCTCCGGCTGCCCCACGGCACGGGGTGCCCATAGGCCCTGGGTCTGCCCAGGCCCTGGTGACAGGGCCACCCTGCGGCGTGGCTATGTCACCTCCTCGGGATATTCTAGCATCTATTTTACAGCAGTACCGAAACCCCCTGCTGCCACCCCGAGCTGGACAGCGGCGGGGCCAGCAGTGCCACCAGCTCCGGGAGCTGCCAGGGGCCTTGTCACCCCCCTGGCTCCGAAGGAGACTCAGGGATCCCCACTTGCCCCTGCGCGGGTGGCATCGCCCCGGTTCTGCCCGTGCCGAGCGCCGGCTGCTCGGCCGCGGCTCGGCCCTCTGCGGCAGCCGGGAACAAGCTGGGACGAGGGGAGCGGGATCAGCGCGAGCTTTAGCCTTGGGCCTTCGAAGCAGCAGGATTATATGAGCTCTGCCTAAAACCGCGGGTCCGGGAAGCCAGGTGTGCGGCCGGCGGCGAGGCGGCCCCGTGCGCCCGGCGCGGCCGGCCCGGATCAGCTGAGCAGCGGAGCCGACCTGTCGTTGGTCACGGTGGGTTTCAGCTGCACGTTGGCAAAGGGGTTTCTGCAGAGAGAGGAAGAGGAAGGCAGAGTTTAGCGGGAGCGACGCGAGCGCCGGGCGCCTTTCTGCCCATGGGGATGGCCCTTTGGCACCGTGGGGACCAGCAAAGGCCTTTGTGGGCACCGGAGCGGCCAGGACCTTCGCAGAGGAGCGAAACGGCCGAGGAAGAGGCCGGGAGGAAGGGCTCCGGGTGCCGTCCTGCCCCGCGCGCGGCGAGGGCTGCCTGGGGACCCGGCTCAGCTCCCCATCGGGGATGCGCTGCCGCCTGCAGCCTCCTCGCGCCGTGCATTGCGCTCGCGCTTGCTTTCTTCAAAGGATAAATTGCCTCTTTTTTTTTTTGCTTAAAAATAGGGTAATTAATCCCCCACCTAATTAATGCAGCTCCTTAGCTCCCTTTTCCCCTTAGCGTGCCAAAATAGATCTCGAGACCGAGCGCAGGAAAGGTTGCTTTGATGAGTCACCGGGGGTGGCGATTTAACCGTGTGCGCCCCGGCCGAGCGGAGCGGCGGGAGCGCACGGATGCGCTCGGGCCCCGCAGCAGGGCCGAGCAGCCCGGGAGAGGCGGCACAAGCGAGAGAAGCTGCTCGAGGAGCTGTGAGCAGCACCGGGCACCCGACCCCTGCGACCAGAGAGCGCGGACTAAAAGCAGGACGGGGCAGCGCGAGAGCCCGGCGGGTGCAGCGGGTGCAGCGGGTGAGCGGCAGCGGCCCCGGGCACCAGTAGAAGCCCCCGGCCCCATTGGAGACCCCTCGAGACGGGGGGGACGAGCAGCGCGGCGACGGCCCCAGCACCCCGAGAGCGGCGCCGGGCGCGCGCAAACCGCCAACTTACTAACTACGGTCAGGGGCCTCTCAAAACCTGGCCACTTCAACATCGGCGCTGCAAGGGAAACAGAAGGACGGTTGGAGGTGGCCGAAGCGCCCGGTTAACACGGGGGAGCCGCGGCCGGGAGCGAAAGGAGGAGACGTCGCGTTACGGACACGCTCGAGCTCCGCAGCGGCAGCCCCAGCGCCCGCTCGCGCTGCGGACACGGGAAGGAAGGGCAAGGCCGGCGGCTTCCTTCCCCTGGCACCGAGCGGGAATGGCGCTCGCGGCATTCCCGGCAAGCCGGGACGGAGCCGGCCCCGCGGCTCGCGGGAGAGCGCGGAGCCGGGCTCGCTGCTCCCGTGCGACCCATCCGCGCGCGCGGAGGCAGAGCCACAGCCCGGACACAGACAAGAGCCCCGCGGGGCCATGGAGAAATGGAGAAAAATAAAACGAAAAATGAGCAAAACAAAAGCAGGGCATGGCACGTGCAGGCTGGTGGATGGGCAGCAACACATGGAAGCCGAAAAAGACACCGAGGCCCAGCTCAATGCAATAAATAAAACTTTTATTCAAACAATAACTCAGTACAGGGCACATTTCTCTCTGGCTTTTTTTTTTTTTTTAAAAAAAAAGGTTTTTCAGCACTTTACAGTCCTCATACAAGTTTTGCTTTTTTTGCCTTTTTTTTTTTTCCTCTACATTTAGTCATTGAGCAATGAAATATCTCGGGTTAAAAATCTTTAGCAAAATTATGACATCAATGCGGGAGGCTCTCACTCCGATATGCCCATAGTCTAGTGTATAAAACAAAAACGTCTCCGTGTGTCCGTGTGTCTGTGCATATATTGCCAGCAATGTCCCAGTAAACAGGCAGGTGAGAGGCTTTAAAAATCACATTGGAAAAAGGAAGCGGGGAGCCTTGCAGGGAGCATCAACCCGTCGCACCGAGACACAGAGCGGCCCGAGCGGCACCGGGTTCTGCCGGGACCGGGGTCACTTTTAATCCCGATTTTCGGGTGCGAACGCGGCTCCGGCCCGCCCTGCCTCAGCCCCGAGCACTAACGTGAGGTACCAATACCTTGCTACAAAAAATATATATATACATATATATTTATAAAACAACAAGGAGAAACCCTTCCGAGAGGGCGCCGGTGGAGAACCAGGCATTTTTCTCCGAGGCCGAGCCCTCCGGAGCATCCACTTCTCTTCCCGCAACCTTGCGCGCTCGGTTGGATCGAAGTGGATGGGGAGGAAAGGGACCAGACCCGCCTTCCCTTCCCAGAGCAAGCCGGAGAGCGCGGGTAACAGTACGGATACCGGAGGTCATGCACATCGTGGCAGGCTGCAAGGAGCTTCTTCCGGAGCCCGCGAGCGGGGACGGAGCGGCTCCCGCGGGCACGGAGCCCGGGATGCCGCCGCGCGGGCACTGCGTGCCGGCCCGGCCGCCTGGCAGTGTGCGCTCTCAAACAAGGGCACCGGGAGCACCGGGAGGGGACGGAGAAGCACCATGGTTTTCCTTGAAGATCACAAGAGTTCAAACTCCGAAAGAAGTAGAGAGAGAGAAAAGGAGAGGGGGGGGAAATAAAGGGGAAAGAAGCAGAAAGCTCTTCCAAGCAGCAAGTTGCCCCTGCTAGCCAAGGTGTCCTCACACCGTTGATACCAAACTGCCACTGCCGCTGCGGAACAAAGCACAGAGATGCCAGAGCAGCCGGCGAAGCCCGCGGTGCCGCGCGCATCCCGCGCCGACGGAGCGCTCGGAGCCGGCCGTGCACCCCGCGCATCCCGCGCCGACGGAATGCTCGGAGCCGGCTGCATGCCCCATGCATCCCGTGCCGACGGAGCGCTCGGAGCCGCATGCCCCGCGCATCCTGTGCCGACAGAATGCTCGGAGCTGGCCATGCACCCCATGCCGACGGAGCAGCTCGGAGCCGGCCGTGCACCCCACGCATCCCGTGCCAACAGAGCAGCTTGGAGCCGGCCGTGCACCCCGTGCCGACGGAGCAGCTCGGAGCCGGCTGTGCACCCCGCGCATCTCGTGCCAATGGAGCACTTGGAGACGGCCTCACGCTCGTGGCAAGTGCCACAATGGTCCCCCCTGCGCGGAGGGCGCTTCGTCCCTGCGGCTCGGGATGAAGCGGGGAAGGAGCCTCCAGTGGGAGCAGGCAGCGGGGCAAGACCCTGCAGAGCTCCTGCTCTCCCAGCCCTCGTATCCCGCTCTAAGCTGGAGGGCAGGAGCCACGCACGGAGCTGGGGACGGCACTGGTGGCCCCTCTGCCCTGTCCCGGAGCCTCCGTGCTCGGACCAAGGCACCGCGTCCTGCTCCCAACGCCGCGGGCACCTCCCTGTCCCCGTGGCACCTCCCAAGGGACGCGGCAGCGCGACGTCGCCCCGCGCGCACGCGAGGCCTTGGCGGCACGCAGCGTCTCACCTGCTAACGGATCGCGTCCCGTAGTCATCGAGGCCCTGCGGGAGAAGCAGAGGAGGCCGTGAGTCGCCGGGGGCACCGGCTAAGCCCTCTCGGGTGCCGCTGGAGGGTCACAAGACCAAACCCAAATGCATCAGGGCCCAGGGACATTCTGGGCCAGGAGCCAATGCATCTGAACATGGAAGGGGAGAAATGGGGATGATCTAGCGGGATTTACGCCGCAGGGAGCAAAGTTGCACGGGTCTCATCGGATAGAGACTTAATCTAGCAGGACAAGAGCAACGGCTGAGCGGGCTCGGGTTTGCTCCGGCCAGCGCCACCGTCGTGCCAGGATCCGCTTTCGAGACACGAGACACGCTTGGAAAGGGATCAGACAGCAAGTTCGAGAAAGACCGGGGAAATGTTCCATGGAGAAGGGGATGTGTTTGCACCGAATCGTCTCCCACCAGAAAGCGCCCAGGGGTTTGGACCGTTTTCTGCTCAGCTGACACTAAAGGGTGTTTTGCAGAGCGGGGAGGAGGATGCACTGCTTAGGGGAGCACTGAGCTCAAAAGGAGACCCAGCCGGGTCACATCCCAGCCTTGGGATACATCCCAGCCTTGGGATACATCCCCACCCTGGGACACAGAGCGAGGGACAGCTCAGCTCCCCAACAGACATGACATGAAGCCGCAATTCCTGCTTGGAACGGCTCCCGCTGGGCTCAAACGAGCAAGAAGTGGGAATGAAGAATCTATTCCCCATTCTCCTCCATGGCAGCTGCAGCCTTTCCCTGCCATGCAAAGGGATCAGACCCGAGCGCCTGCAGCTCCCTGTCCGCCGGCACGTGCCCATTGCACCAAGCAATTGCACCTTGGTGCCTGTTGCACCAGGAAAGCCGGCGGGACGCTTTCCCGGGACAGCCACGCTGGAAGGGCACGTCGCTTCCGTGGCTCCTGGGACCCGCGCGGCTCCGGCGGTGACTCCCTCCGCTTGCAGCCGCAAGCCCCGGAGAAAAGGGGTCCAGCTCCCTGGGGAGGGCTCGTTTCTGGTGGGAGGCTCTCGTGGCGGTGGCAAGTGTTGTCCATCGGGGGTTTATGGTGCCGTTTTGGGCCGCTCTGCGTCTTGCCGGCTCTGCCCAGGCTCGCCAAAGCGGCCCGCGTTCTCCGGGCACTTTGTCTCTCTCCATAGGGTCCTTGTCCCCTTTTCCTCTCCGCTCGGAGAGGTGCTCAGCACAGGGAGCCCAAATTCCCGGGCAAGCCACAAGAATCACCAGGCAAAACCAGCACCGTGTCCATAAATCCCGATGGAAACATTGCATCTGTTTGGACTTACAGCTGTTGACCTAGTATAAGGCTTGTAGTGAGCAGATGGTGGTTGGCAGAGGCCACTGGAATAGTCTTTAATTGCACAACCATAGGGCATAAGGTAGTCCTACAAATAACGAACACAGGCCGGTTGGAGAGGCGCCCGCGGCCCCGGCGCCGCAGCCGAACCGCGGGAAGAACCCGGACACGGGCCCTGCTGCTTGCAAAACCCCAGCGAGACCCCGTTGCTGCAGAGCCCTGGGGCCTGGCACGCTGTTTCTGTGGAGTTAGAGCCCCGGGATTTGCTGGAGCATCCCCCGGGATTGAGATTCCCCGCCTCGGGAAGCGGGGCCGGCTCACCTGGGCGAAGGCGGGCACGGCCACGCTGTACGGGCGCTGCTTGAAGGCGCCGGCGCCCTGCGCGGGGAAGGCCTGCGAGGACATGCCGTAGTCGGGCGGCGGGATGGCGATGTCGTCCTTGTCCAGCAGGTTGCCCGTGCTGCTGCTCTTGCCTTGCTGCAGGCTGCGGAGCAAGGACGGGCGTCATTCCCACCGACCCGCAGCTCCTGCTGCGCACGGGCAGTGCCCACGGCCACTGTCACCACCCGGCACAGAGCCAGACCCCCTGGTCGCAGACCTAGATATGGGTTTTGGCCTCAAATGCCCAACTAGGCACATTACACCCTGGAGAAATCACTGAACATCCCCATCCAAGCCAGCAAGACCCTCATCTTGCAAATCCCGTGGGCATGATATCCCCATCCGGGCACCCTGGGCGATGCTGCTACCTGGCATGGACCCGCTCGCCGCCGCCGTCGTTGTCCAGCACCCGCGTGTACGAGAAGGGGAACCAGCCTCTCCTGCAAAGGCAACAGAGTCAAACTGAGTCTCGCGGCGCAACCAGAAACAGGTAAACGAGGCCGTGGAGACGGAGCGGGAGCTCCGGGCACTCACATCTTGGTTTTCTCGCTCTCTCCGTAGTGCCACCCGTCCCGGGCCTCGGGCACCAGCAGCGTGATGAGGTCTCCCTCCTTGAAGCTCAGCAGGGTGCTGTTGTCGCCCGCGGCGTGCGAGAAAATGGCCTGCACCCTCGTCCTGCCGTTGCGCTCGAGCCCCGCGGCCATGGAGCTGGAGCGCGGCAGCGTCTTGTTCTCAGCTGGCGGGAGACAAGGACCAAGAAACAGCCGGGACTTTAACGCGGTGGCACGTCCCGGCACTGCACTGACGCGACCAAGGACAGGACGTGGTCCCCAACATCTATTTATCTTAATCCAGGTGCTAACAGACCAGATTTTCATTTGTGCTGCAACGCTGCAACGTCAATAACTGCAATAACTGAGGCAACGTCACCGCAGCCTCAGTTACCTCTATGCATTTTCCCAATCCCGTATCCAGAGGAGGGGAGGGCACAGCAATTCACCCCCTGGATACGCGTATAATTGTCACTAACAGAATTACCCCGGAACATGGGACGTTTGTCACCCCTTTCCCATGCAGCAGGGACTGTCCCCATGCATTGGGGCTACCAAGTCACCCTGCGCCCTCCCCTTCAAGCCAACGCGGCGCAGCCAGGACCAAAGCGGCCCCGACAGCAGGAGCCGCTGCACAGTTTCTCTCTGCTCCAACAAACCGGGAATGGGAACGGAAAAAGCCCTTACCGGACGCGTAGCTGTTTTTCGGCGCAACGTTTTTGCGAACAGGCAGCGTGTTGGAATAAGAGTCGCTCAGCTGCTTCTGCGGCTGGGAAGGAGATAAAGATTTGGGCTGTGCTGGCTTCATGTCAGCCCAGGGGCTGTACTCGTCGCTGTCTGCGCCCGAGACGCCGTTCACCGCCGGCAGGGCCTCCTGCGCCGACATGCGCTACGGAGAGAGGAGGGGAGGGAACACGGGAAGGGGCTTCGTTAGCATCCCATGGGACGCAGCTCCGGGGAACACGGCTCTCTGCGCACCAGGAACTTGGGCCTCTCGGGCTGTTTCCTGAGCATAAAGCCCTGGGGAGAAGCAGGAGGCACCGCTACAGGATTCCACCCTCCAATAAATCTCAGTAAATCTCCCTCGAGCTCTACTGCTCAGCTCGTGCCCTTGCACCAGGCAGGAAGATGCCACCCTGAAGAGTCTTCCAGCACCTGGCTCCACTCTAAGCGCCTTTCCCTGGGATTCCCCAGCTCCCACAAGGGTGCTCTGATCCTAGGGAGCTCCAGTCCAGCTCCCCAGGGAGCCCAGAGCCTCCCGGAGCCGGGACAGGGCCCAAACTGGGCAAAACCACCAAGGATGGACAAGGGGGGCTGCTCCATGCTGTACCCCACCAGGACACTGCCCCAAGGATGTGCTAATCCCAACCCCTCGCATCCCGGTGCATTTACGGCCGGCAACCAAAGGGCGACTTGCTGAGGACACTGGTGACACCGGTGACACCGGCCCGGGCTCCCACCTCCTGCTTTGCTCGGGGCAGCACAACCTCCGCCCCGCGGATACTTACTCCTACAAACGGTGCCAGCTCCGGGGGGACAGGGAGAGGTTTGGCACCGGGAATGGGGTCAGAGATGATGAGGTTGGACTTGGACGTGGACAGAGGGCTGGGCATGATGGTGCCGTTGCTGCTGGCAGCCATCTGCTGCATGAGCTGCACGGCGCGCTCCGGGATCTTGTTGGGATCCGCGCACGACTGCTGCCACAGCGGCAGCTTCTGCGTCAGCATCTCCTTCCCCTGCAACACAGAGGGCCAAAAGGGCATGAGGACGCGGGAGCCCGGAGCGGAACGCGGCCGCGGACGGAGATGCTGGGGAGGGAAGTGACCGTTTTCACCCCAGACAAATGCAGGTCCCTTGTGTCCCTCGCCAGCGCAGCTGTGGTATCTAGAGAGCAAGACCGATGGGTCCCCCCGCGTGTGCTGCGGCGAGATAAAACCCAGGGACTCGTCCTCCCTGCTCTGTTGCCAACCAAACCATGGAGGTGTCATGGAAAACACAGCATCAAGCAGGAGGTCGTTCATTTTCCCAGCTCATTCCGAGCCGTGAGCGCTGGGCACGCCAGGATAGCGCAGTCCCACGCGGGCAGCAGCAAAACACCCGCGGGGACGTGGCCAGGGGGTGCACGGAAAGGAGGCCGGTGGCTAGCGGGAACGGGGGTACCAGTGGCCACTGCACCCCAGCCGCACAGGGCCAATAGGACCCGCACGTGGCTGCTCCCGAGGGATGCGCCAAGGGCTTCCCCGCGCGGCTGCGCCCACGGGGGCCAGCGGTGACATTTTCCCTGTCCCCGCTCGGCGCGTAGGTGACATCTGCTGCCTGTTGACTCAGCATCTCCCGCGGCACGAGGACGGCGCTGAGTAACGGCGGCGCCGCCGTGGCTCCGCTCCGAGCGCAGCCTCGACAGATGGGCGCTGCGAGCGGTGGCGGGGGGACGGCTGGAACGGGAGCCTCGGAGCGTGCCGGGGAGCGGCGCATGCCCACGGCCCTCCCCTGCCACCCCCTGCCACCCCCTGCCATCCCCTGGTATCCTGCTGGCACCCCCTGCCATCCCATAGCATCTCCTGCCATCCCATAGCATCTCCTGCCATCCCCTGGCACTCTCTGCCATCCCATGCCACCCGCTAGCACCCTGCTGCCGTCCCCTGCCATCCCAAATCCTGCCCCAGCATTTCAGAAACCACCAGACCCTTGTGCAGGGGACGTGGACAGCATGGAAAGGGTAAGGAAACCTGATTGCATGGGTGTCCCCTGCTTCTCACGGGCATCCCCGCGGTGCCCGCCGCGCCGCTCACCTTGGCGTGGTAGGTGATGGCGCTCTTGGCCACGGCGCACTGCTTCTCCACGAGGAAGCAGAAGCGCCGCCGCTCCTCGGTGAGCGCCGTCTTGTAGCCGTCGGACACGTAGGTCTCCAGCTCGCCCTGCTTGCTGCTGATGGCCTCGATGTACTGGAGCAGAGGGGGGAAGCGAGGTGTTTAGGGCGGGCACGGCTGCGGGGTGCGCACGGCCCTTGCCCACCGTGTGCCCCTGCCCGGCGCGCGGGCGGCAGAG
>JAWLRI010000178.1:841616-865094 GCA_034781795.1 Crypturellus tataupa | reverse complement strand
CGGCGGAGGGACGGACGCGGCGCCACGCGCCGAGCGGCACCGTGCGCTCACGGGGGCGGCAGCAGCCGCTGCTCTTGCTCACGGCAGCATCGCCCGCCCTCCCGCTGCCTCCGCAGCCCTGTGCGCCGCTGCTCCTGCATCCCACCGGCACCAGCCCCCTTGGTGAGCGCCCACCCGGCACGAGCATTGGCACCGTGCGCTGGTACCCGGCCCTGGCCAGAGCCCTGTGGCATCCCCCAACAGGGAGGGCTCAGTTCTTTGTGCCCAGGATAAGCGCACAGGGCAGGGGACGGTCCCACATCCTGGCCCAGCTGCTCCTCCATCCCCTGATGGCTTTGGTGGGTCCCCAGCACCCTGATCCAGCTGCCACCTCCTTCCCTGATGGCTTCGGTGGGTCCCCAACACCCTGACCCGGCTGCCACCTCCTCCTCGATGGCTTTGGTGGGTCCCCAACACCCTGACCCGGCTGCCACCTCCTTCCCTGATGGAGTTGATGGGTCCCCAACACCCTGACCCAGCTGCTCCTCCATCCCCAAGCGCCTTGGGATGGCCCCAGCTCCCTGATCCAGCTGCTTTCCCCTCCCTCCTCGGCCTCGGGATGTCCCCAGCCTCTCCGCAAGGACCAGCTCCGCTGCAGGGCCATGGGACCTGCCACCACCACCGCTGTCACCTCCCCCGGGACAACAACCAGCACTGCCAAAGCTATTTCAGAAACTCCGAGCTTTCATTAGGGAATTAAACTGGAAATTTGGGACCCGAGGAGCCTTTTTTTTTTCTTCTCTCCACCTTTTTTAACAGTTTTATTTTTGGCACGCTACAATATTTATTAGCAGACACCTCTAAAAGAGGGCGAACCTCAAACGGATTTGGTGACGTGCCCAACTTCAAAGCGGGCTGATTTTAGGGCAGGAGACGGTCCTGCCGCAGCATCCTATGGAGCGGAAAGCCCGGGACACGGGGATGCTCCCAGCTCCCCATGGAGCAGCTCGGCCAGAGGGGGACAGGGAAGCGCCGCGCGTGCCCAGGTTGTCGGCACACTGGAGCGGACACGTGGCCACCAGGACATGGGGACACAGGGCCACGTGCAGGGGGTGGCAGTGGGAGGACCCGCTCGGCTGGAGAAGGAGAAGTCAAGGTAGGAGCTGAGTGGGCTCAGGACAGAGCGCGCCGCCTCCGCACGATTATTATTAGTCTGGGAACAGGGACCAGCCTGGAGCTGATGTCCCTGACCCTGAAGGCATCTGAGGCTCCAGCTCTGGGTGCCCCCAGACTCATCCTGTTTAATTAGGGCAGCAGAAAGTGAAGGTGGGAGCAAAGCAAGTCCTGTGCAGCAGCACGAGGCTCCCCTGGGCCAAACAGGGCCACGTCCTGCAGCTGCAAGTGACATTTCCCCACTTGGACAACAGCAGATTTGGCTTCAACCATCACTTAAATAAGCAAGTTAAAACCTTATTTACAGCCCTCGTTTCCCCTCTACTTTGCGAGGGTACTTTTAATTATTTCATGGGAGAGAGGCTTGTTCAAACTGGCTGCAGCCATTAAGGGAAGATGGTTTTTGCAAGCAGAAAGCCTTTGCTCTAAATTTAGTATTCTCGCTGCTTTAACCACACTTTATGTAAATAGGCATGACATGCCCCTGATTTATTCAGATCCTTGACGGGAAGACGTTGATACACTATATAATGGTGAACCCCACAAGTTAGCAGATAGATTTCACTTGGGATAACTTATAAGAAGATGATTTAAGTAAAAATGGTGTTAAATACGCCAGAGGTATTTCTTTTCCTCTGCACATGATGCAAGACTGGCATGATCCAGAGCTGCACTGGCTTTCCTGGTTTGACCATCATTCCCAGGAGGATTGGGAGGACATGCACGCAGCAAGCACCTTGCAATTGAAACGACTGCTGCAACGCAAGAAATTGAGGACCTTGAGGTTAGGACCAAATTCAGATGTGGAGCATTGTGTATTCAAGCAAAATTACAGCCTGAAGGAGAGAAACCTGCAGTTTGGGAGCTCACGAGCGGGAAGGAGGCGCCAGGAGGGTCCCGGCCCTGCAGCGCAGGGAGCTGCGGCCCCGAGCGGCTCCGGGAACCTTTTTCTGGGTTTCTAGGTTGGAGAGACCTCAAATAACTCCCCTCTCCCCCGCCCGTGGAGTGCAGCAACTTGGCGTTTGCCAGGAGCCGCTGACCTAATTAGCGGTGTCAGCGCTCGTCTGCGCTAACGACGCGGGAGAGCGGGCGGCCGGGCCGGGAGCGCGGAGCTCCGACCCGGGCACAGGAGCTCCGACCCGGGCACGGGGATGCGGCTCCACTGCCCCGGGTGCATCAGGGAAAGGGAAAAATTAGGAAGGAGAAAACACAGAAAAGGAGAAGACACCCTGCAATATCCCCAGCTTGCATGCCATGGGCGCTGCCGTGCGCAGCGGTGACGCTCGCTCCAAACGGGCGCATTTGCAGCTGCATCCGCGGGAGCAGCTGCCGGAGCCAGGGGCACGGAGCGAGGAGGGACCCTGTCCTGTGCACAGTGGGGACCACAGCCAGGAGCAACAGGGAAGGGAAAAGCTGAGGAAGGGAAAGGATCCTGCCAGCCACAACAGAGCTGGGGATCCTGGCAGGATGAGGAGTGAATGCAGAGAGGAGAGGCTTTATTTAGGGAGCAACAAGGGGGAATAATTACAGAGTAATAGGATCAAAACCAGGAGGAAGTTAGGCTGATTAGCAGAGAAGGAGGTTTTAAGTTATCCAACAGTTTCTCAAGGAAAAACCTGCCCAAACTTCTCCAAATTGGACCATCTTGGGGTGCAAACAACAGTTTGGGGGACTCTCAGCCCCATCAGTGATAAGGGACAAGTGACACGGGCTGGCACCAAGTGTCCCCCTCTCCAGCTGAGGGCACAGCATGGGCTGGGAGAGGTTGGATTTGGTTCCATTCAGCGAGGCAGGAGGGCACCTTGCTTTAGCCCTGGGATTTTGGGATGCTTTTCCCAGAGGAGCAGCAGGGAGGAGCCCCCCCGGCCCAGGGATGACCCGCTCCGGCTCTTGCATTAACACAAAGCCAGAAAGCAAACGCCTTCCTATGCAAGAACTAGAGACCCGTGACCCTCCAAACTCATCACGCTACAAATGGGCAAAGGACCCTCCAAGGGATTGAGGTGCAAGGTTGGGTAATGGAACCAAGTGGAGGTTCCTCATCCAGCCCTCATTTGGCCACAGAAAGTCAGATGCTGCTGAGCACTGAGGCCAGAGCAACTCAGTTCACTCTTTGCCTGGATCAAGTTATTTCACACGGGTTTCCCCTCCTGCCTTTGCTCCCTGCATCTGGGGCTTCAAAACACACAGCCCAACTCAGGTTAAAACATTTAGACCGCAGGAAATTATCGGGAGCCACAGAGCTTTTATATAATTCTTCTCTATTTGTCTTTTAAAGCCCTTGTAACCTGGTTAGCGTAAACTCCTTGCAAGTTTGCATTTCTTGACCCATAGCTAAAATTATTCCTCCTGATGGGAATATCGAAATGAGGTTTCAATTACAAAAGTTTATAAAAACCTCCAAGTCATTTGGTACAACGGTACTTAATGCTTAAAATACTCGTTCACACGGGGACAGATGTACATGGAATTGCAGAACACGTTTACATCTGGGTCTGATAGGACACCCAGATGGTCACATTGATGAAGGGTCTCGGCCCCGTGGGGACGGCCAAGTCCCGCGGTCACACACAGCCCTTTAGCCCATCTCCTTTTGCACAAATTACGAGCAAAACTTCTCATTTCAGGGGCATGAGAGCTCCTATCTGCTCCTGCACTCGCTCCGTTTGAACTGATGAACCAACACAACTTGGTTGCCGACTTGCTGATTCAATCAAGGGCATAAACCCTCGGTGACCCTGATTCGATAGCTTGATCGCAGCCAACATTTAATGAAATTACAGCAATTCAGCTTCCCTGATGCTGATTCAGTCTTAACATTTGTCCTCATTCTTTTTCTAAAAGGCATGAATAGAATTGGTTTATTCTCCCAGATCTTAGTCCAAGCCAAAAAAAAAAAAAAGAAACCCTTAATAAAATCTCCCAATAACCGGGTAACTTAGGTGAGAGATTGGAGTCTAACCGCCTCATTCCGATCAAAACTTTCCCTCCTTGGGGATAACAAAGATCCTGTGAGCTGACCCAGGAGAATGACAGCTTTATTGGGACAACCACAGCCTCAGCGACAGACCAGAGCTCTGTTAGCAGATCATTACTGCAGACTAATTGCACTGAGTTACTCTTAAATTACACGAGTCTTTCTATTGAGAAACCTCCACAAGGTGCTTTAAATTCCGAACTATTTTAATCCTGCAAGGTCCTTTCTCATCTATTAAGGCACAAGGCAAGCCCGGGAGGCAGCAGATGCTCAAGGCTCCCAAGTGCAGAGCGTGCCGAGCACCAGCGTCTTATTTGGTAAAGCGGAAAAAAACCAAATCCAGGGAAGAGCCTCGGCAAGGATGAGGTTTGGCCTCTTTGTCTTCAATGACAAAACGTGGCCACTCAACACGCAGCGAAAAGGCAAGAAAAGCAGCGATTTCACTTCCTGTGACATTAAATATGAAGAGAGATGATGACAGAGCAGCGGATTCCTGGCTGCTAAGTGCTACAGTAGCTTAAGTGGATGAGTCTTCAAAAGAAACAAGATTTTATTGCTTCCTTCAGCGCAGTGACTTATGTAGCTACCAGTGTTCTGCCAGCAGCAGGTTCTCCATCCCCAGACGGTGATCCGCACCGCGGCATCAGGATTGCTCCGTCCCGTTGCTGTTTGATCGGCCGTTTCTCCCCGCACAGCGGCTCGGTGGAGCCTGACTGCAATTTCCTGCGAGCAGCGAGAGGCACCTTTAGCCTCCGTGGACGCCGGTGTCACGAGTTGGCCACAAAGTTGTCACAAAGACACTGCTGTGCCAGTTAAAACAGGGGCAAAACACAGCAACTCCCCCATGAAACTCGATGGGGCCTCAGTTTTAAATTGCAAGAGAAAGATGTTTGCAGACTGAGCCCACACGGTGCAGAAGGAGCAGCTCTAGGACAGGAGTCCAGAGCTACAAATGGGAAAAGGGGGAATAGCATCCCCCAAAACACCTTTTTCTCCTCTTTTTTCCACCCAAAGTACGAGATAATCGGCATACTAACTAGCACAGAAGAGAAGAAAAATAACCCTCTTGACAATTCAGCAATCCAACGTATTTGGATTTAGGGAAGGAAAAAAAAAAAGCCAGCAGTTGAGTAGTTTCACAGCTCTTTAAGCTTAAAAGCCATCATCAGGCTTTTTCAGAGAGATAAGCACTTCCTAAATACTTACTGTTGAAAGATTAAGGGAAGCAAAGCCTGATCCTGTTTTCCCATCTTTCCCCAGCACTTGCAGAACTGTCCCCATCGCTGCCGTTCGGTGCAGAGGCCTCGCTCGGTCCCTCCCTCTCTCGGCTCCATAGAGCCAAGGATGGAGATGGCACCGATCCCGCTCACCCTGCGCATCCCTGGGGATCAGGCGGGATGCGAGGGGCTCCGCAGGGATTTGGCTCTCTTGCCCCTTTTGCAGGGAGGGGATAACGCAGCAATGACCACTCTGGTGCCCGGGTTCGCTTTGCTCGTCCTTCCTCTCTCAGCAGACCCTGCCGAGCGGTGCCGATGCCCTGAACCGCTTGGCGTCCAGCACAGCACCAGCCTCATCCTGGTAACCCAAGTCCTACAAATCATCATCCCTCCAAGACACTCGCGTTAACCAGGCCTGGTGCAAGCAGTTCCAGCAGCCCTGGGATTTGAAGGCTGCAGAGGAGCACGAGGGCGACGCAGCCCTGCAGCGCTCCGGGCATGACTGCGGATGTGTTTTTCCTCCTTCAGTGATTATTCTGATTCACGCTACCGAGAGAACAACCGATTCCCCGAATTCTCGTGCAATTAAAGAGTCACTTCCCCGCATCACCTTCCCGCTGACTACCTATGATCTCTCCAAATGCCATCCCGCACACGGAGCCGCGAGCAAACTGCCGTCATGTTTAGATCACCGCAGGAAAAGGCAGATCGCTTTGGACGCGCTCTCAGCCCGGTGCACCTGAAGCAACAGGTCCTGGTCCCAGCGTAATCCACATTCTACTGCAATTTCTGCCTTGGGGATTAATTGCTAGCCCTCCCCTCCATGCCCGCTATCAGTGGGTATATCAATCATTCGAGGGCTGCGGCTATGGCAGCAGTGAGTGTTTTAGAGCAGAGCAATGCCATGAGATCCCAGCCCTGGCTTTCTCCCTGCTGGAAACGCCAATGCCAGGTGCAGCCTTGGAGCAGGGCGCTCGCCCAGGACCCGCTTGGATCACCCCGTCTTGGATGACACCATGGAAGCCAAATAGATGTAGGGATTTGCAAGGCTGCCTGGAGCAGCCTCCCGCACACCCTGCCCTGAGCTTTCCAAGGAAAACTTTCCAAAGAAAACTCAGAATCGCTGTTGGAACTGGCAGGATGCGGTCCCGCTGCAGGCTGCGTCAGCCCCGCGCCGCCGCGTCCTACCTGCAGCTCCTTGTCCGAGTACTTCTGCGGGTTCTTGCTGCCCTGGCTCTTCTTGCGCAGCTTCTTGAGCTCTGCCTGGCACTTGTCCAGCGAGTCCCCCTTGCTCCGCTGCTCCGTCTGGTACTTCTTGAGCGCAGCCTGGCGCGACGGGGCAGAGCGTGAGCGGGGAGGCCCGGGAGCGGCTGCGCCACCCCGGATCCCATCGGGAAGCCCAGGGAGCGGGAAGGGACAGGGACACGCGATGAGGAGCCGCAACCTGTGCAAACCCTCCGCTATCACCACGCTGCATACTTACACTCAGGTACCTGGAGTCCAGTTCTACCTTCTGCTCCAGCTGCGTGAGCAGCTCGTTGTGGAAGGACTTGAGCTGGAAAGGAGAAAACGGACGTTGTCCCTTCGTGCCACACCAAGGAGGGCACCGAGGTGGCCCCGGAGCAGATGGGGGCACACGGGTGGCCACATGGCCAGGGAGGGAGGTGAGAGCTCGGGGCACGGAAGGAGGGACAGCAGCAAGGGACAGATGGAGGCTCGGGCAGACACACGCGGGATGGAAGCGGCCGAGCCGGAGCCCGGCGCATCCCGCTCGGAGAGGCCGAGCTGCTCCGCGGGGCCCTGGATGCTGTCGCGCCGGCACTCACCATCTCCTCGAGCTGGTTCTGGATCTGCCTGTGCACTTCTGCCATCTGGAAGAGGACGTCTCCTACAAAGAGGAGGAGGGTTTGAGCCCCGCAGCGCTCGGCATCCCCGGCACAAAGCGATGGAGAGGCCGGAGCGTGGCCGGCGGAGCGCTCCGGAGCCCACCGAGCGCCACGCGGGGACACCGGGGACAGCTCCGGAGCTGACAAGCTGCTAATGAAGAAGCCACAGGTCAGCGGCGCCGGCAGCTCCCGCGCTGGGAGCCGCATCGCGGGCTGGGGGAGAAAAGGCTGTTCGCGACAGATGGATCCCAACTGCTTGGATCCACGCTTTTTTCAATTTAAAATGCAGCAAGTCACTCGTGTGCTTTGCTGTTCCTGGAAGCCGGTGCACAGCACAGCTCAGCAAAACCCTAAGGAAGACGGAGCCAGACTCCGGAGCGCACAGGAGCCGCTGGCTTTGCAGCACTGGGTCCCTCTGCCCGGGTGCTTGCAGGATGGATCGAGCTCAGGGTGCAGAACGGGGCATCCTCCACAGCCACATCCGAACACGGCCGCAATGCAGCAGGATGAGGGGCCCTGTCTTCTTGCTGCTGCACGAACCAGCTCCCAAGCTGGGAAGTGGGTGCAGGGCCACACACAGCCATAGGGCCACCCTGTCCCCAAGGGGCACGCGGTGCCACTGCTACACGCGGTGCCAACCGCACTGCCTGGTTCAGAGCGACTTGGCCCAGCAGTTCTTTGCTGGGGAGGTGACGCAAGGGGCACATTGCACCCGCGCAGGGCGTCCCCTGCCCTTCTGCAAAGCAAGGGCAGAGCCGGGGCTGGGAAAGGTGGAAACAAAAGGCAGCCTCGGGCACGGAGCCAGCGGGATCAGCAGCAGGTGGAGAAAGGAGCCGCTGTTCTCCCACGCGGGAACCGGGTCCCACAAAAGGGCGGTGACGCAGTGACGCCCGCGACGCGGCACCGCGTGGCCATGGCGCACGGGTCCCTCCCGGGGCCGTTCGCGAGGCGCTGCCCAAAGCGGAGCCGCCCGCAGCGGCGCCCGGCTTTGAACCGCTCCACGGATGAATGGGAAGGTCCGGGCAAAAGGTTACGTCCAGGGGACCTCCAGGAAATTGCTCTCCGGTTGAGCTAGACCATGGGAAGTGCACGAATTCCCGCTGCGAGGAGTGATGCAACGGCACAACTTGGCTGCGGTTCCTTTGAGGAGCAAGGGCGGCTGTTCGGAGCTCACGGCACCTCCTCTCCTCCCCGCGCTGCTGACGTGGGACCAGGGCCGATCCAGGACCGTGCCCAGCACCCCAGAACAGGCAGGGCACGAGCAGGGCCGGTGCTCCGGGAGCAGCACGCGCATTCCCGCACCCAGCCCTCAGAAACCGGGACCACGGGCGCCCCGGCCCTGCCGCATTCCTGCCCGCGGCGCAGCACGGCGATACCAGCCCTTCCCTGGCGCTTGCTCCTCCGGTACCATCCCTGGCACCGCGGGGAATTTCATCAGGAACCCAACATGAGCCCTGTGCTGAGGGAGCCTTCCCAATGCAGGACGGGGAGCAGATCCCGGGATGGGGGAGGCTGCTCCCGCTGCGGTTTCCTGCGGCCTGGGCGAGGGGCCGCGCTTCCTTCCTTCGCGCCCGGCCGCATTGTGCTCCAGCCCTGCTCGGCCTCTTCTGAGCTCGGAGCCAGCGTTTCCTGCCGTGCCCAGAGCCCCGCGGTGCTCGGATAGGACCCGGCTCCTTCCCGCTGCCCTCGCGCCTGCTCCATGCGCTCCTGGGGCTCCGTGGGTTCCTGCTCCAAGGTTGAGGATACAGGCAGCACTCCTGGCCCCTCCACGGAGCCCTAGACATGGGTGCCTGGGGACACAGAGCAATGTGAGACCATCACACGCAGCTGGTGGCAGGGATAGCACAGTAACCTGGAAGCCTAAACACCCAGGGAATGGCTTGGAGCAGACGCCTGGTGCTGCAGGGGGTTTGGCACCTGCGGGAGAACCATGGAGCTGCTGCGCTCCGAGCGCCCTCCCGCTCCGTGGGGCTTCCCATCGGGAAGCACCTGCAGCTGGAGCACCAGCAGCGCCCGCGGAGCAGCGCCGGGAGCACACGGCGTGTTTGTACACACGGAGCCGCCCTGGAAACGCACACGGGCAGGGCCAGAAACCAGGACCAGGGCTTCACTTGGGGCTGGGCAGGCAAGAGGACATGGGAGGGACGGGATCGCATTCGAGGGCTTCGCCCGCCGCGCCGGGCTCGGCGCTCGCCTCCCCGTCACGGCTGCAGAAAGCAAACAGGCGAGAAGGTTCCCGAGCAAACGGAGCTGCTATTTGAGGCCGCCTGACTCACAGTATCATTCGCAGAGAACTATAGGGCCCTTTGTGGGCCCTTCCCTGCCGCACCCTCGCCAGGCTGTGGAACCGGTTGCTCCGGATCGCAATCGGCACCCGGAGCCGCTGACCTTCCCCGCGGCGGAGCCTGTGCTCCCCTGCGGACCCGGGGCTCTATGGAGCCGCTCGGAGTGAGGCCATGGAGCGGTTTTAATTAAAAATAAACAAACAGGAGGGCGCACGAGCCAGGGAGGTGGCGGGCGGCACCCGGGCGTGCTGGCACTAGCAGGGCGCTGCAGCCGCCCGGCCGGTCTCGCAGCAAGGGAGCTGCCCCGGCCGGCACGGGTTGAGGCTGCGGCTGCCCCGGTGCCGGCAGAGCAACCCGGTACCAGCCCAGCCGGGAGCTCCAGGCAGCGGGAGAGCCTTGGAGGAGCCGAGCGGCACGTCCTTGCCAGCATTGCTTACGCCTGCTTCAATACCCACAACTGAGTGTTATTGGCAGCGCTCGGCATGAAGATCCCTCGCTCCGGAGATGCGGCTCCCGAATGGAAAGACCTAAAAAGATGCAACAAGGGACCAGCACGAGCGCCCTGCGCTCTTCCCCCTGCACCGGCATCGTCCTCGCTTGGCTCATGGGGATGGGGAAACTGCAGCACTGCCGCAGGATGGGACTGAATAATTACATCAATAGCGAGAAAGAGCCGCAGGGAGCAGGGCAAGGCCTTGGAGCGGCTCTTTGCTAAGTGCGCAAGGGAAAGAGCATCCGCTCTGCAAGGGCTGTTGGCTAAACCTGCTGGTGCTGGAGGGGTCCCAGGAGCCATGGGGACCAGCCCTGTGGGCATCGCTAAGGGCCCACGAGGGCCCTTCCCAGCTTGGTGCCCACAAACCAGCTCCTTCCCTCACTGCAGGAGCCCAGCTCCGGCTCCACGAGACGCTCAGGAGCCCTGAAAGGTTTTATCCTATTGAGGGCGAGATGAAAATACTCAAACACCTATTGCTAGGTGCTAGAAGCCGCAGCTAGACACGGCGCTCGCGGCTGATGCTCACTTCACACCACTGCTGTTCTCCCCGGCGCAGGCCTGGGACAACAAATCTACTCATAATGAGTCACCAATTCCCAGCCACAAAGTTAAGGACAGTGCAAAGGCAACACAGGAAGGGTTTCTTCTCCTGCCCGAGGCAGCGATCCGTTCCCAAGGTCTTTGTCTGTTCCAACACCTTCGTCCTGCTCCCGCAGACCTGTCGTGCAGTGGCTGAGTGGACACTGCGGTGCCACGAGGACTGCGAGCGGTAGCAGCACCACGGTGTCCAATGGCACTAGCGCTGTGACAGCCATCAGCTGTGCAGCAGGGACATGGCAGCAGGTGACAGATGCCCCAGGCAGCTGCCAGCCTGTGCACGATGGCAGGAGCAGGGCCGCACATGTGTGTCCGTGTGCCACCGCGCTGCAGAGCTGCCCTTGAACAGCCCCAGGACCGGGCTCTCCCCATCACCTCGCAGGGTGCAGGGCACAGTCCGTGCGCTCCCTTCTTGGTCATCTCCGAAACTGCCTTCTGGGGACATCGCCCATGCAGAAACAGGTGACATGAGCCCCCCACAAGTGCCACCACTGGCAGTACCAGCACAGGTGGGGATGCTGAGCTCCAGCTGCATCCCGGCGTCAGCATCACCATGGGAAGGACCTCAGTCCATCGAGCCCTGCGCTTCAACCAGCTTCAACCTCCTGCAGCAAAGACGCGCTCCTTCCCCATTCCAACAGGAACTACGCAATCCCATTTCCAAAATGCAGTTTCATCAATCCGAGAAGTTTTAGGCCAAGAACAACCCTGAAGCCTACTCCGATCTTTGGAATAATTTGTCTAACAAATGAGGGCTCTTAGAACCACTGATGAAAGCAGTGCAAGCGCAGAACACCCATTCTTCTGCCAATGCAAAGTTGCCACCTACAATCTATTAAGTGCATCATTAAGTCCAATTTTAAAAGGATCAAGCAGCAAGATTACCAGTGCTCTCCTAGGAGGGCTATTCCACAAGCTAATGGCCCTCACCACAGGGACACTTCCAGTGATCCCATGGAAATATTCCCTGGAATGCAGCTGGAAGCACCACAACCTCCACCAGTTCGTCCCCACCGTGGGACTCCTGCCTTCCCTCCCTTATTAAGCCCTTCGTGGTACAACCACGTCTGACATTCGCAGGATCTATATCTGCATCTCCATTGCTGTAGGAAGCTTTACCTGAAACAACTGCAAATCCAATTAAGAGATTAATAAATCTCCGCAGAGGATTCAGTGCAGCATAATGAAGCCTTCAAACCATGCCCAGGCCCCTGACAAGAATCAGGTCAGGCTGCAGCTCTGCAAGGAAAACAACCCTCAACTCGCTCCTTCCAGCCCCGGGGTCCACACAGCCTTCCCATCAGGATGGCTTCAGGCAGGAATGGCCGTGCCAGGGATCCCATGGGACACAGGATGGAGATTTTAACTCTTTGTGGTGCCACAGAGCCAGCGCAAGCTCCATGCTCCAGCGCAGGCTGCAGGCACCTTGCTCAGGATGCACACATCCACCCAAAAGGAGCATTAACATTTTACATCTTTACGGCGATTTTCACAAGCACTTGAGACCCGCTGTCCTCCGCTGACACCGAGCAGCTCCGCAGCAGATGACAGTGGTTCAGAATGACACGGGTTATGATTTTATCGGGCAAATTGTGCATCAGAAGGAAGCCCTTATCTAGCAGAGGCTCGTGCTGCTCTGCGATGGGAAACTAATTATTTCTGCCTCTTTCACAGCACTGGCTTCAGAGCAGCCTTATCTGAGCCAGGAGGGCCTTGGAAAACAGCCCCAAGACAAGAGTCACTCATCCCCTTGGCTCCTACCGCAGCCCGTGCCCAGGAGACATCCCAATAATCCGCATTTCTCTCCAGCTTTGCCTCGTGTGGCTGCCTTTGCCCGCTGCGATGCTTCCCAACGGGATCCTCTTCCCTGTCGATCGGCTTATCCATGCACCAGTGCCCAAATGCACCATCCAGGAACAGCCCGAGCTACGTGGATCTTGAGCAATGCAACCAGCGCATGCAACTGGGTTGCAAAATGCGGACCCACGGG
Source organism: Crypturellus tataupa (assembly GCA_034781795.1). Taxonomy (NCBI): domain Eukaryota; kingdom Metazoa; phylum Chordata; class Aves; order Tinamiformes; family Tinamidae; genus Crypturellus; species Crypturellus tataupa. Next base: position 852,497 of record JAWLRI010000178.1, on the reverse strand, counting down.
AGCAGACAGGACAAGCACGGGGACACTCAAGCCAACACCCGCAGCATTTCAGTAAGTTGAAGATAGAAAGCACAGAAGCCAAAATATTTCAGGATTTTCCCAGGTTATAGCAAGCACAGAAAGATTCAAACTACAGGGAACTGCATTGGGCCAAACTGGATGACAGCAACCCCTGCACCCGGGCAGGATCCACTTTAGTGAAGGAAAAACAAGAGATTGAGTCTCACGAGACTCAAAGGGGCTCTGACAGGTACCCCCAGCCAGACATTTCCACCCAAAAAACTCGAGCCAGAGCTGATTAGCGCTCAAGTGCTTCATTATTGTTTTCTGCCGCTCCACCAGATTATCCCGTCTACACAGTCGCTAAAATCTGATGGAGAATTTACCAGCAGTGCAGAGCGCTAAGCGGCTGCCGCGCGGGCATGGAGCTGTCTGCGGCATTGGGAAGGTTGGTAAGTGTTAAGATTAATCGTACAGCATTGTACACAGGTATATTTAAAAGGAATAAAATAAAGAGGTAGCAAGTCTCAGTCCGTGGGACATTCAGCACATTCGCACCAAACTCAGGACAGATTGCAGATGGGCAGTTTTCCAGTGCTCAACTTAATCAGAGAGCAATCTCCTTAGCATTATAAGTAATACCAGGGAGATGACAGCATGCTGGAAATCAAGCTGGCCACTTCGGAGCCGCAGGAGCGCTCGGCACACGCTAAACCTCAGGGGTTTACCTGGCCTCTGTGCATTGCTCCCCTGCCTGAGCAGCCTGCGTGCAGATTTGCAATATTTTTCCCCATCCTGATGCTTCCCAGCCCTTCTCTCCCAGCAGCAGCATTGCAAGACAAGCTGCATTTGGAACAGGAAGGGTTAAAGAGGGAAACGCTGCTGGGATTCTTTTTCTTGGATGCTGGAAAGGGCATGGAGCCAGCAGGCGTCGGTCCCAAGACCATCCCGGAGTCGCTGCCTCGCGTCTCGGAGCAGCTTCCCTTTTCCTGTTGTTAACAGAGGAAATCTGCATGCAGAGGCCTGCAGCGCTAATGCAAACTATAAACATCCCTGTTTGCTAAAGCCCCTTGCACGGCATGAAATAATCCAGACGGAAGAGCAGAAAGCCCAGGCCCTGGCGCCGCTTCCTGCGCCAGCCTCACGGGTTGATAAGTTAAAGGTTTCCCCAGGAAAAGCTGCACCTTGGGTTACCCCACGTCTAAACCATCCTTGGGAGCTCAGCAAAGCCCTGTTCAAGCCAGGAGGGGTTTAGGTGCCTGTTCCCAGCAATACAGAATTTCACCCGGAATTTTCACCTTCGTTTTCTTCCGCACGGATCCTACCGAGCGGCTGCCACGGTAAATACCAGCAAGATCAACAAAGCGAGAAACCTAAAGAGCAGCTATTTACTGTGGGTCTGGAGAGAGCAAACCGGGCAGGTATTTGCTTTTGATAAATGCCAGCCTTGGAGCTTCACTAAGAACTGAATACACAGAAATTTGGAAGCATTTTAAATTAATCGAGGGATGTGCAAGCCACATACAAATGAGTGCTGGGAGACCGCTGGGCATGTACCCCTTCGGTAGGGCCAGTTCATTTAGTAGGCAAATTGATCAGCACACACAGCTTTAAACTGAGGGATAAAAGAGACTTCTGTAGATAGCTGGTGTTTCCCCATAAAAATTCAGATTACTGCCCGGCATCTGTCTAAAGGCTTGAAAATAAGCTGATATCATAAAGAATATTGTAAAAAACAAGATGCCACCCTGCTGAAGAAAGGGCTATCTGCTTCATTAGCCTTCAAGAGCATTTCAGATCACATCCCCATCCACGAATCGACCATCCGAAGGCCCCACTGGAATCCTGCTTCCAATTTCCTAGTATAGGAATTGGCAGGAGAGTCCAGCAATGAACCGGGAGGAAGAGGAGGAGGAGGGAATCCACCTCCAGCTCCCCAGGCTGCAGCAGCACAAACGCCCAAGGCAGGAGGAGGGACACGGCACAAGCACAACGGAGCAATAGGAGCGAGGGAATCCGGAGGGGACGAGCACACAAACACTGCGGGAGAACTGGAAGAGCAGCTCCCTCAATGATTTACTGGAGAATAAATAAAGGAAAGGCCACGGAGGCAGCGCACGGGCACCCGCGCGGCTCTGCGGTCACCCCAATCCACCGCATGCACAACCTGGCCCGTCCCCTGCCCTCTTAATCCCAATCCCATCGCAGGGTCTCACCTTCCCAGCCCGCAGCAGGTGCATTCTCGTTTATAAAACCAGGAAAAAAGTAAAATGCAAGAGCATTTTTGGTTGTCTCTTCTTTGCAAACATCACCCCACGTCCTCAAATCCTCAGGCTAAGAGCAGCAGCAGGCTTTACTATTATTATTATTTTTATGTATGATGCTAAATACAGAGATGCTTCCCCTACCATTCATATGGAGCAGGATCGGCTCCTGGGCTGGCTTGTCACCCTCGCCTAAGTGAAACCCGGTGGCATTCCTGCGGCTCGGAGCCTCCTCTGAAATGCAGCCCCATTCAGCAGCGCGCGGGTGACTTACCCAGCTCTTTAGATCCTTGGCTTTCACTGGCCAGCTCTCCCATTTTAACCAGAGCATCAAAGTATCCTTTCGCTGCATATGTCATACCTAAAAGCATCAAAAAAAAAAAAAAATTCAGGTTACACTTTGATTGCTGTTACAGCTCCTAGTGCACTGAATCAGCGTTAGACACTGCAGAAACGGAGCCAGGTTCTCACTTCAAAGGCTCAACCCCACTGGGAGGGACGAGACAACAAACAAGCAAAACTACCGAGGGAGGAACACACTAAACAAGGAAGGATGGAGCACGATTAGAGAGCTATTTAGGAGAAAAAAGGTACGTGTAAAGGCTAGGTGGTTTTCATTCCTGTATAACTAAGCAGTCTGCTTAACCCTGGTCACAAAAATCACTGCAAAATAATTGAATATCAGAGACTTCCATTGTGGTTGAGCCTTGTTTGTTGACATTCCAGCTCCGCACTTCTCTTTAATCAGATAAGCAGGGGGTTTCCTCTCATCACAAGAACATGTTGTACAGCTCCTGCTCCACGGCATCACTTTATGCGCTGGAGGCTTCCAGCAGGAGCTTCCTTCGGATGCCTCCCCCATCCCCACGATCCAAAATAAGGGATGATCAAAAATATATATATTTTAAAGATTGCTGGAAGATCTTGGGCTTCAGAGAGCATCCGAATGGGAGGCGAGAGAAGCAGAAACCAAATTGTCCTGCTGGTTTACAGCAAGGGGTGGTGGAGTGAGTGTCTGGCTTCAAACTCAGACAAAATGGGCACGTTATAAACAGTTCCAATAACATCGAGGTTATTGGAAGATGCATTATCAGTATAACGTTTCAGAAGAATAAAAATCTTTCCTCCTCCTGTTCCAATCCTGCTTCTCCTCCCCAGGGAAAACTCGCTGCTCCTGCTGCAGGCAGGAGACTGAGCAGGGAATGGGGAAGCCAAAGGCACCCAACTCAAGCCCGGGTTCATCAGCATCATTAACCCAGCTCAGAACCTGCTGCAGAGACAGACTAAAGTGCCAGGGCTCCAGAGAGCAAGCAGAGCTTGGATCCCTACGCATGGATTTAGATGGATGCACTTCCATCTCCTGGACCTGACCCATTAAAAACCACCTAAGAGCACTGAACTAGCAATGCACAGGGGAGTATCCACACCTGGGAACGGCAGGAGGCTGCATCTTGAAAGACACCTCATGAAAACATTTTTAGGAACCTTGCTTGACTTGTGGAAATAAGATTTGCCCCAGGCATAGAACAAGAACGCACAGATTCATCCTAAAGGTCATATTTCAAATACCATTATTTAGAAACAGCAGATCAAGTATTTTTTTTCCACTGGTTTAAGATTATGACAGCCTCTTCCCTTAGAGGCATCTTCACTGAACCAATTAAAGAATATAAAATCCAGGAGCCTTGTGCAATGCAGCTCTCTGGAGGGAGCAGCAGCCTCTCAAACCAAACTGACTGCACAGCCAAACGGAGCCTGCCTTGAAACACGCAGACCAGAATGGAGCTAAACTGGGACGAAGCGGGACGGGAAGTCATTTCCAGTCGGATAATCCAGTTCTGTTTTCATCAATTCAGTTGACTTTTAATCAGTTAGATCTGCATTTCTCTAGTGGCTCCCAAAAGGACCCTCTCCTCCAAATCAAGAGCCATCTCCACAATTGGTAGGACTTTCTTCTCCAAAGCATCCAAGCACTCTGAACATTTAACCTTTAAGTGGAAGTAAAATCCTAATTCTAAAGATTTTAAAATATTAAAGTATAGAGAAACTTTGTTGATTGGAGCACTGAAATGGTGACTGGCAATGGGGTGGTAAAGGTTTCCAATCCTTCCCATCATGTTTCCCAAGACATTTGCCCTGTCCAGCAACCCCTGGCAGATCCCTGCCCTCAGCAGGGTGATCCAGTGCTCAAACCTCTCTCCACACTTCCCTCCCTCCCTTCATTTCCCATGGAAAAAAGCCTCCCAGGCCAGGGAGCAATGCTGCCCTGTTGCACTTGGATGTATCACGGGATTTAAGCAATAAACGCCCCAGCGGGACAGTTCCACTTACTTGCTAAGGCTTTTTCGTAGGTCTTCCCCATAGAAATGAAATTCCTGAGGCTGGGATTGAACTGCTCCATGATTGTCTAGAGGAAGCAAAAGAACAGGAGATGAGGAACAGGCAGAGAGGGCGAGTGGGTCTGCAGGAGGTCCCTTGCACTGAGAGGGTCTTGCTTTAGCCTGGTTGCCTTTACCAACACCCTTCCAAGGGGGACATGGAGGAGTCGATATTCCTTCATCTTGGATAAAGTAATTCCGAGCATACTCGAGTTGTAGGGAGCGCATGGGGGCAGGACAGCGCGGAAGCACCAGGGTCACCCCATGCACCCGGTCCAAACCACCCAGTGCAATAAACCCAGGGAAGGAAGGGGCCACGTTCTGTCCCCAGCTGCTCCAGGGGGACCCCGAGAGCAGCTGTGCACAAGGAGTCACCTTGGCCTCAACCCGTGACCGACACCTCCCAACCACCTAAAAGCACCAACACGAAGGTGCCACAGGACTCCGACGTGCAGGAAGCGTTTCCCACCCATTTTCTCCCCCTTGGCTTTCAGGTCCTTATCTCATAGGATACGGGCGACAGGGAAGGCATAATCAGATCACAAACACCAAGGGGTCCTTGCAGGACCACAACCCTTGTGTCCCTCACAGCCTTGGTCCTGCCGTGACCACCCAAGGGGACCCAGGTTTGACACCCCGGGAGCTCTCCGGGGTGTCCTGGGCTCCAGCAGCCGCCGCTTTCCGCCGGGGCAGGAAGGCGGCAGACGCAGCCGTGCCCGGTAAGCTGATTAGGCATCTGTCACCTCCGAGCCCGGCCCTGCAAAGCTCATTTTCTGCCGGGGCATTTTTATCCCCCGTTCCTGCCTCCTCGGGAAGGCAGCGGTTCCGGTTGCTCCCGCGGTGCAGACGCAACGAGGGGCCAAACACCATTAACCCAAACCCTAGGAGGTGGCGATGCCTCCACAGCCCTCACCGTGGCCTCGGGGCTCCCGCAGCCTCACACGCGGCTCTGCGGAGCCCAGAACGTCCCCAACAACCCAACGGGGCAGCCCCGCGCGGACGGCGCCGGCGACGCGCGCAGCTTGGACGGGGAAAAATCAACCTGCAGCAACAGGCCACGTAACGAGTTGTTTTCCGTAATTGTACAAGATGATTACATAGGGGTTAATTAACACTGACGAGGAGGGCTGTGCTGCTCCCACCTTTGCATTCGCCTTGCAAGGAGCAAGTCCGCATGGGTCCCCCACGGCGGGCGGAGGAGCCACCCTGGGGAAATTCGGCCTTATGTAAGAGCGGGGAAACAGGAGCGTCTCACCCGGGTCAGCCTGAACGCGGCAGCTGCCTCCTCGTGCCACCCTCGTCCTCGTGCCGCGGGTTGCAAAACCGGGACGGCCACCGGCACCACCACACGGGGCATCGGCAGAGCGGGGACGAGCACCGGGCATGTGGCCTCAGGGCACCAAGGAGCCTTTTTCCACCTTGCAACAACCAAGAACTTCACTAAAAATAATTAAAAGTGTTAATTTAGGCCAAGGATTCTGCCAGTGCTGCCCCTTAGGAAGCACCGGGGTAGAAACACCCGTGGTTGATCCAGGGAACAACCTTGAGCCGGCAAGAAGGCAAAACCAGCTCTGCAGGACAGGGCAGCAAAGCCGCCATTCAGCAGAATTCGGTAATGAAAGCAAACCTCATTCGCCCTCAAATTTTGCTCCATCAGCAGCGCCCGCAAGTTGTTTGCCTTGCGCACGCTGCCCGGGCAGAGTTTAAGAAAAAAAAAAAAATTACGCACAAAAACGCCTGGCAGCCCCGCGCTGAAAGGGCTCCGCTTTGTTCGCCGGGTAATGCCGCTCAGCGCCCCGCACTGCTCTGCCTTTATTCGGCTGCCAAAAATGAAACTAATGCAAAGCACGAGGTCTCCAGGACGCAGCCCGCGGAATTAGCGAGGGGGAGAAGAGTCAGGAGAAAATAAGTTTCCGGGCTCTCCCCCGTCCCAGGGCTCCGTGTGACGGCAGACAGGGACCTGCTGCTGTGCGACCCGGAATGAGGCGTTCCAGCCCTCCGGGAGGGCAGCTGGAGCCCATCCAGGCTGCGTCAGGGCTCTCCAGCACCACAAACATCCCCAGGGCGTCTCGGAGCCTTAAAAACCCCTGGGGAGGGAAGAGGCCGCAGGATTCCCCTGCTCCATCACTGCCACCACGAGATGCTCCAAACCCGAGCGCCGCTCGCGGGGACCCAGCTGGGACCGCGCCAGCATCCGAGGGTCCCCAGGGCCACGTGTGACCAGGACGGCACCCTGGGACCTCCCTTGGGGCGCAGCCACACAACAGGAGTGGCTGGAGGGACGTTGGGCTTCTAAATGGGTCACCCCGCTTGAGCAGCGCCTTCCGATCCTTCCGTATTAATATTTAACGCCCAAACAAATCCCACTGCGGCTCCCACGTCCCGCACCATCAGGCTCTGGGGTTTTCAGAGGCCGAGTGGCTGCTCGGAGGGTCCCCGGGGGCTCCCAACACCGCGACTGCCCACGGGGAGGTTACGTAACCCCGAATGCCGCTGCCTCCGCGCGCGGCGGCCACCACCGCTCCGGTGCAGCGAGCGCTTCCCGCGGGAGCCGCCGCGCCGCCCCCCGATCCAACCAAGCAGGCGCCAACAGCGGCCAGGAGCCTCCCGGGATCCCGGCCCAAAGCCGGGCAGCGTGACCGGGGCTCAGGACAATCCCTGCGGGACAAAGTTCAGTACCGGGGGACGCAGGAGAGCAAACACCAACTGGAGCTGCTGCCTAAAGCCACTTAACAGCCACCGGCTCCGAGCTGGATGGGGGAGGAGGATGGATTCAGGGCTCGAGCGGGTCTCTCGGGCAGTATTTGGGCTCGGGGTGAAGCCGAGGTGGATCCACATGGAGCAGCAATGCGGGAGACGCCTCCTTGAGCAGCAGCCAGCCCGGAGAGGGGACCGGCCACCCGTTCTGGGACACGAAGCCGAGAAGCACCCAGACAGGAGCATCCCGCTGCCTCCCGGGGAGGAGGCCGAGACTCCAACACCTGCAGAGCAGCCTAAGGGCACCCCATGCCCTGCAACGAGAGCAGGAGCTGAACCTGCAGTGGGGGAAAAGGCAGGAGGACCCTGTCCCCAAGCACTGGTTCCACCAGCACCAGCTGAAACCGCAAGGGGAAGCAGCCGGGGCCACCTTCGGCATCCGACTTCCTCGTAGCACATCCCACTCTACGAGTTTTGGTAGTTTCGAGATGCATCAGCCCAGCAGAAGTCAGAGACCGCAGGGCGGCAGCGGGGAGGGAGCAGACGAGCTGCAGCCCCCGCTGCCACCACCCGCTGCCACCAGTGCCACCACAGCCAGGCGGGAGCTGCCACCAGCCCCACGAGCTGCCACCAGGGCTGTAGCTCTGCAAAACCTGCACCTGGTCCTGCAAACGAGGGACAATCCCGGTGTCACCCTGCAGCGTCACAGCAGCAGAGGGACCAATGACCACAGGTCCATCATCATCATCAGGACAAACCAACACAGCCCCAGAAAAGCTGTTTCCCAGCTCCAAGGTGCACAAGCGCCCTGAGTGCACAAACCAGGGGGTGGCACAAGGTGACTTCTGGGGCCACCTCTCCTCTTTTGTCACCTCACATTTTGTCCCTGCCGAACACCAAGCCACCCACCATTTCCCTTCCGATTCACTTGAACGAGAATCTCTCCCCTTCCCCGCGGACTGGGAGATAATGAGGCGCGAGGCTGTTGTGCCGGCAATAACATTTATTACAGCTGATGTGCAGCAGGAATCACGCCTGCCGACGGGCGAGAAAATGAGGTTTTGAGTTCGGCGTGTTTTTAAGCAAACCTTGCTTCAAAGGCAGAGCTATTCATATACCATTGCAAAACAATCTTCCACATGAAGAAATAGCTTGGAAATGAAATGGAGATTAGATGGGAAAGCGCGATAATCTAATCCACCATGGACGAGGAGGACGCAGCGCCAGGCCCTGCTTTCTGGGTGCAGGCGGCTCCGCAGCGGGGCCACCGCTTCCCAGCAGCGGGAATGGGGACCAGGAGCCGATGTGCGACCAGGAGCCAGGGGCTCTGCAGCTCCCTCTGCCCCGGGATGAATCAGCACGGGGAAGGGGATCGCGTTGGCGGAGGCGCCGGCTTCCTCCATCTCCCTCTAATCATCACACGTGGGGGCAGCCGAGCGGCCGCTCCGCCACCGGCTCCTCCGCGCAGCCATCCCGAGTGCCCCACGGGCTCCCGGGGCGGAACATCCCGGGAAACCTGTGCCGGAGAGGGGACGGCGGCAGCGCCGGTGCCACCCGGAGCCACCTCCGGTGTCACATCAAGGAGCCACATGTAGCTGCCACCGAGCTGCAGGGTCACATCTGTGCCCAAGCAAAGCGGAGCTGCCGCCCCTGCCCTTCTCGGGGAGGCACGTCCAGGTCTGCCTCTTCCTTCCCCTTCTGAGCAAAGCAGAAAGGCCAGAAGAGCCCAGAGCAGCCCCAATAACAACCAGATCTCGGACAACAAGAAGTTGAGGGATTAAAGGGGCTGGTTTCACTTGTAAGCACCCGGGTCTGTGCTGGCCATGGCAGGATCACAGCCCCAACGTCATCCTTGAGCCATCTGCTCCGGGTTCCTGGAGACTTCAGCACCCAGAGGAACAAGAAACACCTCGTTTCTGCACACGCCGTGCCCACATCTGCAGAAGCCACCAGCAAAGCCACCTCGCTCGCTAGAGGAAATGCAAGTGTCATCTTTACCACCGTCCTCTAATCTCAAACCCAAGGTGGCCAATGTAGGAGGTTAAAACTGCAAGCTTTGCCTTCAGCTCCGAGTTCTCATCCTCTGCCTCCAGCTGCTGCAAACTCCCTCAGGAATATCGAGGAATTAAGGTGTTAAGGAAGCTCTAGGTAAAAGCCGTCACCTTTAGCCTCCCTTTGAGGCCAGCAGCTCTCGGACACCGCGTGCTCTTCACGGCCCGTGCCCTCGTGTCAGGCGAGCCGAGGGCTCCTTCTCTGCACAAAAGGGCAATGAGGACGGGCAGAAGCAAGAGGGTGGCACGGGCAACCTTCACCCTCTGTCCTTTGGGGAACAGGCGCATTTAGACACGGTTGTTTTCAAGGCCGAACCTCCCCAGTGCTTCCCCCGGCCAAGGCAAACACGAGGCTTAAAGCAAATCCCGCTTGGTTGGGCAGGGCCAAGACAAACAGCAGCGGCGGATCCCGCCGCGGCGGCTCTCCGCGCTCGTTAGGGCTGCACGGCGGCTCCCGGGGCGATGCCACCTGCGCCACCAGCTCCCATGATGGGAGCTCAAAGCCAGGGCACCTGCGACAACCGGGACAGCCGCACGGAGCAGGTTCTGATGGCAGCTCGAGAGCCTGAACCACAACCACGGCTCAGGTTGGAGGTGTTGGTTTGGTCACATCGCGGCTCCGAGCTCTGCTTGTCCCCGTTGTCACTCCAGAGCACCCAGCCACCCTAGACAGCCCATCCAAACCCAGAGCAACCAGCAGAGCCGTAAATCACGGCACCCCAGACACATCTAAGGGTGATCTGGAGACTCCCGGACACCCAAATCCCATCGCAGCTCAACCACCAGGCCCACACAATAAAGCTTCACTCATTTCAATCACCGACCGAGGATTTTATTGTCACCACATCGACCTGGACTCAACCCTAGCAGCACAAGGTGACACACATCACAACTTCACTACCGAGAGCATCTCGGACCAAGTGTTTCTAGGAGTTTTATTCACCGGCCGCTCGCTGGTAACACACGCTGCCCAGCGAGTCGTGCCCGCCCGCCAGTTTAATGAATGACATCCCGGGTTATGCGTTAGGCTAGAGAGATTTTTATTAAACTTGACCACGGGGCCCAGCGAAGCAGAAACCACTTCCTCCAACAAGGCAAATTAAAACGCATAAAATATCTCCTCGCCCATGACACCAGCAAGGAAACAAATCTAGGAGATTTGCAGGCTCCAGCCGTAACCAAGACACGGCGGTCGCTGCCGACCGGGGCGGCTTTCGGAGCAGCCGAGCGATGGTTTTGGCTCGGCCGACCCGTCTGGGGGACACAGAGAGCTCTACCAGGCCGCAATGAGGGCGATGCCACCTGCGCCGCCCGGTGCTCCCAAGGGAGCAGCTCCCGATCCCCCCTTCCCCAAGCGCCCGCGGGCAGAGGGAGCGGAGCGGCGGCTCCATCCCGCCCGGCTCGGGAGGCTCCGTGATCAGACCCGGCCGCGGAGCAGCAGCCGGGGGGACCCGGGGCGCGCGGGACCGGGGCCCGGGGGCGGCAGCGGCG
>JAWLRI010000178.1:812458-831211 GCA_034781795.1 Crypturellus tataupa | reverse complement strand
TAATGGGGATGCCGGGCAGCGGCGGTAGAAGGGATCTCTGGGGTCGGGGTGGTGTGGGTTGTAGGGGAGGTAGGCGGGTCTGGGGGGTATAGGGGGGATGGGGGGAATGGATGGATGGGCGATATGGGTGGCATAGGGGGCAATGGAGGGGTATGGGGGTATAGGGGTATGGGGTTTATCGGGATATGGGAGTTATGGGGAGATTGTAGGATCTAGGGGCTTTGGGGGGATAGGGAGTAGAGGGAGGAGGGGTGTGGGGGTGATCTAGGGTGTATGATGTGTATTGAATGTATTGGGTATAGGGAGTATGAAGGGTATGGGGGAATGGGTGATATAAAGGATATGGTGGTATAGAGGGAATGAGAGTATGGGGGGGTACGGGAGTTCAGGGTGTATGGGGGGGCATGGGTTAGATGGGGGTATGGTAGATATTGGCAGTTTAGGGCGTGTGGTTCGAATGGAAGATATAGGGGATATGGTGGGTGTGGGGGGTATAGGTTGTATGGGGTGCATAAGGGAAATTGGGGGTAGATGGTGCTTTGGGGGTATGGGGGTTTGAAGGCTATAAGGAATGAAGCGTATGAGGGATGTTGTGAGTATAGGGGGTATGGAAGGGTATCAGGGTTTGGGGGATATAAGAGGTATGGGAGGTATAGGGGATATATAGGAGGTATAGGGGAGGTATACAGGATATAAGGAAGGTGTGGGGTGGTATTTGGGATACAGGAAAGGTATAGAGGATCAAGGGGAGGTATAGATGATACAGAAGTATAGGGATATAAGGGAGGTGTGGGGTTGTATTTTGGATATAGGGGAGGTATAAAATGTATGGGGGAGGTATAGGAGGTATAGGGGAGGTAAGGGGAGGTATAGCGAATATAGGGGAGGGGAGGTATAGAGGATAGAGGGGAGGTAGAGAAGGAACAGGGGAGGGAAGGTATAGGGGAAGTAGAAGGGATATAGGGGAGGAGAGGTATACGGGATATAGGGGAGGTAGAGAATGTACAGGGGAGGGGGGTATAGGGGATATACAGGGGAGGTACAGGGGTATAGGAGATGTATGGGGATGATATATAGGGGAGGGGAGGTACAGGGGTGCTGTGTGAGGGAGGGAAGGTATAGGGGAGTTAGAGGCTGTATGGGGGGGTGTATGGTATAGGAGGTGTACGGAGGTGATCTATAGGGACTGGGGAGCCACAGGGGTAGGAAAGGGGATGGGGACGCACGGGGACGCGGGGGCAAAAGGGGTGGCTTGGGCAGGGGACCTGCAGCCGCCCTGCGCCCTGTGTCCCCACGGGGTCCCCGTGGACCCTGTGTCGCCAGGTCCCTCTGCGCCTGCATCGCCCTGTGCCTGTCCCCAGGTCCCTGCAGTGTCCCCAGGTCCCTGCAGTGTCCCCAGGTCCCACATCCCCCTGTCCCCATGTGCAGCCCCGCCACCCTCCGGAGCCCCAATGTCCAAGCGGGATTTGATCCGGAGGCTCCAAGCAGCGTCCGGAGCAGCCCCCACTGGACCCCCGCGCCGCCCGCGCCAGGCCGAGACGCAGCTCCGCACTGATTTTTTATTAACCATTTATTGTTTGTAATTGCTTTACTCTCACATTACAATCGTGTGTTTTATTTTTTTAATATTTTTTTTTTTTTAATTTTTGTAAAATAAATAGAGATAAGTGAACTTTTAGGTAGGATGCTCTCCGGATCCTCGGTTAAACTCCATGATTGAATCTCTGCGCGAGCCGTGGGGCCGCGGCCGCCCGCGCCTCCCGCTCCGCGTGCGCCGATCCAGGGAAAACCCGGCTGCGCGGGGGGCACGGGAGCCGCGCAGGGGCCCAGCGCGTGCCGGCGCCGCGGGAGGCAGAGCCCTCTCAGACCATAATTAGCTTTTGGTAACGCATGGGTGGACGTCGGGGTCGTTTTTCTCAAGTTCGAAGCCTTTGATTCGTCATCCTGGGGAGCGGGGAGGCGGCAGGGGCTCGCGGGGAGGCTCTCGCGGTGGCGCCCGGGGACCTTCGTCCTCGGCTGCCCCTGGAACGCACAATTATCCGGGATACGACGAGCGGTGACGGGGTGGGACGTGCGCCGGCCGTGCCACATTTCTCCCCCCGCGTTCGTGTGTCCATCTCCGTGAGCCCCGTCCCGGGCAGAGCCACCAGCCGAGGGGACGCTGGGGACTTCCACGTTCAGCACCGCTCCGCTCGGCCACCACAGTGATTTCCGCACAAGTTCTGCTCTTCTCGGCCAGAGCCGGCCTGGGCAGCGCCTCTCCGGGGAAACCTGACCTCCGGCTTCGCCCATCCCGTCCCCTCGCCGCTCTCCAGCTTTCGAGGGACAGGGACATCCATCGCACAGGGCAGGAGGACGGAGGGTGCAAGGACAGCGGGTTTGCTCGAGCAGGTGCCCTGCTGCCCTCGCGGGCCGCTTCCCCGTGCTCAGAGCGTGCCCTGTGCCTGCGGGACACGGGGACCAGCCGGGACCTCGCGTCCCCGTGTCCCCGGGCTGCTCATGGCTACGCACGCACCGCCCGGCGCGTCCTTGTGTCCCCACGAACGCGGCCGGACGGCGGCACGGCGGGGCGCGAGGAGCTGCAGCCCCCCGGCCACTGCGCAGAGCCGTCCCCCGGGGAGGGGACGGGGACACCCCGTGCCGCCAGCCCCGTCACCCTGCGCACGGGAGGAACGCGGTTCCGCTGGTGCCGCGCTCCGGCTCGCTGGGCGCTGCAGATGTCCGGGATCTTTTCTCCCTTCTTTTCCTGGCTGTGCAGCCTTGCGCCACGGGGGCTCCGTGCCCTGCTCCTGTCACCTCCGCAGTCCCCTGCCACAGGATCCCGGCTTCCCTGGGGGCTGCAGAGCGGATGGGGCGGCCGCTGTCCCGTCTCCTCCGCTCGGCCGCTCCGTCCGGGTGGCAGCGGCCGCAGGGTCCCAAGGTCCGGTCGAGCGCACGGAGCTGCAGGCGAGTCCCGACTTTGCTCCTTAAAGCGGCCGACGCTCCAGCAAAACAAAAGCAAAGGCTGAAACAAAAAGCCCTTTCCAAGGGTATTGCCTCATCCAGTCCTTCCAAGCTCAGGAGCCGTGTTTCTAACAGAGAAGCCAACCACTGGGAACAAAAATAAAATATTCCTTTTCTGTAGCTTTGAGAGGATACAGCTGAAAAAAAAATAGGAGATTGTCTCTCTTCCCCTTGTCAAAATCATCAGTAGCTAAGTCAGAAACAAAAATGTTCAAGTTACGGGTTGCAGCAGCAGCCAACACTAAACATTCAAGTCGATAATTTCGCTATGTACATTGTAGGTGAGACACGGCCCCGGCCGCTGGGACTCCCTTTCTGCAGTGACGCCGCCCTGAGCCGTTATCTGATCCGCTTCTCCACTGAGTACACCGAGATGTAGTAGTCATTGCTCCCGACGGCCAGATGGGGCTGTGCGAAGAGAGCAGAACAGGGGGAAACGCTCAGGTTATTGCGCGGTGACGGGAGCCCCGTCACAGAGACGACGGCATCGCCGGCAGCAGCACCCAGATGCCGGGAAGCTCTAAAGTGCCTCTGCCCACGCAGCTCTGACGACATTCCTGCTGCTACCTGCATCGCGCCCGCACCTTGTGTGCCCCTATTCCAGCCGGAGGGAAAAATTACGGTGACTGCTAGTTGCCAAAAATGAACATAATTTTTCCGAATGGCTGCAAATCTGCTGGTTATGAGCAGCGTCCTGGGCTGACGATCAGCATTGCCGCTACCGGGAGGGCCAGAACTGCTCCTGCCCTGGGGCTCGGGGCTAGGCAGGGCTTTGCTTGTTTGCATATTTAAAAAGCGGAAGGATTCAAGCAATTAGCCCCTTCTTTCTCTGTCCCCTGCACACTGCAACACGGCAAAATCGCTGTTTGGTTTGCTGCAAAATGACCTTTCAAAACCGGGGAGGAGATAAGCTCCTCTTTAACCCTGTTACTTCCAGGATATAAGCCCATATAACCTGGGCAGGAAAACATCTTCCCCAGTCCAGGCAACACCAGTCTCAGCAGCGCATATTGCAGTCCTCCTCCCCGCCAGCCTTTCCTCATTCCCACTGCTCTTTCCCATCACAGATATTTGGGTTCTGATGTGCAGGTTTCTAACACAGCTCCTGTTGATGCCTTCTTTAACCTCCTCCTGGTTTTCCTGCCCCTTCCCAGTCTGTCTCCTTCACTTATTCCCATCTCAGCGTGAGCAGAAGTCCCTAATGCAGATGGGCACTTGCCTCCTCCCCGAGCAGTGACCGGACCTTCTCTGGTCACTGCTGCAGTCAGCTCAGCAGGGGCATATTTTAAAACCTCCCTTTTACTCCCAGCCACTTTATATTTCATCAGTTTATGCCTGTAATTTTTGCAGAACTCTCTAGTTTTCTGACAAGCAGTTTTTCTACCGCACAGCGCTAGGTCTCCAGCAGCGTTACATAAGAGCGGTGCGGAGCGGCCGCGGGGATGCCGCGGTCTGCAGCGCTGCCCGACCTGCAGGTGCAGCCAGGCTGCTCCTCCCGCCGGCTCCGGGAACGCTGCCGAGCGGAGCCGGGCTCAGCCCAGCCCCACGGGCACAGCCTGAAGCGGCGGCACCGGCTGCAGCTCCAATGCAGCCCTGGCTGGGAGAGCCCGGAGCACCGGCCCTGCAGGACCTGCCGCACAACCCGGCTCCAAGACCCGCACGAATCTGGGATGGGGCAGCAGCCCTCGGTGCTGCAGGAGACTCTGCGCCTCTTCCAACACCAACATCCCCCCCGAAACCCCGAGCTCCAGAGAGAGACAACACAGACCCAGTGAGGATGGAACGCCAGGCAGCTGATGGCTCCAACTCTCTGTCCCATGAAACCATCGTAGTATTTGATGTTGTTGATCAGCTCTCCGTTTCCGTTGTAGATCGCAGTGAACTGATTCATTGAACCGCTGCAAATGAACACAGAGAAGCCGGTGTCACTGGGAAGGCCCTGGTAACGCTTGCACCGCTGCTCACAGCACCCACCTTGTGGGACTAGAGGCCCCGTAAGGCGGGTGACTGAGTTAACTGCGACGGTCCCGAGGGGTTCGTAAACCGACTCGACCCACGGAGCTGGCAGTGCCACTGCGGGGCCGAGTGGGAACAGAGGAGCAGCAGCCGGTGCCCTCGCGGAAAGGGGGTCCCCGGCAGCCGTGATGGAAACGGCCGCGGAGCCGGCGCTGGGGCTGCCCGGAGCCCCAGCGGGCAGGAACATCCCCAGCAGGAACCTGCTGCCAGGGGGACAGGGGGACAGAGCAGGGGCCTTTCCGCACCGTGAGGTTCCGCTGCTGCGTGCACGGGTTCAAAGAGCTCGGCGGCAAACACGGGGACGGAGCTGCACAACCCCAAACCAACCCCTGGACGGTGACTGCAGACACCAGCTGTCCCCTGAGCACGCGAGGGCTGCAAGGGGGGAAGCCACAACTCACCACGCGAAGAGGTTGGCTTGCGGGTGGATGTCGAGAGCCGTCAGCCCCTTGACTATCTGAAGGACCTTCATGGACTCTGGCATCCTGGGGTCGAAGAACCGCACGTCCCCGTTCACGCTGCCAACACACAGATTTCAGAGCGTCACTCTGGCCCCGACCGCATCCGTCACCTGCGTGGACCGCGTCCCCATCCGAGGGCTTCCCAGCTCACCGGGCGAGCGGGGCCAAGCGGCACGGCGAGGCTCGTCCCCGGGCACCGAGTCCCCCACGTCACTGCTGCTCGGTGCCACGGTAAGCGCTGCACACGCCGCCCGGCCGCTGCCCTCGCAAGGACGTTATTGCTTTTATCACTTCCAGCCCGTCACCGGCTGCGAGTGCCTTTACTGCTATGTCACTCTCAATACACTGAGCTACACGTCAGACCCAGATTCCTTCTCCTTTTCACAGCAGAAAATTGCATTAGGACAGTGTAAGCAGATGGGCTCTGCTGGTCCCATCCACTCCGCAGCTGCGCGCACAGACGGACGAGCCGGTGCTGTCCAAGGCACTCGGAGCACCCGGCGTAACACAGGCTACGTGTCACCCTCTTAGTGACTTGACTTATCACGGAGGAGAAGGGGGAGAAAGCAGGAGGGACAGGGAAAGATACTGCACTTAGTAGATCAAGCATCAAACACGTGATCTCCTGTTAAGTCATCTCTGAAACACATGAGCAGAATCGAGTCTATCAGAAGTGAAGAGGGGGCATCTTGTTCTGTGTTTCTGGAACAGGACTGAAGTTTTTGCTATGGGACATCTGCTCTTCTGGGCTTCTTAAAGACACTCGTTGACTGGTGTAGGAAAAGACAAACAGAAAGGTCTCTTATGGAAACTGAATTCAGGATCAGTTTGTCTGATCTGATTCTATTAGTAGAGAAATAAGGCTTTTGGCATGACAAACTGCTACTGTATTTTTTCAAGTCAGTGGTGACCGTATGTGACTGTGAATCACTCCACAGAATTAAGCACAAAGCATTAAGATGCATATTTCCCTCAGTCTCTACCTCTGGAACTCCTAGTAGTGATCAGAAGGCTGTTATACAGGATTATTTATATCATTATTAAACACTGTAATTCCTGCTGTCACATAATTAAATTCAAGACAAGCTAAACTTCAGGTTGATTTAGATCCTAAAGACTAGATGGATTTTTTTTGAGAGAGAGAGAGATCAAATGCACAGCAGATTCATTTCAAGCTTTGGATCTTACTGAGACTCAGAAGTGGTTCTGGATGCACTAGCAGAGCAGGTAGGAGCAAATGGCAGTGCAGTCCTGTGAGGAGCACAGGGAACAGGGTCGGAACAGAGTACGTCCCGGCAGGACAGCAATGGGGGCTTCAGCTAATAATTAAAACAGGTGAACAAGAGCTAAGGTGCTAAACCAGGATATTGCAAAGACATTGGAGGACCCTTCGTAGCAAGACCCACAGGGAAGCAGACCTGCTGATCAACCAGGTGCAGGTTTCAAAAGAGAGTAGAAAGACCCTGTCCTGAAGTCCCATTCCTGCATTTTAGCGTTATCCACTTCAGCACTTGGAGGAATTGCTGCTGGTGATGGAGCTGGATGGATCTGGGCTTGCTTCACCCATCCCGTGTCCTGCCGCCCCTCTGCTCCCGGGAAAACTTCCTCCGTGCGGCAACGGCAACGTTTCCTCAGCCTTTCCCAGTCCGGAGCAGAGGGGGCTCTTGCTGGGAAGGGCTCGGAGGAGAGGAAAGGCCGAGCGCAGGGCTGACCCGGCCGCGCGGGAGGAGATTACGGACAGGAAGATTAAGCACTGCAGCGCGGGAGCCGGACGAGTCTGGCGGCTGCTTCATTTAAGCCCCTTTTGGAAAATCTTGATACATTTTTGCTGGCCCAGCCCCCACTTCGGGAACATTCTGCATCCCAACGTATTATATTTTGTTCTCATTTTGTAATCAAGAAAAAGAGCCTCTCTGTGTGCAAACAGTGGCTTTGCAACAATAAATTATATTCCGCCGTTCTTTAATGGCTAAATAAATATATGTTGCTCTCTGCCTAGTATTTACCAGCCAGCAGAAATGGATTTATGTGCACAGAATTGCTAGACGGTGAAGTAATCCCACACAGCAATATGCCCGACAGATGCAGCACAAACCTCCCTCCCGCTCGCGCGTTGCTCCCCGACCCCCGGAGCGGCTGGCAGCGGGGCCGGCCGCCCACGGAGCGGCTCCGGCCGCGTGACGGCGCCCGCAGCCCTCCCCGTTCGCTCGGGAACCTCGGGAAGGGGCTCCCGGGAATGCTCCGCGCCTCCCCGCGGCCGGGTCGAGCTCCGGGGCCGGTGGGGCCGCTCCAGGCTCCCCGCTCCGGCTCCGCGGGTCTCGGGCGCCGCAGGGCAGCGCTGGGGCTGGCGCCCGTTACCTGACGCTCATGATGTTGCCCTCGGGGTGCTTCTGCAGGTAGGCCTTCACCACCCAGGCCGTGTGCTCGCGGTACGTCATGACGCGGCTGCGGGGCAAGCAGAGCGCACGGCGGTCACGGGAGGAGGATGCGGGAGCGCCCCGGGAAAGGGGGAGCCCAGCTGGGAGCCAGGCAGAGGGGCAGGAGAGGGTGGATTGTGCCCCGGGCTTGGGGGTAGGATGCGGCTCTCCCAAATGCCGCGTTCCCTGCAAGCCCCGAGTATCCTAGGGAGCAGCACAAAGGTTGGGAAAGCACCCCTGAAACGTGGATATTTTTCCAGTAAGACGTGTCAGCTCCCCATGCAAGGTGGAATTGCAAACTTCCTTGTGGCTCTGGGGCTTCGAGGTGCCCAGGGGCAGGCAGGACCAGGACAGACAGGACCGGGACAGGCAGGACCGGACCAGGGGCAGGCAGGACTGGGACAGACAGGACCGGGACAGGCAGGAGCGGACCAGGGGCAGGCAGGACCAGGACAGACAGGACCGGGACAGGCAGGAGCGGGACAGGCAGGAGCGGGACAGGCAGGAGCGGGACAAGCAGGACTGGGGCAGGCAGGGCTGGGGCAGGTAGGACCGGACCGGGGGCAGGTAGGACTGCGGGCAGCACCGTTACCATTCGCTCAGCGCCATCCTCCTGTCGAAGACGCGGATGGAGCCGTCACCCAGGCCGGCCACGATGAGCGAGCGGTGCGAGTCGCACGAGAGGCTGGTGACGCAGCTGTCCGCGCCCGTGGGGATGTCCTGCGCAGAGCACACGGAGAGCTCGGATGGGCACCGGGAGCATCCCTGTGCCCGTCCCCATTCCTGTCCCTGTCCCCGTCCCTTTTCCCGTCCCTGTCTGGCCATTCCCCATGGGAATGAGGGCCTGGGCTCCAGGGGGGCCCTATGTTTCTCCCCAACTCCCAGCCCCTGCAAACAAGTGCTAGCAAAGATGGGCTTCCCCAAAGCATTCAAGGTGAGGCCCGTTATAAAAACATCTAACTGGTTACAATGCTCAGAGGAATTGTTTCCCCATAAAGCATCTTTGCTGGGTGCAAACGCTGCTGGAATGGCAAGATTAGCAATAAACATCTGGAAGAGACAAGCCAAGGAAGGAGGCAAAACCTTATATGTACACATAACCTATGTTATATGTACACAAACACAGCACAGCCAGAGCGTGTCACCAGCAGAGCTGCCCGGGCAGGACTCTGCTGAGGGAACCAGACTGCAAGGTCTGATTGACTGAACATCCAAACAGGTCCTGGGAAGTTATTTAAATACCTCTCAGAAAAGAAGTTTAAGAAAACCCCCCAAAAATAGAACGCAAAGCAGAGCAAACAGTAGTTCTGTTTGGAGAACTATTTCCTATCAATAAACCCAGGCCTAATTGACCCAGCAGTGCAGAACTCCTAGCAGGAACAGGGATATTAGAAGAGCTTTGTACAACAAGTCTTCTCATCTCACAATATTCTCACAATATTATGTGAGACAGAAACCGTATTTGCCCCCTGGAAACAATAAAATGATTTTTTCCCCCTTTAATGATAATTGCAGCCGTTTCCTTTCCTGGCGCCGAGCTCTCCCTGCCTCCCTGGCGCAGAGGGACACGGGCAGATCCCCAAGGAGCCGCTCCACATGGGCAGCACCGGCCCCAGCACCTGCCCTTGGCCAAGACCCGGCAAAAAGACACGGGAAAAGACCCAGGGAAAAGACACGGGAAAAGACCCAGAGAAAAGACCACTGGGGCTGGCAAGAACAGTGCACCAGAGTATGCGCTGCATTCCCACTCTAATGCTGCAATTTCTCCCTTCTTTTATTTGCTCTAAGCAAAGGAATTGCCTGGAATAATGTCTACAACCATTACGAAGAGAAACATCTTCAGCTAAAATGGAGAAAAAACTAAGCAACATTTTAAAAATAGGATAACAATCAAGCAGGCACTTTGGAGCTGCATTAGCTAATTTCACACTTCCATCCTATTTTTGCCGCTGAGCACATTCACCTTTCCTGGCGCTATTCACAGCCTCACCGAGCGCGGTAGCTGCTGGCTAGAGGTGCCCAATGCTGGGGCTGCTTGGACAGCTATCCCGACTGCCTAAACCTCTCCTGGAGGCAGGAACAATCAGCTGGAGTGAAAATGCAGCCCTGGCTTCTTAGCTACAACCCGAATGCTCCTCGGGCTGCGCTCCTTGCAGTTCCAAGCTTGGGGAGGCACCTTTTTTAACTTGAATTTCATCGCTTTCCTGCTCTTTGTGCTGAAATTCAGCTTTCCAGCACTACTGAGTCAGGAAGCTTCAATCACTTGAATTTCAACAAACCCGGTCTTTGCAATTAAAAAAGAAACAACGTGTTTTTAGATAATTTCAGTACATTGATTAATCATCCTCACTGAGGAGATTTTCACCTTCTCAATTTTGATGTTCCCTTAATTTGCATAGAGAAAATAATAGTGATAGTAATTAAGATCAACTTAGGCTTAATTATGCTACACTGCAGGGTCAAAGTGCCATAATTAATGTTCGCCCATGGGGTAATTAATTTCTAGAAGCTTTGAAGACTTCCTTTTCCTCCGGCGTGCCGACTTCATTCTCATAGACCTGCTGCTCCTCCTTACGATTCCCCCAAACTTTTTATTTGCTGTGAACTGCAGAGCCTCCTCCCCATGGCTCTGCAGGGCACGAGGAGGCTTTTGCAGCTCCTGGTTTTAGGGGTGCTCGGGGTGAACCCCGCGGAGGGCAGCGAGCGCAGGGGCCGCTGCTCCACTTGGCTCTTTGCTTCCCAGAGAACTACGGAGAGGGCAGCAGCAAGCCTGACTGTGCTCTACCGCCTACCCGACCCACCTCTTAATTTTCTCAATATTTTTTTTAGCTCTGTTTCCATTATATGTTAATACAAAAACTTATCAGTGGCCTCTTGCCTGGCCCTGGTGGGCACAGACCTGTGCCGAGCACCGTCCTGCATGGTCAGAACACGCTGCAGCCCCTTCCATAGCAAGTAAAGCACTTACTACGTGTTTGTGCATTTTTATTATCTTCTAACGAGGTCTGGAAGCTGGAGGGCAGCAGACGCAGGAGCAGGAATGTGCCAGCTCCTCCCAGCCAAGTTCTCAGCCCCTTGGCCGTGCAGGGGATAACCCACAGCACGAGCTGGGGCTGGGAGGCTGTTTGTAAAGGCAAACAGGACACATACACACACACACGTTACCTGTACTTTCATTTCCCGATCTGTGTCCCAGATCCGGATTATCCTCACGTCTCCCGATGTCATAAGGAGCCCCGTTTCTTGCTCCCAATCGACTACCATTCCTGCTCCTAAGATAAAACACAGGCAGGACACGGAGATTACTTTCCCCATCAGCAGAGGCAGGGCAGGATCGCGCAGAGCATCAGGTTTTGTGATCTTATGCTAGAGCACACTTTCCCATCATGAGAGGAAATTTAACATTACCTACACACATCAACACGTCCTGCAAATGGGATCAAACCCATTGGTCCTGGATTTGAGACCAAGATACATCTTTACCCCTTATTAGACCCTTATGAGAACATCAGACTAAGTGATGACTAAAGCAGACCTGACCCTGTGGCTGGGCACGAGCTCCTCCTTTTTATTCTCATAGAAATATGTGGCTAAGACGAAATGTTCCTAAACAAAGAACAGCAAAGTGGCTGCTGCAAGGTACGGAATCAAACAGCTTGGTAGGAGTAAAAAACTATTTGCTACGTGGGGAGAAGAGACCCAGCAGCAACTCCACCAGCTAAAACACGCTTCCAAGAGCTGCTGATCCCCATCCCTGCGGGTGCGAGCTGATTGCCAGCTGAGTCCAGAGGAAAGTCCCATCCACGCTGCAAGAGAATTACAAGGGATTTTCTATCCTCGAAACACCTGAAATGGGCACCTGCTCACACACAGGTTGGGAAATGGTATGAACTAATTGAACCTTCTTGGTACGGCAATTTCCAGAGAAAAATAAGCGTATTTCACCTCTCTTCTCGCTGTGCAGATTAAATGTACACAAAGGCCCTGGGTGAGCTGACTTTCCTGGGTATGGAGCATGAGAGGATCAGAACAAAACACATAGTTCGGGCTTAGGAATGAGCCCCCTAATTGGCGGCGTGATCTCCACGGAGCAGTTCTAGCACATTTAATTAGACGGGACTTCTCGCCCCACCTATGCGCCGCCTGCCCGGCCCGCGCTGCTCGTTTGAGCAGAGCTGCTGGGCAATTAGCTTCCCCTTCCCGTGCTGAGAGCCTCACTGACCCCGGATCTGTGCGTTTTCCAGGGAGATTTTTATTCGTACACTTGAAGAAACAGCCCAGGAGGTCTAGGCAGGGAACCTGACACGACCTTCAGCTTTTGCGTGTTTGCTTTCCTCTTCGTGCACAGGGTCATCCCTGGGCAAACAGCAGCAGTAGCTCCTCTCCCTACGGAAGCAGCATTTCCCTCTCTTCCAAGGGGAGCTGCAATGCTGCTGCTCGGGGCAGTATTTTGCAGGCAGGGAGAGCAAGGCGCCGAGAGCGGCGCTGCAGCCACTGGGGAGCACGGGCTGCGCCGAGGCTCCTGCTTCACAGACAGAGCAGGAGAGATGCACAAGGAGCTGCTCCAAAATAGGGATAAATGTGAGTCTGTCTCATGCCCTCCTAAACAAAGAGCCCCAGCAGGAGCTGCAAATACCCCTGGACCTGCTTCTAGTTACTGCTGCGGGGGCTTCTCACCCGACTGAACGTGTTGGTGCTGCCGTGGGCACCCGTGAGCCCCGGCACGACGCGACCTTGGCTCTGCACAGACCGGGGAAGAGCCTCCCCTCCTATAGCCCTGCATCCAGCCTCCCCCCGACCCCGCACCCCCGAGAAGATGACTGACGCTCAGTGACGGCCCTTCATCTTCCTGTAGGAAATTCAGGGCTCTCAGCTAAGCTGAGAGCTTGTATCTCCGTCGTGCGAGCCAAATTGATTGCTCCTTCAGCTCGGCCGGCAGCTCGGGGGGTGCTGGAGAGCTGAGGCAAACGAGCAGCCAGTGATTTAGATGATAAACATCACCAAAGCGTTTTCATTTGTCATCTTGTTTATGGCCGTGTGACAAGATAAAACTGGCAGGCTGAGACAGATCTCGCCATTACCACCACTGATGGAGCTAAGCAGGCAATGTGCTCTTAGGCGGGTTTAAAGCTTCCAATTTCCCAGTTAGGTTCTCCAGTCTGAAGACCATCATTTTGGCCACTTGGATGAGCAGGGACAATCCCCAAGAGGGGCCCAGATGGCTCCTTGTGGACAAGGACTGAGAGATGATGCCCTCAGAGCTGGGATGGCAGCTTTGGGGCTCCTGGTGCCGGGGTTCCTTGAGTGCCTCTATAGAGAACATGCAGGAATGGAATCCAGGAGCCTGGGGGAATTTTATGGAGGGAAGAAGCCCCAGAAGGGTTTTATTTTACATAAAGCAGCGTAGGGATCTCTCATGAAGGAATCACCAGCTGGAAAGGACAAGGTTTCAGGGACCAATAGAGACTCCATGGATAGAGGGGAGGGAAAAGGCTCGTCGTACGGAGGATGCGGCGGCTGCTGCTGCAGGCAGGGAGAGCTCGGGGGTCTCGCAGCCGCAGGAAGCCACCTCGGCTCCTGCCTTCCCCATGGAGCTTCCCTGGTCCCTGCAAGGATCCTCTGCTTGGGCAAGCGCAGCCGTTTGGTCCTCACGTGGCCGCAGACGCTCTCTTGCTCGTGTCAGTCCTGTTCTCTCAGAAACACAAAACGCTTCTTCCAGCCACAGCACTCAAGGACAGACTAACTTGCCTGTGAAAATGGGATGCTCCTATTGCCCCAAGCAACCCTGGCACGAGAAACGGGAGAAATTCCATGAAATCCAGGTGGAGGGAGCAGGAAGCGCTCCAGCTCCCGGCTGCAGAGGTGGCAGCAGGGCCAGGGAGCAGCTTGAGGCTCCACCGGGATGGGGAGAGCCTCGTTGGCAACTGGAAATGCCAAAGGGGAATTTAACTCCGTGCCGGAATGACCAAAAGCCCCTCAGGGCTGCGGCACCGTGCGCGGAGACGGCCGAACTGTCCCCATGTACCGAGGACCTAAGGGCACGTGTGTGTGGGAATGCTAGAGCATCGGCTCTCGCGTCTCCATGTCCAATTCCCAGTATTTTAGCAGGAGAAGCAAGCGTGGGACTCCATGCTAATTACCATTTCCTTTTTAATTAACAGAGCTCCTTCTGCAGGATGTTAACAACCGAGAGCACCGCGCGCCCGCCGCGCTTTGGCTCGCAGAGCTGGCACGCAGAGCTGCTCCTGGCCAAGGACAACACATTGGCACTCCTGGTGCCACCTGCGGGACACGTTGTCCCCTCCGCGGGCTCAGGTCGTCCCCTCCGTGTGCCGACCACAGGTCGGCACACGGAGGGGACGACCTGAGCCCGCGGAGGGGACAACACAGCCCAAATGGAACCGCCCGGCCATTGCGAGCCCCGAAACCGCGCTGCAATGCACCAGGAGGCAGGATTCAGTTTTTCCTGTAAGGAATTCCCGAGGAAGCAGCTTTCACAGCTCAGGAAAATGAAATTGTAAAGATTTTTTTTTGGTTGAGGCTTTTAATAGAGGTGCTTGCAGCTTGGCATTGTACAAGGCACCACGTACCACCGGCTGCTGGTGAAGCTGGAATTTTCTGCGGCTGCTCCTTGCAGGATTCCCCCTGAAAATCAGGAGTTTGTCTCGATGGGACAGTTCCTGGTGTAAATTTCAGCACCAGAAATTGCATTTATTGCACTTATTTTTATCACAATTTTTTTTAGCACAAATTGCACTTATTTTTCTTGGGGCTGGAACAAACCAGAGGGATCAGAAACGCCGGCACGGGCTGCAACACGGAGCATCGCGGAGGCCGAGCGGGGCGGCGCATCGCGGCGGCCGCTTCCCGGGAGCAGCAGGAGCGCTGGCTCCCCTCGCTCCGCGCTGATGCCCACAACCCTCCTCCGAGAAGTGTCACCGGTGCCAAGGAGCAGGCACAGCCAGGGAAAAGGAGTACCTGCCACGGAGAGGCCAATTTAAAGAAGCCCCAACCCTGAAGGGACAGCTCCAATTGTTTTGTTTCAACTAAAAAAGGTCGCCATACCCAAGGTGGGTCATCCAAAGGAACAGCCCTTGGGAGATGGGCAGAGATTCCCTCTCCCTCGCTCTCCAGGATGGAATCCTCCGCGTTTGCTGGGAGCCTCCCTTGTGCCAGGGCCCCTCTGCCCGTTGACGCTGCCCTGTGCTCGGCTCTGCAGCTCCCGAGGGAATTCCCTGTCCTGTCCCTTGGCCAAGGCCACAGGAACAGATTTTTGCTGCTTTGGTGGCAAAACAACTACATTTTATACAAATTGCAGAGGATGTGTTTTGCCGTCAGACAAATGGTTAATCTTATGCATTCTCCTCACATCCCTGGTCAGGCAATGGAACCTTTTTCTGCATCCTGCGCTCCGTGGATGCCTGGCCAGGAGCTGCTGGTGATTTCTGCCTACGGCTTCGCGTTATCCGTGCGCGTGGGGCCGCGTGCTGATTGTTTAGCGCCAGCGGTATCGATCCTGTGCGGAGCACTGGGGTTTCCCAGCAGGGAATTCCAGCAGGAATTCCCGCAGCCGGGCAGGGCAATCTCAGCGTCTGGCCTCGATAGTGGATGCGGGGGCAGAACCCCGGCCTCATTCCCTGAGTGGCAGCAGGGACGGCAGCGGGAGCGATGCGGGAATGCCATCCCCGTGCGGGCTCCCACGGCCGCATCCATGCGGGAAGGCCCAGGGGCTTCCACTGGCCTCCTTTCCATAGGGAAGGCCGGGATTTGTACCATTTGCCGGGCAGTCCCTTGCCAAAAGAGCAGCTCCGCTCTGGGTTCTCAGGCTGCTGGGAAGGGCTGCTCAGCCGCTCCTGCTCGCACGATCCCTGCAGCAAAACTGCATCGCAAGGGAAACGCAGGCAGAGCCGCCCAGCTTAACGGCCAGCGGAGCCCGTCATCCCACCTCCGTGTCCAGGGATGCTGCACAATGGTCCTAGAAAGACTCGGAGAAGCCCCCACGCTGCCCTGGCCGCGAGCTCCGAGGACACACGCGCAGCCCCGGGGTCTGCGGAGCGCACGGAGCAGCCAAGCTCCAGGGACAGGAGGCCCCAGCGGTCACTCAAACCATGATGAAAACCAACCGACCGACCGACCGGGAGTCAGACGAGGAGATCCTTCCCACCCCAGCTGGCCATAGGTAACAGGAAAGAAGGCACTCACCTCCCTGCTTACTTCTGTCAAGATAGATTGAAACCCTTCGGGCCAGACCTGTGAGAAGACAGGGATTAAGGGGGTGACGCTAAGGGTTAAGTTGGTCAGCCCGAGCAAAAATAACTCTTAAAAAAGAAAAGGATTAGAAAAAGCAACTCAAAGCAAAGGAAAAGAACACAACAGAGAAGCAGCAGCACCGAGAGCAGCACATGCCTTTGTGCAGAGAAAAGGCACTGGTGGAAACACCGACCCTTTTCCAAGGAAGCCTTCGAGAGCGGCGCTTGGGTGGGGGAAGCAGCAGTTTTGCCCATGGCATTTTTCTCGAGCCAGGAGACTGCCCCTCGTCCGACCTGCTCCCTGCTGTGTAGTGCGGTGCACGGGGCAGTGACGGACGGAAATCCGAACACGTGCGGCACCTGCACACATTGACCCGAGCCCCGGCGGGAGGCTGGAGCGGGTGCAGCGGGTGCCGCCGGGCAGCGCGGGCTCCTCTGCCCCTGTTCCAGCAGCAGCTCGTGAGCACGCAGGGAGCAGCAACTACAGGTGCTGCGTTCAGCCCGCTCCTGCATGGCAGGGCAGCCACCAAAACACACTCATTTTTGGCCACCGCAAACCCGCAGGCAGCAGGAGAGCACTGCAGCGTGGCAGGAAACGGGGAAATGCCACATGGCTCTTGGGAATGCTGGAAAACCGTGCCCAGGCATCCGCAGAGCGGGAGATCCTGCCGCTCCGTCTGCCTTTCCCGGCCCTGCTGTCGGCGGTGCCCTGGCTGCCTCCGGACAGAGGAAACACCCAGACCCAGGGAAGCCGCCCTGGAAGGAGCTGGGAAGGGAACCCGGCCACGCAGCACTCGTCTTACTCGTCTGCAAGTCTGAAGCAGCTACCAATAGCTCTGCATTCCTCCAAATTTCAGTATTGTTGGGCTTTAAAGAGCAAAATCCCTCCGACTGGGATGTGGCAGCTGATTTATTTCCCCCTGTCACACGGGGACAGCACAAAAACAGCAGTCTGGTTCAGAAGCCGGTGTGTGGCCGCGGTCGGCAGGCGCTGGGCTTTTGGCACCGGGAGATTTGCCTGTTCCCAGCCCCTGTGTGCAGCCGGGATTCCTGGTTCCTCGTGTTCCTGCTTCCCTCACACTACAGCACCTGGCACTGACGCTTCTTTATCACCCTGGTTTTAACTGGAGAGACTTCCTCAGAGCAGCACGGGCTGCCCGAGAACAGGTCTAAAATAGATCTGAACAAGATCAAAATGAACAGATCTTATATTGAAAAAGAGGAGGGTGCACACAGGGCAGCACGAGTTGAGACATCTCAAGTCGGTGAAGGTGTCTGGTTACCTGGGTCCACGCTACCTCTGAGCGCAGCCTCCGCACCGGGTTGAACCACCAACCTGTCTGCCAGCTCGTTCCTAACCCGGGCTACACGGTGTGAGCGGCGACATGAGGGAAAAGCCGAGGTCCTGCTCCTCCGTGTGCCCTGGTCGTCCTCTCGGAGCAGCCTCTGCTCCTTGGGCAACCCAGAGGGGCCTCCCAGGACACCAAGGGATGTATTTCTGGATCGCATATTCCTGCCTCCCTTCCCTAGAGGGACAACCCCTAGAAACGCTGGCATTTTGGTTGCTGTCGAGAAGACTGTCAAATAACAGAGAGGAGCAGGACACTGGGGAAAAGGATGGGAGGGGAGAGAGGAAAATCAATAGCAGGAGTGAACAAACTCCGGGCAAACTTGGGAGCGCAGCCAGCTTCATCCCCAGTGTTAGGAGCGAGTGCTGGCCGCGGCGGTGGCCCTGGTGGCACAGGACGGCTCTTAGGAGAGTGTCCCCTCCACGGGGACTCACTTCACACTGCTCTGCTCAAGTCACTGCCTTCATTTCTCTCCCCACAAGGCAACGTAACTGTTTCTTCTGCATCTAACTCAATGCACCAAAGGTGAAAGGCAAAGAAAACAGGATTCAGACTTTAGATCATGGAGAAAAGAAGGTGAAAAAATCTTGAAGAGAATGGATGTAAAACCCTGGACACTGCTGATTTGGTAACCATTCAGCTCCTGCCGCTCCACCGGCCCTTGCCTCAGCTCTGGACCTGTTCTGCAATGGCAAACCTTGATGCTCTTCAATATTCCTTTCTCTGCACGGGCAGCAGTGCTGCATGCTGGGCAGGGTGCAGCAGGAGCGGGTTAGGAGGCCGCTCTGGAGCTGCTGGCCCCTTCCCCGACCCGGCTCATGGGGCCGGGAAAGCCAGCGCCCTGAGCAGGACAGTGCCCGGGAGCTCCGACGCTGGCTGCTCGAGCAGGGCTGTCACCAGCACCAGGAGACACGATCCTGGATCCAGAGAGGGGGAATGTTAACCAGCATCTCAGGAAAGCTGATGGTGACAAAGAGGAAGCAGAGACTGACCGGCACCGCGAGCGACAGCTTGAGCTCTCGGCTGGGTGCTTCTCCCCTAAGGAGATTCCGGCCTCAGCACTCAGCGCATTACTCCTGCTTCCCTCCTGCTTTCATTGACATCTCTGCAAAGGGCAGGTTTGGACCATGGCAATTTTCACAGGACGCTGCAGACTTCTAGCAGTTAATAATCAATTATGTGCGTGTAAGACAGCGAGGCAGAGCCCAACGCTACAGCAAATACACTTCTTCTGTCCTAAAACACCAGAGAGGAGCCA
>JAWLRI010000178.1:775882-812358 GCA_034781795.1 Crypturellus tataupa | reverse complement strand
GCGTGTAAGACAGCGAGGCAGAGCCCAACGCTACAGCAAATACACTTCTTCTGTCCTAAAACACCAGAGAGGAGCCACGAGGTGTGCAGGGAACCTAGCGGATAGGAGTTCAACAAGGCAGCACAGGTAAAATCCAATGAATAGCTCGAGTAGCTGTGTCAGACTCCTGTGATGAACCACGGATGCTCCGAAATGAGAACTGTCAGATTTTAAGGTCAGGATGAATTATGTTGATCATCTCATCTGACCTCCTGCATAGCACAAGCCAGACATCCTCACCCAGCAATTCCTCCATCAAACCCGTAACATCAGCCCTGATTGAATACAGCACATCTTGTGGAAAGACCTGGAGCCTTGATTAAAAATATCCAAGTGACAGGGAATCATCATCAGAGCATCAGTACATTTCATCAGGACTCAGAAGGACAAAACGTCCACCTCCTCCAACACCCTAAAACACACTTCAGGGTTACCCAAACGGGTATTTTGGTTTCAAACTGCTGGATTGCCGGATTTCAGGGCTCCTTTTCACATCTTTGCCTGTATCACTTTGTTAACACTCGGAGCGGGTCAATGTCCAGCTGCACTGTCCTGCAGCGATCACATTTAGACCGCGTATTCTCCTGCCACCTCCTGACCCCCAATAAACAGCAAAGAGCAAGTGCTAAAATTGAATTGAGGCTGAATGAGATCCCAGGTGCAACATGCAAAGCTGTGCAAAGGCCGAGCAGCCCCTCAGAGGAAAGAGCGAGTACGTGAGCTGCCCCCATAGCCAAGGGGAAGAACCCACCGCCCGCCCGGCGAGCGCAGGGCAGGGAGGTGCCCAGTTCCACTGTTGTTCCACAGTCCTCTCCTTCGAAACGAGAGCAATGGGAGGGCTTGGCAGAGAACCTTGGAAGAGGGAAGGATTTGGGGCCCTTCTGCTGCCCAGCAAGATGCTGCTGCAGTTCTCGTGTGTGTGGTGGGAAGGTTGCTGGGGTGGGTTTGGCGTTTGTTGGTTCATTTTGCAAGGCCTAGGGAAGGAATGTCTCCCCAGGCGTGCCGAGAGGTCATTCCGGAAAGGCAGAGACTGTTAAACAAGGATGTAACTGACGGCCAAAGGGGAGAAACCCATTCTGCTCTGCTCATCCCTAGCAAAAACCCTTCCATCACCAACGACCCGTATCCCCGGCGCGGGACCCACCTCGCGTGGTCGGCAGCATGTCCGAGAGGCCCTGCCAGGCAGTCACCATCTCGGGGTTCTTTTCCAGGTCTGCAAAGTTCTTCCACACTCTGATAGCGCCGTCATCTCGGGGAGCACAGAAAAGAGAACACAAGGCACCGTCACTGCCGACGCAGCGCTCAGCTCCTTGTGCGAAGGATGGCGAGAAGGGGAACCACAGTCCTGCAAGCTCTAAAACTGAGAGTCCCTTGACTTAATCTCTGTTAAAGTTGTTTTTCGCTCTTGTATCCGCATTACCTGAAGGACTGTTCCACTGAGAACATTCCTGGAAGAGCTACGCTCCTCTCCTTGAACAACACCTGACATTAAATGTCGCTCCATCTCATTTGACCAATTCATTTTCTCTAAGACTTATCCCTCCATCTTCCTTGCTATGGGTACTAAGAGCCACAGAAGTACCCTGCTAAACACAAAACATAACCCTACAGAAGAAGCCGAATCAAAGGTCCCAGCCCATCAGCAGCAAATCTTTCAAGAACATTGTGTATTTTTTCAATTTGTTCCCCAACTGTGAAACTTTTGTGCCAAGAATCAATAAATTGAAAGAAAAACGTCCTAGAGGCCCTCTCTATTCTTCTTCCACCTGTCTTAATTATACCCAACCTGAACGTTTCATCACAAAGTTTGAGAAGTAATTGAAAACACTCAGCCCGCCGGGTTGAGAATGGTTCCTTGGGAAAGAAGCAAATCTCACTGGCAGCTTCAGAGGCCAGTGAATGGCATGAGAGCTCTTCACGCTGCCTTGCAGGAGCAGCAGAGCTTTCTAGAGACCTGCTGTGCCTTGGCGAGACGGAGGGACTACAGAAAAACCCAGAACAACCGGGGAAGTTCAGTGCTTAAAATGAGCCCTACCTACTCCAGGCTAAAACAGCACAAGAAACAGAATTCGATTTTTCATGCTGCATCAAGGTTTCCTTTTCAACTCTGGGCAGAGGCTTTTAAAACAGGACCAGCGAAAATCAAAGAGCCTGAAATGTTGCATAGGGGAAGGTTACCAGGAATTTGCAGCGTGAAGACTCAGAAATATGTAACAAAAGAAGCTGTGATTGAAAATGCTTTCAGTAAACACTTTGATGGTAATTTGGGAGCATCTGTAGCACTTACTTAAACAGTAAGGACCAAGCAGTACTGCCAGCCACAACTCCCAAGAGTGATTCCAGAGGCATCTCCTTCATGGCCATCACTCAGATAAGTCACCAAGGAGGGACAAGGGGAAGGGCCACCCTGGGCCACGTCCACCGAGGGCAGTGAGAGCCCAGAGCAGCTCACCCGGACCTGAATTCCCTTAAGGTCCCTAGTTCCGTCCCCAAATCTACCTGTGGCCGTGAGTAGCAAGGAGCAGTCCTGCCCGTTCAGGTACTCCATCGCCGTGATCCTGGTGTAGCGAGGATTCCCATTGTGGAAGTAGTCCAACTTCTCCCCTTTCTCCCAGTCCCAAAAACTGCGCGAGGAAAAAACATCCGGTCAGTTCTTGGTTCTCCAGACGCGCTATAAGAACTGCCCATTACGGTGACACTAAATACTACGCATCAGGTACCCATTCAGTTTGTCTTTCTGCTTTGGTATTGACATAATGATTTGATGAACCCCATCCACAATTAACTCAATTACCTACTACAGGTCCATCAAAATTCACTGGTTGCCCTGTAATCCAGCGCCTCTAGGACCAAGAGACTTGATGCCTGGACTGTGGCATTGAATTTAGGCAGAGCAGGTCCCAGCTCCCGCATGGAGAGGGGGAGATGACGGCCGAGGGGAGCGGGTAGAACCAGGAGGGAAAGCGCCCGCAGCGGCTCCACGAGGGCCATTCCCCGTCACCCTCCCTCGCCATCACGGCCCGGACGAGACCCCTCACCAGATGCTGTCCTTGTCGGCCACCGCTATGCAGGGCGTGAAGGGGTGGAACTTCACCACCGAGGGCACCCCCGGGTTCCTGTTGAGGAAGATCTGGTCGTCGAGGCGCGAGATCCCTGCGGGGAAGAGAGAGGCAGCGATCAGAGCCCGAGCGAATCCCCTCGCAGGGAAATACCCCACGAAACGTTTTATTTTGACAAAATCAGCTCTGGTGGTTTATTTATTTTGCAAAATAGAACAAAACTGAAAAGATTTATTCAACATAAAATTCAATATTTCATGTTAGCTTGTGGATTATTTATTTAACCTTCCAATTCACTTATTTCTTTGCAATAGTTTGCTCTACACAAGCAGTTCTGGTATCCCTGAAACTGCATTTTTTGGCAAAGTATGAATTCATCACCCAAAACTGTAAACTCAGGAGATGTTTCCTCAGTTCTGGTTTGTTTTGGAATGCATCCATTTAATTTTAATTACAGCATTTTACATCTATTTTAATTCTTGTTAATATTTCAGAATTGGATCTCATTTTTATGAATACTGGCATTTTACATTCAGGCCAAGCAACTAAACATGAACCCTGTCCAGAAAACGATTGGATTCCTTCAGGCGAGCGTGAAGGATCCCCTGGAGCTGCTCCCTGGGCTCCAGCTGCACTTTGTGTAACTCTGGTTTACGGCCCCGAGCGGGTGATGACACTGGGCTACCCCGTGTCACCCGGAGCCTCCGGAGCCTCCGGCACATCAGTATTCCGGAGCTCCCAGGGCGCTGGGAGCCGCAGTCCCCGGGGAGGACCCGCCGTGCCGCCCTCGCCCGGCTCCGCGGCGCTGGGAACACGAGCTGCAATAATTTAGCTATGCAAATTCCAGAGGGCACCGCGCCGGGCTGCACCCAATTTGAATAGATTCCTGTGTTAAAAGAATTCTCGCCCAACTGCTGCCTTGTAAATGCATAAAGAGTTATAAATAAGCAAGATTAGCTTTCAGAAGAATGCAGAATACAC
This sequence comes from Crypturellus tataupa, assembly GCA_034781795.1. NCBI lineage: Eukaryota > Metazoa > Chordata > Aves > Tinamiformes > Tinamidae > Crypturellus > Crypturellus tataupa. The sequence continues at coordinate 808,279 of JAWLRI010000178.1, read as the reverse complement.
ACAGTAAAGACTCGGGAACCTCAGGCGTATTAGAGGCGAATGTGGAAGTGTGCACAAAGTCATACATATATAAATATTAAAAATATAATGGGATATGAAAAGTAAACTATCATTTACAATTCCAGAGGAATGGGGAATATGAAAGCCGTGCAGATGCCTGCTGAGCCTCGGAGCACCGCACAGCCCCGCAGCACCGCTCTGCCCCACGGCAGACACGGCCCTGGCCTTCCAGCCACAGGCTTGGAGCTTTCCCTGCAATATTTTACCTTTCCCTTTGGAAGCATAAGCTACAACACCCATGAGGAGCTTACACGACAGGGAGGAAGACTCAAAATGGCTTGGGAATGGACCAGGCTCTGCAAATCGCAGGCTCTGTTAGGTCCCTAGATGGGGAAACCTGTTTTTATGGCACTTCTCCTTTTCAGGGGATTTCTCTTAGGCTTTTCCCCTCCTGTGATGGACTTGAGAAGACAGTGTCCTGCTGTGCCTGACCACGTTGTGCACGGCATCACGCTTAAGTTTCCAAAGGGGGAGAGACCTCTGGCTTCTGAAGGAGCCCCCGGGCCTGTGCACAAAACGATTCTGAGAATAGAGGGGTGAGCACTAGAGAAACTCATCACAGCAGTGAGCCCTGCTGGCCTCGGCTGCAGGGAGAGCAGCAGCCCCTGGCTCGCCGGCACGGGGGTGTTTCGGCACGGGCTGGAGGACGCGCGGAGCAGGGAGCCACTCACCCTTCTGGATGATCTTCTGCGCCTGCTTGCGCACCCGGGCGTTGCGCAGGAACCGCCACTCGCGCTCCTTGCGGATCTGGCTCTCCAAGTCGTGCTCCTCGGGGATCTTTCAGCGCACCAAAAGGTTTGCAACACAGGACAGGAGTAACGATCACAACTCCGCAAACTCCCCCCGTAACACGCGCGAGCATCACGGTGCGAGCATGGGCTGGGCTAAACGTTCCCAATCATGTCCAGCTCCAGGCAGCGAACAGCGCGGCTCAGGCGCCCATGGGACTTATGTTTCTTATACTTGAACATTTTTCTGATCTGAACAGTCCCATCATCTGTAATCTCTTCCCTTTTCCTTTTGCTCTTCTAAATTTTGCTTTGCCTTTAAGCTACAGACAGTTCTACAGCGTGAAGGACATTCGTTTTTAGGAGAGCCACGTACATTTGTCATGTGTCATTTTGGGCAAGTGGCACACGAAATGGACAGTTAAGGAACCGGTTTTATTGCACACAGTCCTTTTAACTGCTCTCCTCCATAAACAGTTTAACTCCCATTTCGATGCTGCACAGATTACTCTGCGTAACGCGTCTCGCTGAAGAGCATCACGGAGCAATCAGAGATTAGAGAGAGCTGGTTTGATACAGTCGGAGAGCTAAAACCACCCGGTAAATCCTCCTTTCACCGCTAACAGATGACTGCAGGCCACGAGAGGCAGAACCAACTTGATGCTCCCACTTCCAAAGCTGCATTTGCTGGCGAAGGCGACAGCTTTGGTTTGTCGCAGTGGGACATACGCATCTCCTGCGGGTGCAGGAAGCGACGCTGCAGCCCAACGAGCTGCAAAGGTCCCCCTATTTGCACCCTAAATCACCTGCTGCTGTTCCAGATGCCGCCTTCAAAACTCACCACGCTTTGGAAAACAACTGTTATCGAGCTGAACTGCTGCTTCTTTTAAAATAAATGACAAATTAAAAAACACACCCTTCCTCCTGCAGCCCCAAGGAAGAAAATATACCCACTATTTTACTATTTTAATTTTTCAAGAATACAAGATCTATTTGAAAGGAAATGACAAATGACCAATGATATAAAGTGATAAACAAACCCAAGATAAAATATAGCGACGGGGATTTGCAAGTAGAGAGATGACATCCACACCTTAATGAAACTCCAGCTTCTCTGGGAATAAATTAGAGTAGGACTTAAATGGCCAGGAGAGGAGAGCACAAGCGGAATGGGAACGTTCCTCCACAGCCACCAGCAGTTTTCTCAGTTAGGACATGCAGCTGAGCAATGATTTTTTCTATTTTTTAGCAGAATCAGAACATCATAAAAGGAGCAGTTGGGCTGCTCAGGGCTGAAAAACTTAATTCTTGCAAGGCTCTCATGCAGCAGGACTTCGTCATTTAATTTCAGCAATGAAAATTCCTCCCATGACAAGTCCCTCGGGGCTTGGTCCCTTGGTCACCAATGCAGAGTCCCGGCCGCAGGCGCTGCTGCCTGCAGCCCTCCTGTCCCCGCTCCAGCTCGCTGCTCATGCAGCAGCTCCAGGGCACACAAGGCCACTCCAGCTTTCCCTCATGCATCTTGTGATTCGGTGTCGCCTCTCATCGCTTGTAAATATTCACAGACCTATTACAAAACCTCTCTCCTCACTGAAACCTCCTCCTCCTCTTGTGCATCATCTCTGCAGCACATTTACTATCCTTTCAGCTGGAGCATTCTGCTGCATCCCTGAGATCTGCATTCATCCAGCGATCCTTAAATAGGGAATTAAAATTATTATTACAGTTTCCCTAGGTGGAGGTCAAGACACTACTACTGCCCATGACTTAAAGCTCTCCTTTCCTGTCCAGGCCAGTACTGACAAGGATGGACCACTTCTCCGCCTCTTCAGACACAAACTCCATGTGCACATGAGATCTGGAGCAGGCAGCACCCTGGAAGCAGGTGCACAAAGACCTGCATGGACCTGGTGAGGAGCAGAAAACTGCTTGCTGAGGATGGCCAGTTGGATCTGTGCTCGGCAGCGAGGAAGAGGATGCTCTGCCTGCACAGACAGGGAGACCCCTTGACAAAGCAAAGCATGGGAAGGAGGAAAACAGTGATTTCACTACTGCAGGCTAAAAGTAAATTATATTAATCCCCAGCACATTAATGAGGTTCAGTGCATGCCTGAGGAAATCAAGTGATAAGGGAAGAAAAAGGCCCTGCTTGTATTCTCCTGCAGGGAATGCTATTTGTTTCAATAGCCGTGTTTGCACTCCAGCTGTGTGGCTTGAGCATGATAAACCTGAAAGACGGCCAGGAATCCCAGCAAAAATCCTGTCTTCCTCCCTCAAAACAAGAAAGAATGAGTGTCTGCACCTGGAACGGGATGGGTTTGTTCAGCTTTGGGAGCCTGGGCACCTTCCTGCAGCGCCTGCAGCTCGGATGGGCTCTTGGGAGGTCTCTGCTCCCACCCTAACCTGTTCGACACCTTGGGCTTCCTCCTCTTCCTCAGAAGATGGGAATAAGGGGCAATCCCAGCTGCTCCCCCAGCAGTTTCTCCATGTTACGAAGGGGTTACAGTATTTTATTGGACCCAAGAGGGTACACGTGGTGAGCGGGCAAGGTCCGGAGCAGAGCTGCAGAGCGGAGCGGGTAGGAGCCTCGAGGCTCTGCGTCCGGAGTCGCCTCTGGGAGCTCCAGCCCCATGGACCCAGCGGCGACCTCGGTCCCTCCGTGCCAGCTGCAATAGCAGGAATTCCTGTTGCCAAACAGCTCCCGAGCACCTGCCCGTCCCCGGCACGGCTCCGTCTGCCCTCGCAGCTCCCGGGCAAGCTCCTCTTTCCCGCTCCACGTCTCCCATGGCCGGGCTTGCAGGTGAGTGCAGCTCTGGCCCAGCGGCTGTGCAGGACTCCCGTCCTCACCGGCGCTTAAAGGGCTGCTCGGCCGCAAGGATTCCTCATGGAATCGGCGTTTCCCGCTCCTCGGCTCCCTGCAGCAGCCTCCTGCCTCTCGGGGCTCAGCACACAGCGAGGCCTCCGCCGAGGCGGGCGCTGCAGCGGGCGCTGGCCCTCCCGGCCCACCATGCAGTATTTTCTCTCTACATTTATTTGATTAGATAATCAATAAATCAAATTCAACATGATGGCTTGAAAAGGAGCCAATGGTTTGCACTGGAAATTAATCCCTGAATCTCTCCAGTCAAAGCATTTGCACAGCAAGGGCCATGAAGCAAAGCTAAACTCATAAATTAAATATGACTAGGACGCACTCAGTCATTTTATGTTTATTCATTACAGGAAGAGTTGTCCTGCTTTCCCCTGTTTATGATGACAGGCAGCCCCTCCAGATGAAGCACTGGAAGCAAACCCCAATGCCACCCTCCTCCAGCAGCACTGTGCATTTTATTGCATGTTTTTCCCGAGCCTGATGCTCCCAGCAGGCCGGCTCTGCCGGAGCCGCCGCTGCACCAAGGAGCCTTCCGCAGGGGTCTGGAATCAGAGCTCCTCTTCTAAACCATTCTTCTGCTGCTATATCAATCCTTGACTCCTTAAATCTCCTTTATAGGAGCATTACATTAGTAATGGGGTAATCAATTCCTCTCCTTGTTTTATTAGGAAACATGCACTTTAGGTAAAGTTTTGCTCAAATTTTACCTCAAACGTTGTTGTTAAGGCGAGTCCATGCTCAGAAAACTCCACTCCAGCCCATAAGTGTGCACAGCCGAACACGCGTACGGACACTCTCCATCAGCATCCACACACCCGTTCTTGTACTGATCTTCTACCATTGTGAGCACCAAGCTGAGCAGTCAGCTCTCTGCACACACCACGTGTATCTGGACGTAGTCTGAAAGCACCTGAATTCTCACGGTGAGAAACTAAGGCCCTTGCAACGGGCTGGGGTTTAGGAAAACGCTGAGTCTCCATTTCCATGGCTCCCTCTCCCTTGCTTGTCTGAATTGCACAGGAATGCTTCACTTCTTTCCTTTCCCAAGGTAATTTTCTGTATTTTATGCACACAAAGTGCTATACTTAAATATATATATATAAAAGGTATATATATATATATAATATTGCTCCCCATCTACACACTAAAATCCCCTTTTGATGGTCTCTCTACCATGATTTATTACATTAATAAAGACACTCCTCTTTACTGGGAAGAGCTTTCCTTAGAAAGTAGACAAATGTTTTTAATAAGAACCAAGAGGTAAAACACCATTCGCTCCTTTTCTTGTACTATCTGCTGGGCTTGAATCGAGACACAGAAATAGAGCTGATCCAAGGAAGCCTGGCCGGAGAGCAGGACCAAGCTCCATGGGTCACAAGTGTTTCATAATCAATTAATTTTCTCCTTATTATCATTAGCAGAGTAATTGATTATGAAACACTTGAAACACTTTCATTGGCAGCTAGGGGAGGGTCAGTCCCTCACTTTACTATCTAGTGTTTCCTCTTGCTGCCTCTCTAAAGAAGCTGCTACACGGAAACCCGGCTGCCATATAACCAGTTTTACGATATCCTTAGACATAAGGACAATTATCTCACTTCATCACTCCACAAATTGCCGTGTCCCGGGATCGGTTTCAGGGAGGAGCAGTGACAGACGGCTCAGAGGCGGCCCGGGGGCTCCAGCACCGCACGTACGACCCCTCCACACACCCGAGGATGCAGCGGTGGCTGCAGAGGAACCTCCTGAGCCCCCCAGGAGCCCTGGGGACGGACACAGACACGGACACGGACACTCTGGCTCTGCCCAGGTCTCGCCTGGGCTGCGCCGGGAGCAGCATTGGTGCAGCCGGCGCATTCTATTCCCAGAAACCGCAGCACCTCCCAAACGAAGCTGGTAGCTCTGTCGCATCCGTGCCGCCTGAATCCCAAGGCACCTGGAGGCCTCCTTGTTGTGTTTGTTTTTAATAAGGCAAGATTTACCGCTTGATTCGACTGCGTACTAGAGATGGAAACCTCATCTGCGGTTCAGAGAGCCTCGGATTTAACAGTTTCTGTTTCCAGCCATCAGCAGTGTCTATCCATCTCTTAAGAGCCCTGCTTTTTCGTTCAGGAACGAGGCTTTAGTGCATCTCTCCCATAAAATCAACTCAAGGTTACTGGAACACACTACCTCCTAAACACATCTCAATGAAGATTTGTCACTACGACCCGTGTTCTCTGCTGTATTACTACTTCCTTTTTTTTTTCCTTTAGAAAAACAGTGATGCTTCCAATGTTTTCCCTGGGCAGTCATTCAGACTTCCAATCACCACCACTCTCCCCTTCCGCAGGTAAAGGGGCCTGTACAAGAGGCCTGGAAAGTGCTCCACGGGGGGCAGTTTTCTGTTTTTTTTATTAGGGCTCTTTCCCTAATCACACACCACTGCCCCTTCAGCCACTAACTTTCCTGCTCCTATGGATATTTCTGTGCTCTCACTTTACAAAGCGCAGTGGTTCTGCAGCCCAGCAGGGCAGGATGATGCAAACCCATCCCTCCCCGGCCTCCCAGAGCGAAAAGGATGCGACGAGAAAGGCAGTCGCCTGCAGCCAGGACACCCGCCGGCGCCAGCGCCCGAGCGCTGCAGCTCAGAGCAATGCAGAGAGGAAACAAAATTACCTTCATCACGGGCTGAGCAAAGTACTTGGCGCTCCAGTCACAGAAACCCGTCTGCACCGTGGCCGAAATGAAGCTTTTGTGTCCAACGGCGTCGTCGGCGTCGTCGGTCGTCTGTCCAGAAAGAGCACAGGGCGTTAGGCTGCGTTCGGCCCATCACAGGGATAGCAGCACACACAGCATCCTGACTGCTGTAATAGATCCCTAGGTAGAAAAAGAGCTGAAAAATATTGCCCGGGCTATGAAACTTTGCATGTCTGAGGCCACTGCCATTAAACTTGTTACTTGGTCTCATCGGGAATGGCACAGATACCCCCTGCACGGCACCCGGCATTCTCAGGCTACCGAATGAAGTAGGGCTGAACCATGAGTTTATCACGAACACAAAATCCCAGGAGGAGCTTTTTCACGAGCTCCCGAGAACCGGTCTGAGAAACAGTGGAGCAGGGAAGATGCTCTGGGATAAAGCACTGCAGGACAAGGTTTCAGATCAAGGGCACATATGCATTAAATATTTGCTATCAAGCGGAAGGCACAGAAATAAAACAGAAAAAAACACCCAATTCAATGAGTTTTCATCCAATTTTTTAGAAATATGAGTCCGGCTATTGCTGCTACCCTCATGGAAACTGAAGGTGTTCCTACAAGGGATTCAAAAGCTTTTTTCTTGTAATCACACAGAAAGAAGCACTCTCAACCTCTGGATACGTCCACAATGGTGTCATGAAGCAAAATCAAAGGGCACCCTAGGTAGAGAGCAGCTCCAGCTGCCCGGAGTCAACGATACTGGAAGCCACCTGAAGGTGACACTGCAAACCCTCTGCGCAAACCGCAGGAGGCCCCGCACCAGCCCCTGTTTCTGCAAGTGCAGACGTGCCCAGGACCTGATGACCAGCCTCAAAAAGCTCAAATGGATGCAAGGCCCTTGCTGGTCTGCCCCAGAGGTCCCAAGAGCTCGTGACCGATCTGCTCCTTCCTGCTAGGGTCACTTGTCACGAGCTCTGCTCTTCCTACCAACAGGCTGGACTTGCATCGTCCCCTGGGCACAGGGAGAGGGCTGCTGAGCGTGGGGCGGGTGACAACTGCTGTGAGAGGGGTAAATACTGCAGGGCCAGAGCACCCTCGGGCTCTGCAGAGGAACCCCTGCTTGCACAGCAAAGAGGAGGAATCTCCCCTTCACTCTGCTCTGCCCTTCATTTGCTGAGGTGGGAAAAAGGCACCTGGCTGGTCTCACACCTGGCTGCACCGCCACTCAGGCAGGCAAATGCCTTTGGAGGGATAAATGATCAACTCTGATTAAGCACCTCGCAGCAGCAGAAGTGAATAATGTCCTATCAAAGCCAAAGAATGAATTTCATCCTGAAGAAAATCAATTTTTATTTTACCGGTTAGGGGAAGCTAAACTGGAGTTAGCAGCAGCTAGAAGCAAACAAAGCAAAGGTGGAAATAACGTGTGAAGGGAGGGTGGAAACAGAGGGCAGGGGAGGCCGGCAGGGCTGCAGCCCGGAGCAGGTACCTGTTCTGGGCCCTTGTCGAACATCTTCCTCGTGCGGGGGAACTGGTGGGAGTGCGGGGTGTACTGCACGGCCACGCCGCCCGCGTTGGCGGCTCGCCCGGACGCGATGTCGCGGCTCCCCGGCTGCTTCGGCACCTCGTTGGTCAGGCTCGAGCTGCTGGTGCTCGTCGTGGGGGGCGACCCTCTGGGGAGCAACGAGAGGAAGAGGATGAGGAGGACAGGGACACGGACCTGGGCTGCTCTCAGCCATTCCGACATTTCCCCCGTTCCACTGCCTTTGCTACTGCATGTGAATTATGTTACTTCTACTTTGTTTGTTTTTTGTATGTTTATTTTTCACTGCTGTGTTTCATCTACAAAAGCAACCCTCCCTCGCATTAAAAAAAATAAAAAAATAAAAGAGCGACTCTTGGCTAAACCAGCTCCAGATTCATCGCAGAAAAGCCAAAACTGGGGGAAACTACAAGCAGCAGCTGCACCCACAGCCCTGATCTCCGAGCTCAGCTCCCTGACTTGCAGTTCGGGTTCAGTGTGGGGTGCAAAGCCCTGTCAGGTCGCATAAAAGCGATTTATTTTAGGCGCAAACTGAGATTTATCTTGCAGAGCTACAAAACATCATAATAAGACATTTTCTTTTTTAATTCACCATGTAGTTCTGGGCCCTCTTTTTTAGCTATAATTCTTACAGGTACAAAATCATTATACAGATGCAAGATCTGAAGCTCGCTGTTTTCTCTCGTGGAGCACATTTTGGGGAACAATCAGGCTTTCAAAGTCCAGCTTTGCCCACGCCACCGTTTCCAGTGCCCTGGAGCCGGGGCAGGGCTGGCAGGGCACCAGCCAGGCGCTTATTGGGAGAAGGGGAGGGTTTGCCAGGCAGAGGCCACCTCCTCCAGCAGCAGCTTTTGGTTTTTCCTCTCCTTTCTCCTGCAGACAATGCGGGCTCGTCCTGCATGTGCTACCAGGGGTGGCAGGAAGGACTCCCCGTTATCGGCAGAGCCCCAGGCTCTTCGGCAGGGCTGAGCCAAGCCGCTGCCGAGCCCTCTGCCTCCTCCTGCTCCTCGCGGGCAGCGCGGAGCCGCGGGGAGGCCAGTACTTACCCCACTTGGTGGATGTGCATGCCCTTGTTGGTGGGGCTGGCGGGCGCCGACTGCGTCAGCGACGACGTGTCCAGGATGCGCTGGGGCCGCGCGTTCACCGTGGCCTGGAGGGGAGAGAGGCCGGAGCGCTGAGCAGCCGCGGGCGCCGCGACCCGCCGGGCTCGCGCGGGGCCGAGCTCTACTGGAGGGCGCGCGCGGGGGTTCAGGTGCCTGGGACAGCCCTGTGCAGCGTCACCCCCACCCGGGATCATTTTATGTTATTATTCTTATCTTATTATTTTGACTTGTAGGCAACACTTACCGCATGGTGAGCTGTGCCGCACAACCGGCCCTGACTATGGGCAGCAGAACCCTCGTCCCCAAACCGACCGCGAGTCCCGGCCGGCCTCCTCCCTGCCCGAAGTTGAACTCCCAGGGGATGGCTCTGCCCCGGGTGGGAACGCTGCTGCCCAGGTCCCCAGTCCGAGCACCGTGTCCGCAGGCGCCGGGAATGCCGCCCTTCTCCCATGGGAGGTCCCTAGCGGGATGCAGCCTCCTCGAGGAGGCCACGGCTCAAGGCAGCAGTTCCTGGTTCCTGGAGCTCTTCTCCCGGCCCAAGCAGTGCTTTGTCAAGAGAGAATTCCTCATTTTGCCAATTGATTCCAATTAGAAAAAAGTGACTGTGCTGCCTGCACCAGCGAGGGGGGCTGCAGAGTGTAGCGACCAGGACGGTGTAGCCTCAAGTCTTCCCCGGATTTGGGGAGAGCTGGATGAAGTGTCCCGGGTTGAAGCAAGCTGTGCTTAACTAACCGGGATTTCAAAATCCTAAAAGGGCCAACACTGCTTCCCGGCTCCTTTTCTGTTCTAATACAGGCGAAAAAAACGTGCTGGATTTGTGAATGTCCACGATGGGAAGGAAAGTTGTCCTGCTTCGGTCTGTATCACGGATATAAACCCCAACGGAGCAGTAAACCAGCGCGAGAGGCAGCGGTGTCTGATCGGGCTCAGGAATAACTCCGCGTGCAGGAAGCCTGCGCGCCTGCAGCCCACTCACCGGCTGCCAGGAGCGTCGCCCTGTTTAGAGCGCTGGAGCTCTCCTCGCCACCGGATCCGCGTTCCCGGCGCCGCGAGGAAGCCGACGGCTCGGCACGTGCGCTCGGATGTTCTGCCTTCGGCTCACATCCTGCCTGGCAAATTCAGACTCCTAATCTGAACTCCGGCACCGGGTAACAGCGTTCACCGCACTGACCTGGTCAGTGGATTAGGGCAGAGGATTACAAAGCTCAGCAATATTTACTGCGCCTGAAGCTCTCGCACCAACGGCGCCCAGGGTGTCGCCTGAGCATCCTCCGGGGGAACCGAGTTAGGTGATGAACACGGTACAAAACACGTTTGGAAACCCTAAGCGTTCACACAGACCTTGGCAACATTTTGAGGCCAAAAACGAAGATTCACTTGACTCGTATCATTCACGAGTCCATGGCGAGTCTGCTCAGGCCATGACAATCAAAAGTAACGTCCCACAAACCACACCGTTTCCTACAGCCACATTAAAATGAGGAAGCTTCAGATGCCTCAGGTTCCAAAAAAAAATTGTTCCATGGTCATTCTGTATAGTACTAATTAGACCAGAAACATTAAAAAACTGAAGAGCCAAATATTTTTAACCCGAAGTATCATTCTTTTCTGCAAGAAAATCATATTTCATTTTCATTCAACACTAACTAAAACGAGAGCACAGAAAAGGCATCGTTTGCACAAGCTGCGTGCAAGAGGCCAGCGGGCCCGTGGCCAGCGTTCCTACTGCTCCCATTTATATCCACCCAAAGCTCTAGCAGCACCAGGGAAACATCTCAGTCTACAATTAGTTGAAATTTAATTGTCACTAATTGGCATTAAGGGCCAGGCAGCTCCCATGGTCTATCCGAGCTCACGGGGAGACCGGGCTGGGAATCCCGGCCGCGCCGCTCCCCGTGGGACCCGTGTCCGGAACCGACCCAACGAAGGCCAGAGCGATCCTGGATCCTCACCCTGCGCTGCAGAGGGCTGGAACCGGGATGCTCCGAGTAGGAATCTTCCCTGAAGAGCATCAACGAGCACCAACCCTGCTCGTAGGCACGTTCAAAGCTGCCCTGACCTCAGGGCCAAGGCAAAGAACAGCAAAGTGGCCGCACACACCAAAGCAGCCCCAGTTCTTATACAACAAACAAGCTTTGCAAATGGGAAGGCTTCATCTATTATTTTCCAAAACACCTGAAAATCCTTGCATGGAGAGCCAGGGACAGAGCACCCGCCAGGAGCCACCCGCCATCCGCTTCGGCTTTCGCACTCCATTCAGGAGCAGAACATCTAGGTCAAAACATCTCAGGACGACGCAGGACGGAAGCAGCCAGCCCCAGCGCTCACTACAGACAGCACAGCCCCCGCATCAGAATTCCCGGGCTCCTGCTGCCTAAGCAGAACCACAGCAGCGCTAGTGAAGACATCTGCAGGGCACAACCGCATCTTTATTAATATTTATGCATCTCCTTTTCACTAGCAAGGGAAAAAAGCCCTGAAAAAACAGTTAAGAGAGAAAAAGCAGATCCAGTTCCTCTTTGCATCCCTTTTGATCCCACAGTTGGGCTCAGACTATTTTGCAGTCATCCAAAATGCAACACCGAGGCAGCTCCACGTGTCTAGAGCAGATAGAGCCGAATCTTCTAACATTTCCTTTTCTGTTTTCACCTTAGCTTAGAACTTCCAGCCTGACATAATAATTTGTTATGTACCTCTATCGTTAGAGAAAAGCTGATCTTGTTGCCCACACCTGCTGCAATTGCTATCCCAAAGCCCAGACTTCACCACCTGGCTCATACGTATACTTAACACAAATGAAAGAGTTTAAATGAGGAGCTATTTTAAGAAAAACAGATTTAAAAGCAAGAGATCTCTAACGCATTAAAATGGTAGTGCACGATGCTGGCATCTCTTACTGCAACTTAGCTTAGAAGCCTAAGTGCAGAGGATTCGGGTTGCTCGTGGTAAATCACCAGTAAGAGAGGTCATCTCGCGTTGGGATGGCTCATGAGCTCGATGCCAGAGCAACTAGAGAGGTGGAACCCAAGCAGGAGGGAGGGCTGCGCTCGATCAGCTCTCTGGGACCAGCTGGGGCGCAGGGGGAAAGGCGGCGGGGGAGAAGATGCTCCAGGGTGGCCTGGTGCTTCGCTCCGGGTGGACGTGCGGGCGCTTCTACAGCTCCCCAAGCTGGATCAGCAGTGATGGCAGCCTCCAAGGACACCTGGTCCCCCTTGGAGGATGGGATGTGATGAGGATGGTGCTTTAGGCCTGGGTTGGAGAGGTGAGGGGTGTCTGCATGCTGACTCACATGTACTAGTTCACCTGGGTTGGAGAGCCGTTGTGGCTTCAGTCTGCAGGCCAGTCCCACTTGCATAATCTAGATCAGTTTGCAAACGGATAATTGAATGAGGTATATTTAAGGCTTCTCCCAGGGACTGATCTAGACAAGTAGACTTCTAAACAAGACCGAGTGCTTAAGGACTGGGCCTAATTTATGTCCTTAAACAACCCCAAGCCCTCCCACCTTTATTTTAACCTGATCAGGATTCATATGAGCGTTTATCACCTCGGAGAATCTAAGGTTGCTTCTGCAACAGGTTCGGGCTGGCTCCCTGCGCCCTGCCGAAGCACGGGAACACCAACATACAACATACAACACACAACACACAACATACAACAGCCTGAGAGCCCGGCAGGGCAGAGGGGGCCCTACCTTGTAGGCGATGCTGTTGAGGACCTTCATAGCCAGGTCCGAGACGTCAGGGTAGGGGTCAGCAGCCAGGTGAAGCAGCACTCGCCAGATCTGCGTGTAAACACTGTTGAAACTCACACCTGAAAGGGGAAAAGGAAACAAAATCCCAAACACGTGACAATCCGCCAGCTGCAACTCCTTGAGCTTACGTGAGAAAATTCCTGGGAAATCCTATCAGCACACCGGGAGCTGAGCAAGCAGCGAGAAGGGCTCCAAAACGCCCTACGTGGAACATGTTCCACCTCATCTTCCTTTGTGTAGTTTGCCAGGGTTCGTACAGCGAAAGTGGGAGAAAACAAAAGAATTTACAAACAGCTAAATAAGTCACACTCAAATTGCTAATCTTCTAAGCCCTGGAATGCAAGCTGCTTGAGAAGGCTGCATGGAAGAGCAGATGTTCGCAGCGCTGAGCTAAAATACTACAAACACACACTTGTTTGGATCTATTTGGCTATTTTTGTTGCCGTTTTAAAGATTAATATTCATCCTGAATATTCAGGGTTTGATGTATTCTACAAGATTATTAAACATCTGAGCGCTACGACGGAGCTCGAGGACGGGCACCTCTGAGGAGCAGTAAGTTCTCGGTGGCCCTCGCTGCCACGGGTGTCGGGTTGTCGCTGGCTGCCAGTATCTGCACTTCAGTGCCCAGACAGACTCCAAGTGCAAACCAAGCTAAGACGCAACTGTAACAACCGACAGAATTTCTGTGAACATCCTATTGTGCTGCTTTTAGATGCATCCTTGTTATTCTTTCTCCGAAGCCTCAGAACATTTAATAGCTATCAAATGCACCATCTTTTGGGAGTTGAGCCATTTGGACAGCATTAAAGTAGGAGCACTAACAAAGAAAAGAACTAAAATAGGGATTTCAAATGAGTCACAGTCAATGGCAGGGGCAGATCAAGCTGTTGCTGCTCTTCCCTCAGTGCTCCTGGAGGCGACTAAGTAGAAGGTGTTGAACTGGGAATGGCCCCAGGAGCCAAGTTCTCGCCTTGCCCACCCTGAACCTCGGCTCGGGCCGGGGCGGCGGGGCTGGCAGCAGCTCCAGCACGGGCATGGGAACCGTGTCCCTGCACACGGGAATCCCAGCGGGTTGCGGCTGCCAAAGTCCAGGAAGGGCCGGATGGGGAGGGAAAGGAGCGGGGCAGGAGGGCAGCGCGGGACGACGCCGTCCCCGCGCCCAGCGCTCTGCTATGCGGCTCACTCATGACGCAGTCACCAAGAGAAACCCCCCAAACGACATCTTTAATACATCTGAGCGCCACGAAAAGCAAATTTTAAATAGATTTGGGTCAGCGTGATCCCCAACCAGCTCTGATAAGAGCAGGGGAAGGCGCCGAGGGGCTCCCGCTGCCGGCGGCCCTGTGGCCGGGAGCAGCGTGGCCGTCCCGGTGCCTCCAGTACACAGAACGGGCTGAAACAACAACAGTAAAAAACAAACAAAACACCCAGCAAGGCGGGTGGGGAATTAATTTAAGCAGACAGCTCCGTAATTAGTGAGGCTGATTCAAAGGCAGTTAAATGGCCCTTGCAGGATAGATTCAGAAAATGATTCCTTTCAGCTAAGGATGTCAAAACTAAATTGCCTCTCTCAGCCCACGACTTTGGGTTTGTGTGCATGTGCACAACACCCAGGTCACCTGAACAGCGAGCAGCACGCGATACAGCCGGGTCGGTCCTGCAGCCGGGTCTCCCGTCCCCATGGGACGGAGAAACCAACGGGAAGGATTTCATCTGCCTTCCCTGTTCCACCAGGCTCTAGCAGGGCTTCCCTCCAGCCCCATTAAGGCCGCTGCAGCGATGAGAAGCCCAGGGCTGGGACAGGGGCTGGGACGGAGCAGGGTGGCCACGCGCTCCGCACGGAGACGGCCCTGCGGGAGCGCCACTTTGCAAGGACACAAGGGAACACAGTGCCGAAACCCCCAGGCTGCGCGGGACCCTCGGGCAGGGCCAGGGATGCCGATCCCGGCGCTCCGGCCACCCGCAGCCCCACATCTCCCCAGGGAGCCGGGTTCAGCACGGACAGTGTCCAGGGTCTGGGGCCGCCCCGGCCGCTCCGGAGCTTCCTGTGGAGCCCCGGGGACACAGGGCCGGGAATTCAGGCTGGGGATGGACCAGCCCCATCCTCTCCTGCTGGACGAGAGCTGCTCTCCAGCCTTGCATTGCTCCAAGTTTCTTTATTTCCCCCCCTCTCTTTCTATGATCATTCCTAATTTAATCTTTCCAGCCTCTCCGCAGGACAAGGACTTTAATCATGCAGTTTGCATATGAATAATGAGCCTCAAGGCACGCACCTCCCATCTTAATTCCTTCCCTTTCCTACCTCAAAACAAAACAAAATAATAATAATAAAAAAAAACACTGGGAACACTAAGATTAATGACTAGCAGTATGGAAAGAGGCCAGGCTCCCCCTGGCACGCAGAGCGGGGTCTTTGCTGACGGACCAGCCTGGAAATGCACAGGCCAGACGGGAACCTGGCTCCGGGCTGCCGCACGAGGAGCAGCCCCCTCGGCCACACGTTGCTTTTTGGGGGGCCCCATGCAGGGACATTTAGCTAACTAGGAAGCTCCTTGCAAAGGGGAGAAGAGGGAGTGAAGGATTTTCTCTAAGGTTCAAAGGGACCCTACGAGCGAGGCCAGAAGGGGCCAGCACAACCCGGACTCTCCCCATGGCATAAGATTCCCAAACCTGCAGCAGGGAAAGGATCCCCCCAGGACGGGAGGCGAACGCAGCTTTAAACCGCGCTCGACAGCTCCTGCTTTCAGCACTGCAGACGAGATCTGCTTTGCCTCGAGCCTGCCCGTGTCCTCAGCGCAGCCCTGTCACTGCTCCCTGTGCCCAAACCTTGGCACGGGCGGCACTGCAGAGCCGCGTCCCTGTCCCCAGCAGCAGCCGCCGCCGAGCGACCAAAGGGTGGCAGGAGCTGCCGGGATTTTGCAAACTCTTCCCTCTGGGACCAGCCGAGAGCAGGTTGGAAGACTGTGATTCTCCAGCAGAAACAAAAAAAAAGCCCTAGCTTTAAGCAGGCAAATGCTGGAGGTAATGGGATTCTGTGTGAGTTATGAATTTTAAACACTTCTATAAGCTCCGCCGTTTCCAGCTGGATATGAGCTCTTCCAATTGAATAGGAATGAGGGAGGCTTCGGAGAACGGCTCTTTTTGTTTTCCTAAGTTCCCGTCAGTCATCTCGGCCTGATCTCCAGACTCTTTCTCAACTGTGCTGCAAAGCTCCTGAGAGACACACAAACCATCGAGCGCGTATCAGTTTGCACAGGGGAGAGGGGGGAAAACAAAAGTTCCAGTTTAAGAGAGGGAGAGAAATTTCCAAAAACGCTTCTCATGCTTTAGAAAATCTGATTTCATTATCTACCATCAAAACCGAATGAATTGATTAAGCTTCTAATGACTACTTGATTTAAAACTTCCACAGGGAATTTGGCCTCGGTTAATAGTCAATAATGATACCAGCTGCATCTTTTTTGGTCGTATGATCCCAGAACCTTTTGACTCTCTGTAGGGCTATAAGGGTTTTGTTTATTTTTGAGGGCTAGAAAATTATGGGTATTTACTAATTACAAAGAAAACTGCCAGGTTTCCCCCAGCAGTTCTCCGGTGCGTGCTTCCTGCCCTGCTCCATGGAGCATGAGACCATTCCAAAAACCAGGTCCTGCATGCCGCATCCACTACCACGCCAAGAGGGATTTGAGCTTGGAAAACTACAGCTAGTTTAAAGCAAGGCTGGTGTGACAGTCAGGCAGGGCTAGCAAAGTTATTGTAGAAATAATAGTGCTGAACTAGTTCCACGCAAACTTTCCAGCTTTGTTCGATAAAAGAAACAAAAATCATCCATTACCGGCAAATCAGCCACGCACTGCATAATGCAACTCAAATTTCCCTTCCTCCGTGCTCCAGCCCTTCGCTCTGCAGTGTTCTGTGCGTCTGCCAGAGAGCCAGACGCCAGGATAGGAAACGACTCGAGTGGTGCTAAAAAGCTGAATTGATGTTACAAGTTATCCGTGAGGAAATAACGGGGAAAGGATTGGAAGCAGCAGGATCGGCCACGGAATGTTTTGCCCAGAGGTAGATTTCTGTGAAATACCCAGTGTGTTTGTGCTTAAGATCCAGCCTGAGATTTCTTCTTTTGTAAGTCTCATTCTAATAATTCACACACAGACCTGCATCGGAAACCAGCTCATTTGGGCTCCCCTGTATGAGAGAGCCAGGAGAGGTCTGTGCTGGGCAGAACTACAGCCCGCAGGAGGCACAACAGGGCAGGCCAGGGAGCCCCGCTGCTCTGCTCTGCCGTGGGACACGGAGCCCCCCTTCGTGTCCCTGGCCAGCAAAGCTGCAGTGGATGCAACATTCCTGTACCTGCAACATCCCTGCACATGCAACATTCCTGCACCCAAACCTCTAGCAGGGCTGCGGTCTGTCCTGGTAAAGCAGATGGCTGAAACCCTGCAGCTCGCTCACTTCCAGCCTCTCCACCAGTGAGGATGGAAAATTAAATTTCCCACTCTCCTTCCTGCCTCCACGGACCCCAGAGCTGCATTTCTACTATTGCAGGGACTTTTGTTGGAGTAAGATCTAGCAGGAGCTATAAACCAGTGCTTCCACAAAAGCCAGTGCAAGGAGCATGCAAAGAAAGGAGGAAACGAAGGAAGGGCAAGAGAACCTCTCCTCACCTATCAGGGAATTCAGAGAGGAGTAGGAGCTGACTCGTCTCATCTTGTCGATAGTCTCGAACGACAGGATATACTCCTCGTTCTCGGGGCTGCCCAAGGTGCTGCTGGCGCTGCTGCTGGTGCTGAGATTCCCAGGAGAAAACGCAACAGAACTTCCAGCTGCCAAAGGGAAAGAAGGCAGGTGCTGAAACAAGCCTGGTGAGAGAACAACCTCAAAGGATCCTCCAACACCCGGAGAAGGTGTAGACAAATCCACAATGTCACCTTTAAAACACCAAGTGTTTAACTACAGATTTAGCGTCAAAGCATCAACAATGATTCAGAGAGTTAAAAATCCATACAAGCCAGCAAGTAGAATGAGCCTTCTTTGGCCTACAAACACTTATAAAATCAATACTAATGACCAGAAAATTGAAACTAATTAAGAACGAGGCTTCTCATCCAACTGCCTGGAGCTAGCAGCTGGATAATCTGGGGTAAATTGTTAGTTTTGGATCTTGTTTTTTTGCAGATGGTGTTTCCTAACTTGCAAAAGAGGAGGAAAAGAAGTGGTAAAGAAATATTACAGAATTTAGGTGTCTCTTACATTCTTCATTGAGGCTGAGGTTCTGCAGGGACTTGTTCAGGTTTCTGGCTGTGGTGACTGCTCGGATATTCCCGTAAGAGCTGACCGAGCGCAGCCTTGGGGTGCAGGGACCCTCTCGCACTGGTGTCAAACTCCCACCCTCTGCAGAGAGAAAATTTAGCAATTACAGATATAAGTAAGAGGAGTCAGCCGAGGTAATTATTACCGATACGAACGGAATTCAGTCATTGTCTGTTATCCTACAACAGGATGAGGAACAACGAAGGATCCTCTGTGCACGTTATCAACAAGGACTGCGTTTCCTCACTGTTTCGGATGTGATTTGTTACCTCCAGTGGAAGCAGGAGAACGGAGCCTTGCCAGAGCCTGCAGACTACCGGCAGGGACAGGATGACTCGTTCTTCGCAGGTTGCTGCTGGGACACTGCCCAGATACTGTGCTAGGACACACTGCTAGAGCAGATGCCTTTTAGTAGATGGCATTTAAGTGCAGGCTTCCGTCTGCTTCTGCTCATTAAAAATTTGATGATTTTTTCAGCATGAAGAATTAATAAAATATTTGCTTCCCAGTCAAATTTTGGGCTTGGTTTCCAGTCATATTTTCCTCACAACCTGGATACCTATAATCTCATCCAGACAACCTATTCTTCATTTTCATTCCCGATCGCGCCCACAGCACACGGCTGCAGAACAGCTATTTTGCTCCTCTGCAGAGGTGGCTGCACGATGGTGGTGGGAGCAGCGCTTCCAGTGCATCCTATTTATAAATTACTTCGGGACACTTTTGAATAATGAAAAGCACTATATAAACTGCAAGTAATGAGCATTTTCTGCAGCAAAAAAGACAAATGCGGGGAAGCTTATTTTCTAATATGATTCATTTATTCAGACAATGAAGAGATTAAATTGCTTATTGCAGAGATAATGCATGCTCTTGCCTCCAAGATTCTGTTGCAAAAGTCTCATTATCCTTGATGATTTCCAGTGTGCTTAGTGTCTGAAGGGAATGTGAGGTTAACAATAAATTCCCCACAGAAAGCGACACACAAGCGGACAGGAAGGCGGGCACAGAGCAGCAGGATCTTCACCTTTTCTCGCCTGGTGCTTTACAGCAGCAAAGGGCAGGGTTTACTGCCCCATGGCAGGGCTTGCCAGCCTCATTAGGCCAGAAACTGCTGCAGTTTCAGATGTTAAAGACACCGATGAAACTTCAGAAAAAAATGTGCTGTCTGGGAAGCCTGTGGACCTTCCTTACCACCCGGACAAACATACTGCAATCTCGATGTGAAGGGAACCTCTCCCGAGCTTGGCAGGGTGTCAGTCTCTGCCCTGGGCTCTACACCTGCCTCTGAGAGCTCAGCTCGGGATATATTTTTGCAGCAAAATACACTGCAGTGCTAAACAGACATCACAGCTAGGCACCATTTCACTAAACTTGCAGCAACGGTGCTGGCTGACAAGTCATTACCAGGAAAAACTTCACTGTGTTGGGCAAACCTCCTCACTGAAGCCCTCCAGGGTTATCAGGCTCTAAGTTCCCTCCCCAAGGAAACAAGGCAGAGCACGAACCTGTGGTGGCAGGGGAAGGGAGCGGGTAGTTCTTCTCTTCCTCCATGAACTGCAAGGCCACGGTGCAGAAGTTGCTCTCGTACTGAACCACCAGATGACTCAAAGCCACCACCAGCTCCTAGGGAAAGGGCAGGAGAAAGAGGTGAGGGATCGTGCGACGGGATTTACACGGGAAACGGCTCAAACGGAGCAGCTCCAACCTGCTCATTTCTTATTTGAGAAATTCGACAGCAACTGCCCTGTTTGGCAGAAAATGCCACATGGCAAAGGGTGCGACCTGCTCTCGCTTGAAAGGATTGGGGCAGAGGGCGGTAACTTCTAGCCGGATACTTTCTATTAGAGGCAAGAAGGATTACTTTGTTCCTCTGCATTTCCAAGGTTCTCTTTATAGCTGAACAGCTCATTTTTTATGATGATTACTGCCACAGAAATTCATATAAATAACACGGAAAGACAGAGAGGTGATATCACATCGCTAATCATCCAAAAGAACATGCTGTTTTAGCAAGGCCCGTACCACATCAACAGAGCTGAACAGTGTATTATGTTGAGTTTAACATTATAAAGGCTGATAGGCCCCAAATAATTTCAGTTTAAAAACACACAGTCCTTTTAGTCTGTGTCCCTCACGCGGTGCCACCTCCTCCTCTAGGACCAAAGGCCTCGGAGACAAAAATCCCCAATGTCCCCAGCGAGGGCAGCCAGGGACGCGCGGAGCCTCCCGCACCTTCCGGACCATGGGGCTCCCGTCGTTGATGAGCTGGGCCAGCATCATGGCCACGTTGTGGTCGATGGTGGTCGAGTGGTCCGTGCGCTCGGCGGAGTTGCCCACGAACGTCCCCAGCGCGAAGACGGCGGCGCAGCGAACCTGCCGGAGACACACACTGCTCAGGGCTTCCCTCCGCCTCCCGGGACTGGCTTATCCCTCATCCCACCGCCGGCAGCTCTGGAAACTTGGGCTGCACCGGGTAAATAGTGGGGACTCGACGGAAAGCCACAGAGAACAAGGACAAAAGCAGCCTTAGAAGAGCACCAAGGTTCAGGTACTAATGGGTGCACAAAGGAATTTTGCTCTCCCAGAGCACGCGGTGACCTTCCCATGGGCGACGTTTGCAGCTGGCACCGCCTGGCATGTTAATTAGCAGAGGGAAGCGCGCAGGCAGCTCCTGTTGGGAGGCACCTCTGTTATCAGAGCACTAACCACAGCCCTCGATAGGATCAGCAGAACTGCAGTAGAAGATACCAGCACATGAAGACTAAATCATTGTAAAAGGTGGTAATAATAATAATAATTAATAATAATAATGTTTAAGCACTGCATGAGGGCAATGGCATTTATTCCCAGACTTACTTCTCCCTAATGCAATGTAATTTCAGCAGAGCCTGACGGGCTGTCAGTCACAGCCCTGCTCTGCACAAGGATCTCTTCTCTTTCTCCGAGAAATTGTCACACAGGTGAAACACATTCAATTAAAGATGTATTTTCACACATGCCCGGAGGAGAATCGTTTTTATATTCAGATAAAAGGGTTAGAGGATTTTCTGAAATATAGCGAGTTGTGGGAGCGTGTTTTTACAAAGCTTCTGATGCAGCCGTGACCAGGACATGGCAATTCCCAGCTCCAGCATTTCCCCATCGTCGGGGCAGCACAAATTCCCCCTGCACTTCTCTGGTTACTTTTAGCACGGGGCTGTATGACTTGTGTTATCTTGAGGATACAGTGATAGGATCTTTCTGAAACAGATTTTGGAAGCCCTAGTTCCAAAAGTCCCTCTCTTTTACCATCATGACAACTCATCTGGCCTTTGGGTAGAAATTTGGATTTTTACCTCTGGGATGGGATCAGAGAGGAGACTGTAGAGCTTCTCGTGGGCGCTGTCCCGCACCCCGCACCACCTGGCCGAGTCGAAGTTCTGCCAGATGCGGCCCAGACAAATGGCCACCCACTGGCGCAGCAGCGGGTGCGGGTCGCTGAGCTGCTCCAGGCAGATAGCGATGAGGTTTCCCTGGAGGCAGGCTTCCTGAAACACAGGGCAGGGCAAGTCATCCCGGATAACAACTTCCCGCCTCATCGGAAAAGAAAAAAGGGATTATTTTTGAAATAGACAGGAAAGCAAAAGAAAGTAATTACTCTGCAGTTATGTAGCTGTTTTGTTGCAAAACACCATTTGAAAGCAGCATGAACGATCTGCTGTTATAGCTAGTCACACAGCTCAGCATTAGAGATGCTTTCTGTAGTGCAGAAAGCCTGTTTTTTCCTCACTGGAAATACTCCTTGCAGCTGGCAGAGCCCCAAGGTTTATGGCTCATTCTGTTTGCCTGCTTTATACCCTTCCCCGTCCTTTATCACGGCCATCAAGT
The DNA here is from genome assembly GCA_034781795.1 of Crypturellus tataupa. Classification (NCBI taxonomy): domain Eukaryota; kingdom Metazoa; phylum Chordata; class Aves; order Tinamiformes; family Tinamidae; genus Crypturellus; species Crypturellus tataupa. Next base: position 786,348 of record JAWLRI010000178.1, on the reverse strand, counting down.
TTCCACTTGACAAGAACCGGGCGCTATTTCTTTCGCCGTGTCAGAGCGGCGCCCGCAGGGGCAGCTCCTGCCTGCCGCGCGGCTCCAGCCTCCCCTTCCAGCAGGACACGATGTGTTGGTCACCCCTCCCGGACCACTGTTCCTTTCAATCCCCAAGGAGACACCATAAAGCAACCTTCCCCTTCCAACCCGCCGGCTCAGGGCTGCGCTCAGCGCCAGGAGAAGGGGCAGGATGGGCTGGCAGGGAGAAGGGAAGGGGGAGCTGCCGGGACTCACCTGGCCTGTGTTGTAGTTGTTGACGATCACAGCCAGGATAAAGGCCGTCATTGTCCGGTGCTCAGCCTTAAAACAACACACGGACACCTGTTAGCTCGCAAATCAGAGAACAACGGGGTTCTGCGCGCTCCGGAACAAGAGATCGTTCTGAACGCGCATCAAAAGCACAAGAGAAGGGAAAGAAAGAATCTTCTCATCAGCGCTAAGCACCAGTACGGTTGGGGAATGAGAAAGTCGCACTGAAATTTGGTCTCCTCTGCGTTTATCAGAGCAGCTCCCACCCTGGCCTTGGCCGTGTCCCCACGGCACCCACAATTTAACTTCACAACAAGCTGCTCGGGAGCGGGGGGACCGTCCCGCACTGCCAGCAGCAGCATCCGAGCAGCAGCAGGGACCTCCATACCCACCGGGCAAACGTGAGGGGTCAGAGAGAGACGGTGCGTCCTTACCGGCATGTAAGGGTCTGCCAGAACAGAGAGGAAATACTTGTGACCGTTGTCCTTGACCAGGTCAGCTTGGCACGACTGGAAAACGAGACAGAGACACGGAAGAAACAGCTGAGCGCTGTCATCTACAGAGATCTTTTCCAACTGCCAAAAAGCAACGACAAAATTTAGAGGTTCTTTCTGCTGGAAGCGCAACCCACCAAATCAGCGGTGCTGCCAGCGAGTGCTCTCAGACGGGCTGTGCCACTAGGAAAAGTGAGCGACGGCACAAAAGCCCATAAATTATATACGAGGCTGCTCTGCAGCATACCTGGGGCTGAAGCGTCTGCCACGGAGGGGCAGGCAGCAAAATGAGCCTTTCAGGAGCAGTTTTAAGATGAATAGTTTTCATCTGCTTTGCTTTCCGAAGGCCTCTTTGGATGTAAATGAAAATATATTTATAAAACTAAACATGACAATGCTAGATCAACAGCGAGGGAAAACGCCAACAAATCTGCTATCATTCTCCATACTAAAATGGGAGAGAAATAACAAAAATAAAACCAGAAGTAGGCAAGAGTCAGCCTCGTCAAGCAGTTCAGATGATTTTATATCACCTCGTAACTGCAACTGCAATTAACTGTTTGTGTCACTCCTAATAATTTCATACTACTCAACACCCACAGACCGAGGAGTCATACGTATGAATGTACAAGCTAACGTACGATCACTTATCTACCCCGTTCAATCACTTATTTAAAGCCAGAGTTCTAGTTAAGGCCATCTTTAAACGAATGAAAATCAGGGCTCGGCTTTTAAACCTTATCCCAAAAGGAGCCAGCGTGTTGGAGAGCAGAGTCTCGGGCCTGTGATGGGAATAACCTGCCTTCCGTGAGTGGCAAATAACTCCATGCCCACTCTGTTTGATACATCAAAGCGCCACATCAAACCGCATCAGACCTGAGCATGACTCATGCGTTAAGCTCCCCCAGATTAGTTTAGCTCTACTTCTAGAAAGACTTGGGCAGGAGCTGCGTGTGCCGCCCGGGTCCGCGAGGGCACGGAGCCCTTCGGCAAGACGAGGCTGCTCGGCCACAGCCGCCAGACACGCGGGTGACGTCGTCACCAACGCAGGCGCCAGGACGAGGACACGGTGACATCCAGCAGGAAGAGGGAGCGCAGCACGAGCCCTGCCAGCCCGGCGGGTCTCAGTGGGCACCGTGTCCACAGCTCCTGGAAATCAGCTTACGGGGGAGCCGAACGAACCGCCTAGAGCAACGCGTCGCGCTGCGGACGAGCAGCGTCTGGAGCACCTCAGTGTAAAATGAACAAGGAAACAGGACGATAAAGGACGCTGCCGAGAACCAAAGGAAAAGCAGCGGAGCGCAGGGATACTCACGCTGTCCACCGCGAGGATCTTGGCCCAGATGAACACGAGCAGCGGTCTCAGCTCGCGAGCCGAGCTCTGCAGCAGCTTCAGCACGTACGGGAAGATGCCGACGGACAGGGCCTGCGGGGACAGAGAGAGCAGGACGTCAGCACGGCCCCAGCTCCGCTGCAGAGCGGCGGCATCGCACGCTACAAAGACGCAGAGTATTTAGCGCCATAGAGGAGAAACCCGATAAGAAACAATTTCATGCATTTCTAGTAAAGAGGGGATCCCTGTGTACTTGTTTACTGCTCATTTTAATCTTGGATGTCACCAGATATTTCCAGGCTCGTTTCGCGCACCAAGCCCCAGAGTTAATCTCACCCCAGCTTCCCTCATTCCACCTCTGTGTTTCATGCTTCACGATACGCCGCTCTCCTCAGCTAGGGCCGTTTGCTCCCACAAGTAAACACGCTGCAAAAGCTCAATAATTACACTCTTCCCACTGGAAATCAAATAGGCCTCTCCCCTAGCACTGATTTTTTACAGCTCTTTCGCATGGTAACAGACTACGCTCTTTGGAGAACACAGTTTGTCACAGCCAGGTTTTCTGCAGCAGGTCCCCAGGTGGCACAGAAGAGGATGGAGGGAAGGGAAAGGCCCTTCGTGGATCTATTCCACTAGCTGGTGGCTCCTCTCCATCACTGTTATCCAATTGCTCCGCTTCCAGGATGCTTCCACTGCTTTGTTTGCTCTGTGGTTACTCCCCATGGTGCCCGCCTGGCCCCGTGGGACAGCGGCCTCCCCAGCTGGGGACACAGCCGGACGCGGAGCAGACGGGACGAGCGGGAGCATCGCAGCTGAGAGCCCCAAGCGCGGGGGACGAGCGCCGGCTCTGGGAGCAGTTTTATCTTCTAGGACAAACCGCCTTAGTCATCCCAAACATTTCCCTCATTTTAATCCTTACAATATTTTAAGCTAAACTATTCCAAAGGGAATCCTCTTCAGAGCAACGCAGGTGAACAACTATTTGCCCTTCACAATTAATACAACCCTCCCCACGCCTTTTTTGTTTTCAGGGATGTTTACTCCATTTCCCATGCCTAAAGAGCAAACTCGTGGAACATCTGCCACATCTTCCTTTCATAAATCATCATTTGTATTTATCTCTGTACCCAGAGAGGACAACACGTAACATCCACACACCAGGCTAACTGCCCAGGGACCCAGGTCCAAAAATCTTCCCAGCAAATCAAGGGCTCGGAGCCGATGGACTTGGCTCAGCAGCACCTGCAAGGAAAGGGACAACAATTAGTGCTCGAAAGAACAAACCCCCTTGTGCTTGCAGGGCAAATGCAAGAGGGTCTCAAGAGCCTCATGCAACTTTGAGCAAACTTAATAAACTGGAAGGCAAGAGCCCTGCCCAAAAACCTTCTCCCTGCAGCGCTGGGTGGGATGGTGCCTGCAGGAAGGAGAGCGCGCGGCCCGGGCTCCCGTTATCTAAAACGGCTCAGAAGCAAAAAAAGAGGCTTTGCTTTCCTTGGCAAACGGATATCAGAGACTTAAGAGGGAAGCAAAAGGTCACATTAGTCTTTAATAAAAATCTCATTAAAATGGAGTCTACCGATGATAATGAGGTTGCAGTTTACTGGCTTATACCTACCCTGGTGTGAAATATTAACAGACAGACTTTCAGTTCTTAATCTCCTTAACAAATGTAAGATATTGGAATGCAACGTTTAATCCTCTGCTTAAGTTGAGTAACATCCCTCAGCATGGATCATGAAAGAGACTCGTTGATTCAGCTCCCCGATTCCACCCCCTTCTGTTTTTTTTTTCCACGTCATATATCTAATTAAATTATTTTTCATGGTTAATATTGAAGAAAAAACAGCATTATCTGGCTCGTGTCTCATACCATAAACCGCTGATCCTAGGTACTAAATTTGTGCAGAGAAAGTCCAGAAGAAAAAGCCTGCTGCGTGGGAGGGGGTATTAACTGCTCTAGCTGTTTCACCTCTGAATAACTGAGCCCGGAGCCCAGGACAGGGCGTCAGAGAAGGGATTTTGGTCACGGTGCCCTAGTTGGCAGCAGCCTGATCCCAGCGAGCTGGAGAGCTTGGCCCGAGGGACGGGCTGCTCCAAAGGGGCCGCACGCAGGAGCAGCGGGGCAGCTGCTGGGGACGAGAGCGGGGACAGAGGGGACACACCAGGGCACGGGCAGCCGCGGGGCTCAACCCCATTCAGCCGAGCCGCAGGAAACCGCGTCCGGCCCCAAATTGTGTCAAAGCTGGGGAAAAAGACGATGTAACTGAGCAGGATGTGCAGCAGGGGTTGCAAAAACACCGCAGCATCCCACAAGAACCCGCAGCCAAATCAGACTGTGCTCTGCTTTGGAAGTTCCATTCCACTATTTTCAAAAATAAAAAGCCAACCCTCGCTCTCTCAGGCTTCTGTGTCGCCACTTCCCAGCCTGGTTTACGCAGTAACCCGGAGCCAGACCCGGTGGGGATTTGGGAGCCCTGCACGCGGGGCCGGCTCCTCGGTGCCAGCGGGAGCCCGGCCGGGATGGGAACCGGCCTCACATCACCGTGCCGCAGCCTGGAGAGCCCCCGCGGGCTCCCATCGTCACCGCTACCCCCAGCACGGGTAGCAAGCAAGCCCGGGGCCAGCAGGACCCCTTCCTCTGCCCCCCTCCCATGCCAGCACCCCTTTTCCCTGGCTTTGGAGCCTCCACGGAGATGGTCGCTCCACCCTCTCCTCCCTGCCCAGGCAGGGCCTTGGAGCATCCTGCTCCCATGACCGCCACACGCAGCCTTGTGGGGACATCCTGCTGTCCCCCCGCCAGGCCCGTCCTCCCTCCACATCCCCCCAGGCTCGGACTGCAAATCAGTGGAAGCTCCAGAGGGGCCCGGGAAGCTGGAAGCAGCCCTGCAGGATGCCCAGAAGAGCAGCTATTGCCCCGAGCTGAGCAAGCCGCCCTCGGAGCTGCAGCACCCGCAGCACAGGGATCCGAAGGGTCCGCAGGGCACGGGAGCCTCGGAGCATCCGGATGCAGCAGGACGGTGCAGGGAGAGGAGCCCCCGCTCCAGGGCCTCAGCAGGAGGCTGGGATGCAGCTGCCTCCCTCTCCGTCTCAGACCTGCTTACCGGGAGCTAAACTATCCACCATACAATGACATCAGCTTTAATTACGTGACTAATTACAGTGTCCCAGCTCACTCCTGCTGCGAGGAGGGGAGCAGGTTCCCGTGCCAGCGGCCGCTCGGCTCCACGGCAAGCGAAGCTCCTGCGGAGCCCCGGGGCCGGCAGACTCGCTGGGAAGCGGCGATGCCGGTGCCAGGGCAGCCGCTGCCTCCTCCGTCACGGCCAAGGAGATAAACCCGGCAGCTGCTTATCCCGCCGAGCTCCAGACCTGAGGGCTCGTGGAAATGAAGGTCTGCTCTTACCAAGACTGATGGTGCTGTCAGTCATGGAACACGTTGGGAACACACAGCGAGGAAGAGAGGCCTCCCCGCAGATGCCCTTGTGCAAGTGCTGGGAACCGGGAAGCAGAAGGGGTTTGGATTTTGCTTCCTGAGAGCAGAGCTGCCCTGCCCAGGGCTTTCATCCCTGTCAGTGTAAACCCGTGGGGAGGAGAGGGGGAGAAGACAATATCTGCCCCATAAAACACATAAAACACAAGTGAGCGAGAGGTTGAGTTTCTCCTCCGTTCACTTCTCCGCCCTTGGACGTGAAGTCGGGGGAGCCGGAGCAGCAGCTGCCGGGCACCTCGTTCCTCTGCTCCCACAGCAGCTCCAGCAGTGCCGCTTGGGGCCGCTTCCAGGCTGCTCCAGAGAAGCTGCTCGCCGCCCGCTCCCTGCGAAGCGGCGCCGACCTCGGAGCAGGGGCAGGATGAAGGGGGGCAGACGGCCCCGCGGGGGCACACGGCACGACGAGGAGGGCAGGAGGGGCCGCGCTCACCTGCAGCACGATGGGCAGCTGCTCCGGAGGGTTGCGGTTCTCCACGCCCATGGTCAGCCACACCTGGAAGGCCGTCAGCTGCTCCGCGAAGAAGGGGCTGTGCTGCTCCAGGGAGAGCAAAGCTCCGTTAGAACCACCCAACCAGCCACCTCGAGCATCCAGACCCGCAAGGCACCATTCCAAAACTACTACTTCCTTTTTTATACGTATATATCCATATATATCCATATATATCCATATATAGATCTATATATATAAGTACACACACACATTTTCCAAAAACTGAGCAGCTGCAATTCCCTCTATATATGCTGGCATCCTCTAATGCAAGTGCTTGCTAAAAGAAAAGTGAAGGAAGAGCAGTAGGAAAAGCTCTTGTAAAAGATCCCAGGGAATTCTGGCTAATATTTTCCACAGAAGGAGCAGATGGAGCAACGGCTGATTTATCTGCTCTGCAGAGCTGGTTTGCTCCCGCAGCACACGGTGCTGCCTCTGCCCAGTCCGCAGCAAAAATCAGCCAGAAAAAGGGGGAAGGTTTGTGCCCCTGTCCTGCTCCTGGCTGCCCTGAAGCTCCCCTGCAAGATGCGCTCGCTGCCGCGCTGTGCTCCGCACCACAGGGAGGCTGCCCCTTACCGGGCTGTAATTCCAGCCTTTATTTAGCTGCCCATCATTCCTGACCCTGGCAACCCGCTAACATCTTCATATAAGCAAAAAAAAATCTGGAAATGTACCTGCAATTCCCAATTCACTAGCTGAATTAGAGAGAACAGGCACTGTGGTGACACGAGCATACGGAGCGCTCAGTATCGACTACAGTTCACTAGAGCCCTGGTGAAGATGCCAGAAGTAGGGAAAGACAGGAAGGAGCGGGATGAACCGTCAGTTAATACTGATCAGCTGTGCCTGGGGTACTTAGCACTGCTAGGAGCGCCGTGGAGGGAGCTAATATATTGAAAATATCTGTAGCCAAGTGTCCACGGTCATTTAGAGCTTCAGACACATTAATCTCAGGTTAAGAGGTATCTGTGTGTAACGCTTTCTCTGCACAGAATTCGAGGTGGGGAAACCGAGACGGATGTGCACAGAAGCAGCCTAAATAAAGGCATTTAGTATAAAACTTATGCAGAACAGGGTATGTAAACATAGAAGGAAGGTTTTCTTAAACAGTCATATTCTAGCTGAAAAAACTATGCAGCAAAGTTCTCCGCGAGGGCAGCTGTGACAGGGCCCCTCTGTGGGGCTGCTGCTCCCAGTCCCTGTCCAAGACAGCGTCACCCGGTCCACACGGAGCCTGGAGGAGCAGCAGGAGCAGCGGGAGCAGCGGCACGCGGCGCAGAACGTGCTGCGCGGCCGCCGCGCTCCCCGGGATTACATCCCGCTTGATCCTGCCGGGCACAACGGCAACGCCGGTAATCCCGGGCTGGCAGCGCGGGGCCGGGCGCTGCTCCCGCCGGGGCGGACGTATCCCAGGAGCGTGGGGTTGCGGCATCCCCAGCATCACGGCCCCTTCCCGGGCACCTGCATCCATGGGACCCGATCCTGGCACCAGGGGACAAATCGCCCGTTATCCCGGGAGCGACACCGAGGGCGCACGGTGTCCGGCTCCCCGGGACTCGCAGCCTCCTGCAGCGGCTGCCCACGCAGAGAGCTCGGGAGCTGCTGCAGAAAAATACCCACGGCTCCCGAGGGACCTTGAATGACTCTGTGCGCCGGAGTCTCCGGGAACATTACAGCGGAGCAGGCGCTCGAGGTGCACGGCAGCTATTACTTAAAGGTATCCATCCATTAGGTGTCACAGGAATATCGGAGCGCTCCATTCTGACTGGAGGAATTTGGGCCAAATGTAACACTACGGGCTTTACTTTTCTGCTCTTTGAGATTAGCTACCATGAAAAACAGCAGTGACTCATATAAATGATATTATGGTTAAGGAAATGCCGGGACATAACCCTCGGCCTCTATTTCACGGCTATTTGAAAATAACTCCATTAGGAACTGGTATTTGCATTCTGAGAAGTTAAAAGTTTTCATTATAAAACTCAGGCTGGTAAATCCTTTTAATGACAATGCCGTTTGACTGAGCGCTCTGAAATTTTAAAAGTCAAAGTACGAGTCTCAAACATCATTTCTACTTTTAAAAACAGAAAAAAATGGCAGTTAGCAGAAACCTTTTCTGTGATCCCTTACTTTGAAAAGGCTTCATAGCATAGATGAACTATAGACATTTCACTCAAACACACAGTTTGAATTCAGATACAGGTTCAAATAGGCCGTATGCAGCAAAGAACTTAAAGAGAACAACAAGCTTTATGTGAGCAGATTAGAGTTATGATTCTCCAAAAATGTAAACCCTCAAACTGCAACAACCCGAGCCTCCAAAGCAGAGGTGATGGGTTGAACTGAGGCTTCAAACCGTGGCCTGAACTGGGCACGGAACATTTCCACGTATTCAGTAACTTACCCTAAAGGCAGTTCCTTCCTCTATAATTGTAGGTAACTGTGAAAGGCAAATATCAACGGCGAGGTCCCACGCTTGCCTGCAGAAAAGGCGACAGGACAGAGAGCACAAGTTAGGCAGCAACAGCATCAAAGGAAGCCATCAAAGAAAGAAATTCTGTTTGCACGAGAACTGATCAGTGCCATGAGACTTGCTTGGCAAAGCTCCCCGGTCCTTGTTGGACACGAGCGGAGGGACGCGAGGACACGCAGGCAGGGAGGGGGCCAGGCCACGGCCTGGACATATGCAAAGTTCCTAAGACACTACAAAACCTGTGAAATAGGTACTTCTACCCCAGAAACCATTATTCCTACTCTCTCCATGCGCATCCCATGCATTTTTATTTTAATGGATGTAATCAAGCACCCTGAAAGCCTAGCAGGTAACACACCAGCAACCAGGTTCCTTCCACAACAGAAACTCACTCCCTCTCTAGGAACATTTGCTCTCCCGTGTGTCAGCATCTACCAACCCAGCACCTCTCTTCTAGCAAGACCTAAGGACGCGGGGCCACAGGTGACAATTAAGGCACAATATTGTAGCTGCCTGATCTCCTAAGTCCTTAAATCACCCTGGTCTAAACCAAACAGAAAGACGACCACTAGAACAGGTTAGAGCTGTCCCATTAGCCCAGCAGGCAGCTGTTCTCAATTAAGAGCAGCCTTTCCAATTAGAAGGAAAAATAAACCAGGAGACTCCTGCATTTTTGCACAGGTTCAAGAGATGCAGCTTGTTTCATCTGCCCCAGCCCTTGTCCCTCTGCTCCGCAGCACTCACCTTCCACTTGATAATACACTGCCAATATAATTAAGAGGTAATCAAGAGCTAATCAAAGCACAGGCAACAAATGCTTCCCATCCGCTCAATAAAGACCCATGCTGGAGGCAAAATGTTTGCACAGAGCTGAGGAGAGAAGTATTTATTCCTGGCTGAGGCAGAGGCAAAGTCAATTAGCACAATTACAAAGATAATTTTACCCCAAGTAAAGAATGATATTTCTAACTTTCAGGTGCTTGAAGGAATTGGCAACATCTCCTAAAGAAAATCTCTAGGACTTTACAAGATGCCAATACACAGCAGCTTTGAGCGAGTTTTATTAGATGGCAACACAACCCGTTTAGAGATCAGAGAGAACCAGCCCAACTCAGGCTGCCTGTAAAGATCCTGGGCAGGTCGTTACACCGCAGGGACACAGCACTAAGACACTCAGCTCCTCCAAGTCATTTTAGCTAAGAAGCATTAATACCACGATAAAAATGTCCAAAGCAGCCTCGCAAGGTCAGATCTCAAAAGGTTTTAAACACGTTATCAGAGAGAACAAACGAAAATTTGAAAAGAGATTTTAGTAGATTAAAAGTAAATCTCTTTTTACGCTTCTAAAAACAGGCCCTTCAAAATCAATGTAACCGCATAGCTAAAGTCACTCCATCTTCTGAAGGAGCGTAACCGGTGGTGCAAAATCTCTGCATTGCTGCTGCTCCCGGTACCATAGGGATCTCTGAGCACTTGGGTCCCTCCAGCTCCTGCTTCCCGAGCGGCCTGCGCGCGCGGAGCTGCTCCCTGTCCTGGCTGCACAAAGTGACAGATATTCCCAAATGAGCTGACTCGCTGCAGCCGCAAAGCAGAGAACTGCATTAGAGACATTCGGATAATTCAGGGATTCAGAAACAGACTCGGAGGATCGGTAAGGGACCAGGGCCACGGAGGACACGCAGAAGAGGGAAACGCTGGCTGCGGCCACGGGGGAAACGGAGGCTGCGGGTGAGGAAGAGGAGCGACGACTGCCGCAACGTGCCGGAGGGCACGGCTCGGTGGGCAGCCTGCAGATCCGCTCTCCGAATGAGCGTTACGCTCAGCACAAGCGGGAAATCTATCAGGGAGCAGCGGGGACAAGGCCGGGCGGCAGCGCGGGCGGCAGTGATTTATGGAAGGCGGCC
>JAWLRI010000178.1:731375-775782 GCA_034781795.1 Crypturellus tataupa | reverse complement strand
AGCGGGAAATCTATCAGGGAGCAGCGGGGACAAGGCCGGGCGGCAGCGCGGGCGGCAGTGATTTATGGAAGGCGGCCGCTCCCTCCTCCCCGGGGAGCTCGCTGCTCGCCCGGCGCCCCGGGAAGTTGTTTCCATCCCTGCATCCGCGCGGAGCGGCGATCCGCGGCACCGCCGCTCCCCTTCCCGACTGCTTCTCCCTCGCCCCGTGTCAGGGTGGTGATTGCTGTCCCTGGCAGCGGTTCGGCCTCTCGCTGGCAGTGACACCCGCTGCGGGAGCAGCTCTGCCCTGCACAACGGCAGCTCGTGGGGCAGCCGCCCGGACAGGGCACACAGCTCCGCGCGCCCGGGCACCCACTGCTATCGCACTCGCGCTCCCGGGGTTTATTACACACAGTCCTGCTGGGTCAGAACTCCCTGATGCTGGAAAACTAAAGCCCTTCCAGCTTGTTCCCACGCAGCCCTGCTGCTTTCTGCCCCCGACCTTCTGCATCGTCGCTCCCAGGAGACGGAACCGCCGCTCCGGTCCCACCGCGTCCAGGGCAGCAGGACGGCCCCGCAGCAGGGACCTCCTGCAGAAAAGCTTCACCTCTCCACCCAGGGCAATAAATCCAGGCCCGTGCAATGTAAAACCATCATTAACTCTCCCCTGCTTGGTAGAAATGTTCATAAATTTGTCTTTATTTTAGTTACAATCTTACCCTGCCTTTCAGCAAAAAGCCTCCACTCATGTCCCCGCTGCAAACTCTCTCTCTGCCCTCTTCAGCCCAACACCAATTCCATTACAGTAACTCTGTAATAAAATTTTAATAATTTAAGGTAAATTCATCCAGCTGCCTCTACTCTGCTGCCCCGGAGGAGCTGCAACGTTTGGAGGTTTGAGCCAGGCGCAGGCGGCACCGAGGAAGGCAAATTTCCCTCTGTTTAGTCCTAGTTTTCCTGGCTGAGTCAGTGCCTGATGCTTTTAGTTCTTATATCACACTTTTTACAGAATATTATTGATGTCTTCTACCATTCTCACCTTTTTGAGGAATAGTTTGTACTATTATCACACTGCACAAAGCATCAGTGAGAACTCACACTTCTTAGTGAGGCTGCCACGCCGCGAAGCAAAGCAAAAGCAGAAGCCACGTGTAGGCTAGGGGCACTGGCACCAGCACCTGCCTGTGCTGTGCATTTCTGTATTAACTGCATTAAATACTCTGCTTGTATCCGAGGCTTTGAACAAGGCTTTCCTGTTTGTTATTTCTGCAGCTACAACTCAGCAACAAGCCCCGTTTGATTGAATCTGCAGATTTCAGCCCGGACTCTCCTGCTTCGGCAGCGACACGGAGCTCCCTGCGGCTGTGGGCGCCTGGGAAGCTGCTCACACACAACCATTTAACAGAGAAAATAAAACACTTAGTGCCACGAATATCTGCTCAACTCCAAAAACGTGCTTGGAGCAGCACGGCCCCGGCAGCCACAACCTGGAGCACCCGCGTCGCTCCTTGTGCCCTAGATTTCTCCCCATCAAAACAGATGCTAAGGCTACATATAGAAAAAAAAAAGCCGTTTAAATCAGCAGTGTAATCTAATCCTTCAGATGTCAAACAACTCCAAATACCCTTTCACACAATCTTTTTTCCCCCCTCGCTGACACGCTAAGATATTTCCGCGCGGCAAACGCGAGCCGTTTCCTTGAGCAGTCGCCGTGCAGCCCCTCGCGGCGCCCGCGGCCCCGCTCCTCTCTCCCGGTAATTGTGCTGCTCTATTACGGTTTTCTTCTCAGCTGGAATTTCAGGCTTGTTTTATTTGCAGTATGTTATGACTCCCTTTCAAGCAGACTCGCATGCTTGCTGTATACACCACTGCAATAGCTCTATTATGGACAAATCATAGTTCTTCCACAGCATAACTAAGGTACTTGGCTTTTAATATATAACGCAGCTTAGGAAATATTTCTAAATACATTATTGGGTCTTTTCAAAGCGCATGAATTTAACTTGCTGCCAGCAGCAGTAACGCATAAGCCGTAATCCATCACAACAAGGATCAAGATGCTGACAGAGCACCAGGCCTCCTGCTCTTACTCTACAAGAGACAAACCCGCTCTCTACGTGGAGAGGCAGGGGTTCTCAATCAATGGATATTAATATCAATCCCTGTATTATTGCAGCGGCTCCCGTGGCCGAGTCCCTCCGGTCCCAGCCCCGCTAGGGAGCCGGTCCCAGGGTCCCCGCGGCCCCGTTCAGCCCGCAGAACCTCCAACCTCCCTGCCAGGAGGGGCCCTGCCTGGCTCAGCCTCAGCTCTGGGGGATGATGAACAATCTGCCAAATTTACTGAGGAAAATGACATTTTCGTTGGTCAAAACTTACACAGTGTGTTCAGGAGGACCAAAAGGAAACAGTCGCATCCCTAGCCACCTCGGCGTTCCCACTGTAACTCTGCAAGGCCCTCCGACGATGTGACACTTAAGTGTGATTTAGGGAAAATTATCAAAGAAGAGACAGAGAAGCAAAACAGCTAAAGAGCAAAGGGTCCCTATTTAACTTCCAAGAGGAGGGTAGCCGTAAGGATTCAGGAGAAAACGGTGCTCAAGCTAAAGGGAAGAACCGTTTCTACGAGCCCTGCTGCCCCAATGGGCCCCGCGGGCTCTGTCAGCGGCCACATGAGCAGAGGGACCGCGGGGACATCGCGAAGGCCGAGGGGGAGCAGGGTTGGACCCAGGACAGGGGCCGCATGGAACCACGATGGGAAACATGGACCGGACTCACGAGAGGGCCCAGAACCTCCCGCAGATCCTAACGGAGGTAGCGGCGGCCGCGGGAGCGAGCGCGACGCGCCGGCCCCGGCACCCGCGGCTGCCCCGCTCCCCGGCACCCTGCACAGAGCATCCGGGCAACGAGACGGGGCTGGAGCTTTCGGAGCTGGGAATTGTTAAAAAAAATCCTGAATGAAGATGTCACATAAGTCCAGGTAATTATTTTTAGAAAATATTTAAGTGGGCTCTAAATTAGCTTCTAAATTCGTCCTTCCTCAAAGTTCGTAATAACGAACTGAGCCGTCCCTGACAAAAGTGGAATTTTCCTCCCCTTTGCTAGTTGTGCTTCAGACTGCACAGGTTTTGGAGGATACCAAGGAAGTGTGTCAAGGGATTCTGGGCTTGTTTGCTCTCTGTTTGCCTTGTGTTTGGGGTTTGTGAGAAAGAAAACCCGGAATGGGCGACTTTTCCTACGGACTCTCCTCTTTGGGTGCATCCCCAGAGCAGCGCTGGCCATTGGATACACCCCAAGGAACGAGCGCTCCCTCGGGCGCAGCCCGTTACCCACAGCCAGGGAGATGCAGCAGCACCGGGTCCGCGCACCCCAGGCCTGCGGCTCAGCCAGGCGACAGCACCACCGGCTCTAGGTCAAATTATATTCCCATGTGAACCCAGATATAAAGGCTTTTAATAAGCTGGCAGTAAGCATGAGTTATACTCCCATAAGGAGCCAGAAATAGAGCCTTTTAACATGCTGGCAACCAGCAGGCTCCAAGTAACCCATGAAATTCCCCGTTCGGTTTCAGCCGTGCTGCAGCTGCCCCGATCGCCCCGCGCTGCCCTGCCTGCTGAACACCCCATCACAGGCAGCACGAGAGCAGCCTCTGCCTCCTTCTCTACTCGCTTCTCGTACAAATGCCCCAGTTCCTCGTGCTCCACAATGATAACAGAACTCGTCAGATTTACAAATGCCTGACACAATTTTCCTCAAAAGTCGCTATTTCGGAGAGCAAGAGACCGTGCCTTGCCATGCCCGAGCAGGCAGCCACGCTGGGCCTGATCCACCTTCTGGGGGCCAATGTCCTAACTGCTGCATCAGAAATCTCTTATTGCCCCCACGCTTCAATAATGAAAACAACCTCCTAGTACCAGCGTCTCCTCATTAACCCCCTGCACCCCCAGATGCTCTGGGGCCCTCTCAGCTTCCCCCCATTTCTACAAACAAACGTGCGGGATCATCTGACCTTGCTCTTGCTGCTGGCAGTTTTACACCGAGCATACCACTTCAGGCCTCCTTTAGATTTACATCCCTTCACAATCTTACGGAGGAAACTTTCCAAAAGGATTTTGAAAAGACAGGCAGATTAACCAAACCCAGCTACCTTTGCCTATCATTTTATTATCCTTTTGGTAAGTTACACAACTATATTTTACTCTTGCTGCGATTGCATTAGCTTGAGTGTATTACCTTGTACTTCTCTTTACCATGCTCAAGAATAAAAACAAGGATTTTTATTATTACCATTATTATTCACAGTAATATTTATTTGATAGTTAAACCTGCACTTAGGAGGTTTTCTAGAACAACTGCGCTGCCTCTGTTTCCATTCGACGTATAAAAAGCAACAGTGACAGAGGGTGAACTCCGCAATAAAGCGTTTCTTTTACTTCTATTATGCAAGTTAAGAATTCCCCTCTCTGTCCCCAGCACCTCTGTAGCCAGCGGTGATCAGCTTTACCTTGTGAAAATACAGCTAGCAGATGAACTAGCTCCTTTCTCTTCGGACTAAAGGATTATATGGATGAACGGGGGCTTCTGCATTACAGAATTACACTATAATTACACGTGCAGGGAGAAGACGCACACTCGGAGGTGGGTATTAAGCCGCCACATGCTCTTCCATCCTCAGTTCCCTGCCGCGGTCCCGGAGGCGCCGGGCGGCACCGCGGTGGCACTCACCACATGGCGTGCATGTAGGTGGGCGGCAGGCGCGGGCTGCTGACCGGCGTGCAGTTGTACGAGCGCATGATCCGCTCCGCCAGCAGGAAGTTACGGAACAAACTGGCCACGAGCAGGTCCTGCCTGAAGAGCTTCTGGAAAAGATCTGCCGAGAGACGTCAGGGGTTACTACACACCTCTATCCGTGCAGGTTTGGTGCCTTGGGTGAGTGGTATGTAAAAAAAAACATTTAAAAAACAAAAAACATGTTACCGAGTTACTGGTTTATCCATGCAACAAGACTGCAACACTTTTGCCGAGACATGAAACCACAAGCATTAAAGGAATTTAAATACTTTCTACCTCAAGTTGTTTTTCCCTTTTCTCGGTAAAAATTCCTCTTCTGGTCTACCATTTAAATGCACATTCCCTATGTTTTTGGGAATTCCTGAGCATCCATCTCACTGCCCTCTGCTCCTGCTCTGAGCAAGCACCGCTCACCGGTGGGGACAACACGGTCCTGCTGCCCTGGTCTTACCTCTAGGCAGGACGTTCCATGCGATGGTGTCCGTGATCGCCGTGAAGATCCAATTCAGCTCTCCCAGGGGAGTTCTCCTGTCGTTCAGTCTGCCGGGAATCCTGCAAGGGGGAAAAACACAAGTTTTCATAGGACACGTGGTGAAAGGGAACCAGGAAAGACTTCAAAAGTAGCTTTTGGGTAGGAAGAAAAGAAATCACACAGACAGCCAAAGTGTTCAAATAAATATTCCCTCTCTCAAATAATGCAAAAGGGAAGTCCCTCACGGACAGTGTCACAACTGTGAGCTCCAGGCAGCCTGAGATGGTCCCGGTCCTGGGGTGACAGAGCCACCAGCCCAGGATGCTGCCCCTCCATCCCATCCTTAGCGCTAGGAAACAACCCAAACTCTGCAAAGCCCCAAACCTCAGAGGTCACGAGGGAAAACAGAAACCAACAGCAGTTCCCCCTTTGTTTCTCCACTACGTGTGCAATTATTAAATACTATATGGCTGCTATCCTGCTGGCACTGCTTCCTGCTCTCGCGCTGTGCTCCGATGCTCCCGGAGCTGCCAGCAAGGGCTATTTAGGGGGAGGAAGGGCAGCAGGACGGGCTGTCCCCGCTGCGAGTGGCACCTCCGGACTCAGCAGGGCTCCTGCCATCGCCTCCTGCCAGGCGCCCTGCGGAGCCCTAAGTCCCCGCAGGCTGTCGGGAAAAGGAGCCTACAAAATGTCAGGGCCACCAAGGAGCTCGTGTGAGGTGCGACCAGCAATGTCCTTGTCAGAAAGTTCACAACGCCCTATGAATCACTCGAACTTCAGCAGAAACACCTTTGGCCAACACTGGCAGCTGTGCCCTCAGCCGCGCTCCGGCGGCACCTCGACTGCTGGATTTAACGCTGCGATACGCGACGCGCTACCGACTGCGGGAAACGGCCCGGCCAGCAGCGTCGTTTACCTGGGAGTATCCACAAGAGCTTCAGTTTTGATAGAATAAGAAAAAATGAAACAAAACCAACTTGCATTTCACTTTTCCCTCTTGCAGGAGTAGGGGAGCGTCCCGCGGGGAAGAGGGGGACGGGAAGGCCCAGTGCTGCACCAGGGCGACCAAGGCCAAGCACTCGAGGACAAAAAACGCCGCAAACTGCAGCTCCCGGGCAGCAGCGCCGTCTGGGACCTTGCACACCGCCTTTCCACCCCGTTTTCTTATGGAATAAGGATGTGACCCAAGTGTTGCCATGAAAAGCTCCCTGGCGAGCTCCCTCGTGCACCCCGGGGACTGCGACCGCGCACGGAACCGAGCACCCGTTTCCCGGAAAGGGGAATTGCTGCAGAACAGAAGCCTCCAGCTCAGCATCTCCAGAGGAGAAGTTCTCCCTCAAGTACTAACGAGGCGCAGACAGGTAGCGGCAGCGCGGCTCTGTCACCGCATGACTAATGGCACTTACTGAAGCGCTCGCTTTCTGAAACCCCCTCAGCTCTTCTAGTGACGTTTCTAGAAGGAAATAAGAGGGGGCGAAAACTGCTTCAGCTGCATCCAGAGGCAAACTAAGACCGAGTTTCCCCGCTGAAAAATAAAATACTGAAGAACTAGGTAGCCTGCTTTATTCGAACAAAATTGAGGTCAGTGGCACTGCTACGTCACCAGTTTGGATCCTCGGGATTTTTTTCAAACCTCATGTCGTCTCCAGCGACTTCCCACGCTACAACCGGCTCCTCTCCAGGGCGATGCCCTCGCTCCGGGCCAAGGCTCCCCGGGAAGCCGGGATGCGGGAACCGGCAGCGGCTCTGGCCACCCCAAAGCCCAGAGCCCTCCGTTACTTGTACCTGCCTGGAGGGACATCCCTCCTGGCACAATAAAATGTCCCTTTGGCGCATTCAGCTTTAGCTGGAGGAAGCGGCACAGCTGGGACCTGCCCCAGCCAGGGATCACTCAGAGGAAAGACCCTTCCAGCCCGGCCTTCCCGGCGCCCCGGGAGCCGCCGGCACAGTCCTCAGGGCTCGCGCGGGGGCTGCCTGCTCCATCGCAGCATAATTTCCACATTTTTGCCAATTACTTTATTTCTGTTGCGTGGTACCTTGGGATTTTATCTCCTGCGTCTCTAAATTGCCTCCAACTGAATCATTGCTCATCAATAAGCAACCAACACTAAAACATTAATAATTTCCAGTCCATGACATTCCCTAATAGCTAAAACGGGAACACGAGTAATTTTAGTCTCGAATTCGGTATTTTTAGTGGCTGTTACAAATGGCTGTCGCGCGGGGACAGCCTGGGGCTGGGCTCTGCTCCGCGGCCGCAGGGGCAGGGGCTGCAGAGCAGGGCAAGAGCGGGAGACCGGGCGGGACGTGGGTACCGGCTCCTGCGGTACCGGCTCCTGTGGTACCGGCTCCTGCGGGTACCGGCTCCTGCGGGTACCAGGACAGCCCCGCACCAAAGCCAGGATAGCTCTTGGGTCACAGGATTTTGCATCCTTGTGCATCCCTGGTTCACAGCACCCAGCTCCATTTTCCCATCCCTACACCAAGTTACACCAAATTACACCATCCTTCAGGACTTTTTCCAGATTTAAGGCAGTTTTTACCTTCAGGGCCGTCCAACACTCGCACCAAAAAAGCCCACACTATCGGTGTGGGCCCCAAGAACCCCAGGTCAGGCACTAATCCTCAGGAAGGGGCAAGATTTCAGGTTGCAAAAGGGTGCTTGTCCATACGAGTGGAAGATGCAGGCGACTACAAAGCGCGTATAAACTGAGGCAGATCCATACGAACAGTTGTTGCTGTTTATGAGCTTGCCTCGGCTGCCTGCAAACCAGTAATTATGGTCAAATATTGTTTGGATAAAAGGATTACGATATGGATCAACAGTATTAAGTCTGAAAAACAACAGCAGAGTCGCAGAGAGCAGCACCACGGCGCAGCGAGGAGGGAAGAGCAGCATTTTCACTCCACATTTTCTCCTCGCCTCTACCCGCCCTGCCTGCCTGGTCGACGCACAGGGGAAAACGAATGGCAAAAACTGCGTTAGAGGCTCTGGGAAAAGCTCTCCAAGGAAATTTCCTCTCAGACAAGCAAGAGAAATACGGGACATAACCGGGAAATTGAGAGCAATGGAAGAAAAAAAAAAAAAAAAGCATAAAATGTGCCTTACTTCTCTATTAAATCCAGCGTGACTCCTGGCACCAGTCTGACACTCTTCTGCATACAGAACCTGTGGAGAAGAGAATAAAAATAAGTCATTCTAATTAAATATTTAATGACACGGCTTTGTAGAAAGCATATGGAAGAAGGTTTCTTTATTACAGTGTTTCTGCTTATAAAAGTATTTGGATAAAAACCTCGCCACAGCATAATGAGAATCAGGCATCGCCTTCGACGATTGTCACATCGTGATTATGCAGCGATTTCCATCGCCGGGTGTCAAAGCTGCAACCCTGCGGCTGGCACGGGAACGGGTTTCCCGGCGGGATGGAGGGGGCCGCAGCGCCGGGTTGGGATGCAGAGCCATCGGCCGCCCGGGGTCCCCGAGGAGCCTCCGTGCAGCAGGGGAGCGGGGGGAGAGCCGTGCGGCAGGTTCAAACGCGGAGGTATTTAATTAAAAACACCAAAATGCTGACTCTGCCCTGCCAGCACTGCGGGCACCACAATTCAGAACTGCCAGCACTGGAGAACGCAGAGTCCTCCTGGATCTACGCTGCGCTACATAGAGAATCCCTGGAGTTCTCAATGCCCAGGGGGAATGAGGGCCCCAGGCACTGGGGATTTCCTTCACAGTCCCAGGACAGCGCCAGGAAGCAGCAGCTCGGGATGAAAAGCTGCAAGTCCAGGGTAGGGAATGAGTCTCGTGATGTTTGAGGAACCCAATGTCCCCTGTGCAGTGCTGACCCTGCACCGTGC
This sequence comes from Crypturellus tataupa, assembly GCA_034781795.1. Taxonomy (NCBI): domain Eukaryota; kingdom Metazoa; phylum Chordata; class Aves; order Tinamiformes; family Tinamidae; genus Crypturellus; species Crypturellus tataupa. The sequence goes on along the minus strand of JAWLRI010000178.1, from coordinate 766,688 downwards.
CGAGGCGGGAGCCCCGCGGAGGGTATCGCAGCCGCCCCACACAGCAGCGAGGCCACCGGCAACAGGTCCATTTGTTCTTCCCTTTGAATTTTACTAAATTCCTCCCCATAACAAAACTGCATTAACAGGAGAGGCTGCACGTTCTCGCACTGTCACTTCTAGAGACTGACAACCACCCATGCACTCAGCACAAGTCTGAGCATCTCCAACAAACACCCTTATGGTTGCAACCTGACCAAACTTCCCGAGCGCAGAGCTGCGGGCACCAAACCCGCACGGGAAGGAGAGGAAGGAGAGACCCGAGCAGGCAGGGCTCCGTTTGCTCCTCTCCTTCAGACCCTCACACTCATTTTTCATCATTTTTACCAGGGAAAAAAGGGAAGGTTTTTCCCTTGCTTGTTACCCCTCACCACGGAACGAGGACGTTAAAACTGCAGAATCAGAGGAAAGCCAGAGCAGAGTAAACAGAGTTGGAGTTTCATGAGGACAGACTTAGATCTTTTTAAATAAAATATGGTTTCACACATATGCTTCAGTTCCGAGCAGTTTAACAGCTTGCTCAAGGAGGCAAAACACCCTACAGATACCAAGGGATGGAGGGAGACCTTCCGACTCCAGCTCCGCAGGCTCCAACCTGCGGCTCCTGTGACCCCCGCGCAGCCCGTTAGGCCCCGCAGTTCTGCACTGCGCGTTTCTGCTTGTACCGAGTCTCCAAGAGAAAAAGTCCAGCAACAGCTGTTTGAAATGAAAAACGCAGAGACTCCTTTTAAGTACTGCAGTTTGGTTTTGTTTGTTGACTCAGATTTTCATCCTCGCTGCGTATTACTGCTGACCTTGCACGCGCCGAATGTCATCAACGGACAGCTCAATTCTATCAGGGGGTCACAAAAAATAGTGAGATGGGAAGGAAAGAGAGAAGGGGGTTGTGTCTTCTGCTTGGGCTTCCCAACGAGCAGGCGGGAGCAGCAGACGTGCCAGACTCGCCGGATTCCTGGGAATACAGAACCAGCCTCTACTCCTCCGGGACTTCAGAGGGGCCGGTGACACTTCCAGAGCCTCGCACACTGCAGCGCCAGTCCAACTGCAGAGCGAGCCGGGCGGCAGCTCAGAATCACAGATACAATTTCCTTTCGGCTTGTCAGGAGATGTGGGGAGAAGACTCAGGCCTGGTTTCCAGCGCGGTCCCTGCTGCCCTGGTGTCCCCAGGGCCAGGGGAAGCGGGACACAGGGAAAGGGGGATTTCAGACGATTTGAAGCTTATAGCCCCGACAAGGCACTGAAATCATTTGGGACCCAAGTGCATAAGGCCTCTGAGGTTCACTAAACCTAGTAGCTTTTTATCTTCCCATTCCTATACTAACTTATAAAAAAGTGAAAAACTTTTTTTTTTCCTGAATAACATTCATAACTAGAGTGTCCTAAAAGCTCTGAGATTACTGAATCTGCAAATAAACTTAACTCTTGGATAAGTTTCTCACAGAACCAGCTACACGGTTTTCTATAGGATCATGAATAGAGTCTCCATTCAAAAGGCCACCTCCAAATTCGAATTCCTTGCTTCCTCCGCACACTAACAGGACATTGCTCAAACGCTCTCTTCCAAGTACAGACTGATCCACCGGCCCTGGAGACTCGAGGAACCACGTTCTGTCCTCACGGGAGCTGCTACCCAGCACAGAGCAGCACCCTGCTCTGCCCGGGTTCCAACACACAGAAGTTGCTCATTTAAAAGTGACAAGTCTGAGCAGCTCCCAAACTTCACTCGCTTTGGCCTGGGGAACCCTCTTACATTCTTTCTTCATGGTTCCAAACACCAGGTCTTGGAAGCAGTTTAGACGAGCGCAGCCTCCTCCCGGGTGCGTAAACCCGACTCCTTCGGGGCTGCCGGCAGCACAGCTCCTCGTACCGCGCACGAGGGAGCGCAGCCTCCAGCACAGCTGCTTTTTACCCCGGGGCTGAAGGGAGACCCGGAGCTGCGTGAGCACAAACCAACCCCTGCAACAGCCGGGGCTGCTGCCGCCCAGCGCGGATCGACGGGCACCCCCTGCACAGCTGCAAAACCCGCCGGGATCTGTCAGCCCCAGCACCACTGTACGTGAGGCAAGCAGTAAAACACAGCAAGTGCAATTTATTCACTGCATTCCCAGAATTGTCGTATTGTGTCATTAAGTTTCATGCTCTACATTCAGAGCGACACAATTGACCCGCGTTTCTCTTATCAGCATCAATTTTCTTTCCCTGAAATTACACTGAAGTGGATGCAGCTGCAACTCCATTTGATAAGCAAAGACCCACCGTTACCCATCAATTGTTCAGCTAAAACAGAGCACAAAGGGGGATGTACACGAGTTTATCCAACAAGCTTTTATTTGCCCATAAATACCGTCTGTGACGCTTCATTAGCCTGTCACTCTGGAATTGCAAAAATGATACATTTCAAAAGCAATTCTCTACGGCTTCTGCATCAGCTGTAATAAAAGGGCCAGACTGAAATAAGAGAGAAGTTTCAGTGACATAAAAGAAAAACGGTGCAGGCCTGTAACGGTTTGCCTCTGGACACCAGCATACAGTTTGCATCAAACACCTAAAACGCAGGAGGGCTTGGCCCGTATTGGATTTAATGGCAGTGAACAGCAGTGCCCCACGGGGAGCACTCCGCACTCCCAGGACTCGCACGGGCAGCACCCAGCCCCAGCAATGCACAGCAAATGCGGGTAGAAAAGCAGTATATTCTCCAGCACGGAGCAGAGGAGCCAGTTTTGTCTGCGCGTGCCATGAGCAATGCACACCCCCAGTGGGGCAGATGTGGTAGGAAATGCCCCACGAGTCAGGGGTTAGTGCCCCACGCACCAGGAGGACGTCCCTGCCCACGCAGGACCCTGCCAGCCCCAGCGCTTTCCCTTTAGCAGCAGTGCAAACACCCAGCGTGTTTCTGACCACTGCAAGGCGTTGAAAACAAGGGAAGGAAAAACCTCCTCCCGAGGATCTGAACTTAAACCTCCAACTCTTGAATCCCTCGCGCTTTGTGTTGTTTTATTTATTGGGTTTGGACACCATTCAATGAAAAAATACACAGTTTTAAAAGCTGCAGTCATTTGTATTTGCCAAATTACTTTCTATGGCATCTACTAGGCTTGACCTGACCACGTGGGTTGCTTGGCTGCATTTTGAAGGTTTGTTCCACCAACAGGAGCAGCAGAAATCTCAGCTTGCTTCACCCCCAGCCCTGGGGACATCAGGGGTCTGAGAGCCCCCACATGGTAACCAGTGACCTGGAACTGCACATTCCTGGTGACAACACCCCATCTTTCTCACGTTGCCTTGAAGGAACTAAAGGATGAGGTTCAAGGAGCCGTGCGGGTTCACTGCCAGCAGTCCCGGTCCTCGGGGCACACGGCCGGCTCCGCTCGGGGATGCTGCTCTCCGGACGCGCCGCAACGTTTTATAGCTCTCTGCTTAATTAACAGGGTATGTCACCCACAAGAGCTTTCTCTTGTTTATTGCTTATTTCTTTTCACCCCAGTATTATTTAATACTACCATATTATTTATGGTAACTGCAATATTTGGGATATAATTTGCACAAAAGACAATTTCCCCAAAGTTGCATTGTACCGTGTGCTACTTCTGCTTCCTGAAGAGGCAGATACTTAATTCCCAGAATAGTAAATCCCTTAATCTGAGCAAACCTACATATCCAGGTGGAATCTAAAGTGCAATAAGTAGAAGATAACTATATTTTCACCTTCCTAGTTCTGATTAATAAAATGTCTCAAATGCGTAGCTCAAATCTTGTAATTCAATACTTTAGAAAAACCCTAGCTTAGGTAAAGCATCTGGATTAACAAATCCCTCATTTCACCAGACAAGCTTCATGAATTAGGCATTTTCCTCCACGGCGGGGCCGGCGCTTACCATCTCAGCGCGATTTTGATGGGGGTAGTAAGGCAGGACGTGAAGAGGTCGGCCGGCAGGTCGGGGATCATGGGCAGCAGCTCGTTGGCTTCGCACGCGGCCAGCTGGATGCAGTTCTTCATGGAGGGCGGCAGTGGCATCTGAGCAAGCGGATGGTTGGGGTTAATTGCAGCCACCTGGGGAGATCAAAGAACTTCATCAATTGATGAATTCTGTCATTTGGGAACGTGAGGCTAAACCCCTGTACCACTCAAAGAGCGAATGAATGCAGAACGAGCAGGGTTCAACAGCCCTCTGCATTCAGAAAAGTTTAAAGCTACAATAGTAACAGCCGTAGTTACGTTTCAAATCACATATTTTACAGTATTTGACAATACTCAACACCAAAAATTACAATTTGAAATGACCTGAAGTGATCGGGGCAAAGAAATTAAACTCCTGTGGGTTCATGTCCCCTCCAAGGTGCAGACTTAGGACTTACAAAACCCAAGTAATTGCTATGCGGAAAAGATTTTTTATTTGAGGAGAAAAACCTATGAAACGGGACGGAGAAGCATCAGCTTTTTACAGATTTATAAACCGAGAGCTGTCCAGCTGTGGCCAAGAGAATGGAGAGGCACAAGAGGAGCACAGGGCTATGGCACCTACGTCCCCAGCACTGCCACCAAAAACTCTGCACGGACCAAGACTCGAAACGAGCACTCGATGGAGAAGGCGGCTCTGTTTGCACGAGCAGGAGTGTTTAACTTAAACTGGGGAGGAACTCTGGCCTCGCGCACACGCTGCAAGTCGCTGTTATTCTAAATGTTGACCAGACCGCCGGGTTTCGCACAATTTCTGCTCTGAGAATCCGCTTCCCATGCGGCAGATATTAATGCAGCTCCAGGAAAGGAGCTGTTCCTCTCTCCCAGCAGATGGTGGATTAGAAAAATTCCCCCCCAGACATGATGCTAATGCCAGACAACATTCTGCTGTGCTGCCATTAGGCTAATTTTTGGAGAGTTAATGTTCAAGATGGAAAGACAAAAACTCTGAGTTCTCCAGCTCCGGTTGGGAAGCGTTAGTCACGTACCCTGCTGGAGGCAAAGCCGAGCAGGCTCCCCCACAGCCAAACTGCATTCCCACCCCAAGAACAAAACAGCCCTCGCCACTGGGAGGAAAAAGTTGGGACAATTCAAGTGTGTGTGTATATATATATATATATGTATATGTATATGTATGCACTTGTATATAAGTGTACATAAGTATATAAAAAGACAGAGGCTGTTCCTCGCAGCCAAGCCAGCCCTCGCTGCGCCCGTCTCAGCCGTGCCCTCCGGACCGCAGACCTTCGCCGCGCGAAACGCTCCTGAATCAGGAGACAAATGGAGCAATTACTCCGAGGATCCATCAGAATTAACCAGCCTGCTGCTGCAGCGCTGCTAGCACAGCTCGCTTAGAAAGCCTAATTCTCCAGAACTGTGGTTTATTTATACACACGCACAGGGCCATCAAAGCCAGTTAATTAGATGATTAAGAGCGCTCAGTGCCCGCACTCCCCTTGCGTGCTACGAGCAGGGCTCGTGGCTCAAGGTGCTTTCTAACGGGCTTGCTGCCTGCTCTGCAGGCACTGGTTCAGCTGCCACTTCCACAACGGTACGAGGTCAAATCCCTGCCAGCATTTCGGCCATCACGCTCCTAGCGCTGCCAAACAGGACACGGATCGGGAAGCAACCAGCAGGAGCTCCCGTTTCCGCAAGCCTGGGCCAGGTTCTGTCTCGAAAGGAAAACAACAGCTTTCTGTCAGAAATACCATGGCAAAATCAAGACACACAGGCAGCATCAACTGCAAAAAACCCCTTTGAACTGATTTCCCTCCCTAACATGCGTGTTCCTAACATGCCCCTGCATCCACATCCCACTGCTGGACGGGCTTCCGATCTGCAAATCCATCGTTGTGGATGGCAAGGGGCTGCCCCAAGGCTGCCCCATTTGTGGGAGCGGCCCCGGGCTGCTCTGCGGCCGGAGCCCTTCTGCGTTGGGTAGGATCAGGTAGTCACCAGGTCCTGGGGAGACGCGGAGCGTGCGCGGCTGCCACGCAAACCTGAAGGCGCTTCCATAATCAAACGAGCTGGTAGTTTTCAATCAGTGTTGGAAAGCAAAGAAATCCTAGAACAGTTTTGTTATGTAACCTCTCATATTTTGTCAAAACAAACCAACCCCCTTCACCAAGCAAGCAGAATTTTACATTTTGCTGGGATCAAACCTGATCTTGCTATTGTGTTTATCCTTCTCAGGGCAAGCAGCTACTCCGGGCTGGAGCCGGAGCCCGGCAGGTCTGACCGTCGGGGAGCAGCCCCCGGCACAGCCAGCACCTGCCCCGCGCACCCGGCCGGGACATCCACGGGAGAGGCCGGGACTGCCCTGCTCCCCGGGCAGCGCCCAGCAGAGCAAAAAGAAAAGGAAACTCATGAGGAAAGCTGGGAAAGTGAAACTTGGCTCCATTTTAATCCGTTTAGGATCAGAATGGGAAAACAAACAAAAATGAAGAAGGGTGCATTAAGCAAACAGAAGAAAAAGGTTGCAAAAATAGAGCAATAAAAGTCAGGGGCTGCCAGAAGCATTTCAGCAGGTCAAACAGCAGATGGGCACCGCGTGTCCGCCGAGAGCTAGAGACGGTAACCTTCAAAATGCACCTACTGCCAGGACCCTGAAACGCGCCTTGCAGCTTCATGTTCCTCTACCACGGAGCTCGCAGTCTCCCGTCTATGCAGAGAACGTGTTATCGCCACGGGAAGGGAGAAGGCATGACGGAAAGATCTGCATTTCTCAGGATCTCAGATTGGCTTCTCTCATAGAGAGAAATGTCGACTTGTCAAAAAAGTCAACACAAAAACATACCCAGAAATTATAATTTAGAGTGAAAGGAACTAAATCCAGGCATCGCTTCCTTAAGTAAATATCTGTGTGTCATATAGAATGTTTAGAATCACAAGAGTGAAAGGAGTTAATCATTATAAAGGTGCTTCCTCTGTGGGCATGGGCTAGCGGGAACGTCTGGCAGCAGTGCTACCACCCCAGGCTGCTACACGAAGATCCTGAACTTATTTTCCACTCTGCGTTTCAGATTTACTTCAATGAACGTACTAGTAATTACACTAGTAATTATGTACTAGTAATTGCGACGAAAGGCAGCTTGTCGTTAGCAACACCCTGAGCTTAAGCGTTCTGTGAACCTGAACCCACCGGTCATGGGCCCTCCGGGTACCCAAGTTAGATCATTTGGTTTAACAGTTGCCCATTTGGTGCAACAGCTCAAAACACCAACTGCACCAAGTATCTGCCCAGCCACCAGACTCTGCATCTAAAATAAATATGTCTGGGTCACCTCAGCATTTATCTCAGCAGAAAAGATCACTAGGGCACAAACTGTTTCTATTAACATTACCATTTAATTAGTGCTTGTGTTAAAAAATATTCTGACTTTAATAGGATAGCAAACTGAAGCAGAAAGATTGGAAGAGCAAATTAATTTGCTTCCAAATTAATTTGCTTTTAATGTAATTTTAAACATTTTTTTCAGTGGTGCATAGCAAAGCAAGCCTAAACGTAGCCCAACTGCAGCCATTAGAACCTAGATCAAATCTTAATGTTCAGTGGAGGGAAACAGGCACAAATGAGGCCTCTGCAGCACACTGCGGTCTTACCTCCAGCTCCTGCTCCCTCTGTAGTGCAAACTGCTTGAAGGACTTGACGATAAGGCCGGCGTTGGAGCAATCATAGACGAAAATGGAGGGGCTGCCCATCCAAGTCTGCAGGTCGTATATGGAGAGCGGGATATACTGCGTGTAGTTCTGCGAGGAGAAACGAGAGGACTGAGAGGCAAGGAGGCAGCATGAGCACACACCAAACCAGCCCCGACCCGACAGACGGCAGCTACACTGGGCCCTGGGCACGTCCACCAGGACCACCCCAACCAGCAGCTTTAACGAGGAGGGAGGGTACCCACCTCCCAAACGAACCCCAGCTCCGTCTATTGAGGTGTCGCCAACAGATTGAACCTGAAGCTAAAACTCTAAGAATCACTAGAGAGGCCTTTGAAATAAGCCAAGAATCCCAACAAGGAGCGCTTAATAGTCCCATTCCAGCTCAGACGTCTGCAACGCAGATCAAACACATAAAGCAGGTGTCCTCAGCACCGGCTCCCTGGTGCTGAGCACTCCATCAGCATTTCCATACGGACAATTACGACTAGGTAGCCCTTCCGCTGCAGCTACTCAATTTAATGCGATACTTCATGGTTTTATTACAGCCTTTAAATTCTGGGCAACTTACAGAACAGTCCCTATAACATTAAAGCCAACCAAGACACGTTCAAAGAGTGAAGTTCCAGCACAATCAACTTCCACAAACACTCCGTGCTTCCTTCCTCCTCTTCCCTGCTTCTCCCATCACAGAATTGGAGGCAAAAGCTCCCAGGTTTAGAAAGACGATCAGAAAACCAGGCTTAAGAGGCAGCTGGCAGGGCCAGGGCCAAGCGGGGCGCTCGGTGAAGGCCAGAGGACAACCTGTTCCTGTCGCGTGGGATCCTATTCCCCCCGACACCCAAGGCACTTAATCATAATAATAATGCAATGAACTTAATAAACTTAGTAATAATAATGGAATAAAGACAGGAAGCTTTTGCAAAAAACGAATTTTCAAGTACACATCCAAAGCGATCATAAACCACCTGCTAAATAAGCTAGAAAATAGTAAGGTATTGCAAAATCCGTTTTTGATTAACAAAATGATTTGCATTTACAAAACATTCTGTGTTTTTTATGAAGAATTGTTGCTCATAAAAGTTTTGGAGAGTTTGGTGTTTTGCCAAGTGACACGGGACAGAAGGAGACACAAACGGCTCATCCTCTGCACCAGCCTTTTTGGGGTTTTTTAGGCAGCAAGAGGAGCATGCTGATACAGCACTAAACCTAAGCGCGTTGCAAATTCAGAATTAAACACTAAAAAATTCCTTGGACATATACAATTGGTGAGATTTTATGCACACAATGTTTCAACTTTAAGTTTATAATACACATACTACATATTGTATATACATATAACACATATTGCTACAGCTGAGGCTGAAATACGCCCCCAGCTAACACTGTGACATTTCAGCCAGCAGAATGTTATGTTCAGAGTTTTCCTGGGGGAGACAGATATAACCTAACTAATACACTGAGGACGTGTAAATCAGGCAGTTGAATGAGAAAGGCCGGCTGAAGGGGAGCTCCCTAGCAGGCTAATGGAGCAACCATTTGAGTCGTGTTGTTTCTCCCGCTCCAGCTGCACCGGGGCTGCATGGACTCCGCTTTGGCTGTGAGCAGGGAAGCTCCCGCTGCACTTGCCCAGCTCCCAAATCCACATTCGGTGGCTTTTTACAGCAATGATACAAGCAAGAATAACACTAGAAACAGATTTTGGAAAATCCCGGGCACAAGGAGGACCGGCGGCCTCCGACCTCACCGGCTGCAGCCCAGGAGGCTCCGCGGAGGCTGCGGCAGAGCCGCTGCCTTTGGCCCCACAGCAGTGAGCGGAGCTCGTGGGGGACCCCCACGCTGCAGCCTGCGCTGCACCCTCCTGTGCAAGGGAAAGACCCTCCCGTGCACGGGAAAGACCCTCCTGTGCACGGGAAAGACCCTCCCGTGCACGGGAAAGCCACACCAAGGCCAGAAACAGGCAACTGGCAGAATAATCGCCCCTGCCAAATGATGCTAAATTTCTCTTTCCAGTTTCCATCCAAGATGAAACAGTGTTTGAAGAGGGTATAATCATTAATTTCTCTACACTAAAGAGCTGCTTCAGAGGGTTTTGTGTATTCAGCTTCTGTCTTGGGATTTCTCAACCTAATGGATCTCTCAGAAATCTCAGAAAATGGATTTTGTGGCAATGAACCTTTGGGAATTCGTCCCTAGTTCTTCTATATGTCTAATCATCTCACTAACAAAGAGTCCAAGAGCATTTTGTTTGTCGGGCTGCAAATCAAAAATTAAAAAATTAAAGCCTGGTGAGCTTCACACGCTCTCTTGGAGGAGAGTGGCTGCCACTAAGGGATGCGAAAAATTACAGCTGAAATACATGTTGTTTCCTTAAAAGCTGTCGCTCACCCCATGAAGTTACAGAGCTGAAAATTTCCAAGGAATGGGGAAGGAGGAAGGGGAGGGAGCCATGGAGGAGCAGGAGGGCCAGCCATCTCCCCACACCTTTTCTCATGGCCAGGGAACATCTTTCTCTACAAAGGCTTCAATGCTAATAAAATGAACAAAGATGAGCATCAGATTATTTATTTACTGCTATTCTCCTTATCTGTCAGACTAGATGAAGTATCAAAAACACAGGCTTGCTTCATGAGGGAGCCCCGAAAGACGGAGCCCCACAAAGGCATCTGCACTGGAGCAGGGATAGCACACCAAAATCTAGGAAAAATAGAAGCGTGGTCTGCACGGAAGGATGAGGTTAACTTGGCCGTCAGGTTGAGGTTCCTCACCCAGACCGCACCGCACTATTTCCTCCTCTGTGCGTCTCCTCGGCAGAGCTGGAGCTCTCTGTTCCACCAAGCAAACCCCAAGACGCGGCGCTGACGCCCACCAGGCTCTCCTCTGTCTTAACCTACGTATCAGAACGTACCATTCTGTAACAATCTTCTCTTTCCATCGTTCATAAAACAAATCGAAGGGCCTGCAGCTCCTAATCAGCAGCGGCGTCCTCGAGCACCTTACCCCAACCGAGATTCCAGGAAAACTGGCAAATGTCCAGTAAGTTCTTAATAAAGCATTTGGCACAACATAAACTTCATCAAACAGTAATTTCCTCTTCTTCCACGTGTAGCACCTTCTGCCCAGCATTTTTTTCTGGCTTATTTATTACCCATTGGCTGGTAACTGAGAAGGTCACTGCTATTTGTTCTGAAACCCCGAATTCGGCTTCAGCATGAGCTGTTTAAAGTGATGCTCTGAATACTGATCAAGCCTCCTATACAGATGCACCAGAATAAAAGGATGCCCTCCTGTCCTTCCTCCCTTTCTACCCCCACCTCTTTCAAATTATCATTGAATGATTTTTCTATTCTTTTTCTATTTTAAAAATAATACACTGTCAACAAAGAAGCTCAATAGGCCCCCAAAATAAAAGAGGAGCCAATCTATAACAATGAATGCAAGTTCTCTGGCACCTGGATGCACTTGTCAGCTCCTGGCAGTAGATCTCCATCTCCTACGACTCCTGGCTACATCAGCTACCCTTGGTAGACGCTAAACAGCTTAACTAAGGGAAGGTGAAGAACACTCAGGTCACACGTAGTGACACCACCAGAAAGTGGTGACGGGAACAGAGGGGAACAGGGCGCCCATCGCAGAAAGGCGGAGCGGCCGCAGGGCTGCTCCTGCGCGGACAGGAGCTCCCTGCTTGGGCTCTCAGGGCTTTTAGGGGAGCAGAAGGGAGTGAGCAGTCGTCGACGCAGTGTGTGAGCAACCGCGAACACTTCTCACATCTGAAAATTCAGCTGTTCTTTCCCAAAAGTCTGTAACAGAAGTTCCAGGGTGCCCCTGTGTGCTCTGCACGGTGACCCTGGAGGACGCACCTTGTTGAAGACCCAGATCTCGCCGTTCACCGTGGGCCGGGGCACGCCGTGGCCGTTGTAGTGGAACAGCACGCGCTCCTCCTTGGCGTTGCGGCGCAGGGACGTGCACAGCTTCTTCACTTCGTCCACCGTGGGATCGAGACTCTGCTTGTATCTGGCCTAGTCACACAAAACAAGTTAATCATTCTGACTGTGAACTCAAATTTATGCAAGACGCACGCATCTATCAAGGAGGAAGCATGTGGATAAGCTGGCATGTTGGAAAAACTAAAACATAAAACATAAAACATTTGTTAACAGTCGAATAAACAAAGTCTGTCTGGTACTTGGTGGGTGGGAATGCACAGGTATGAGTTAATTTACTTCACGTGTCTGAACTTTGATCCATTGCATCCAGGCATTACTAATGTTCAGAATGTCTTGGAAATGTCAAATACATTTTCAATATTAGTCAGTCTCAAAAATGACCCAGTACAAATCTCTAACCATCAAATTCATAGCCTGTGACCCTCCGAATGAAGAAAATTCACTCAGGGTCTCAGGTTTGGGCTTCCTTTAAGCTTCCTTTCATGATAGGCAGAGATACAAAGGTCTAAAAATGCCCTAGAAAAAAAGGATGGAGCCTGTTAGGTAAAATGAGAACATTGTGCCTATCTACATAGCTTGAGAAATAGCCATCCCGCTACTCAGCTACCAGTGAGCACCGCACGGCAGCCAGCAAGGTGGCTGCACTGAGCAGCACAGCGTTGTTTAAGGTGCTGCCTTGCAGAAACCAGGCACCTTCAGTGACATTCCACCTGCTGGCACCTCTACAAGGCGCCGGAGCCAGAGCGCAGGGTAATTTTTCAATTCCTTTAAATAAACAAACAAACCCACAGCCTCATTGGAACGCTCCTCACGTCCCCTTAGCATGGATATTAAGCACAGCTAGCGATGAATGGAGGCGAATTCACCCTCCAAGACCAAAGCCTGTGATCCGGAGACGCCGAGCGCAGAGGTATCCTGCTGCTATAAACATGGGCTGAGGGGGAAAGGAGACGGCAGCCCGGACCCATCCCCGCTCCAGGAGGAGCTTCCTGGGCACCATCCGCACCGGAGCACAACCAACCCTGAGCCAAGCAGTAACCAGGCCCGGGCTCTTTTTCTTTTCTTTTTTTCCTTCTAGTATCTTCAAGGTAGGAAGCATTAATCCTCCTCCAAGTCTACCCAGCTGTTTTACAGCGCTGCTTTATTTCTGTACAGCCACAAGAAATCAGCTCTGGAGAATTCCCCTCCACAGCCAGGAACGTTTAGCACGGAAGCACACGGGGGTTTTGTTCCGCAATAACTTTTTTCTTTAGCAGAGCAGGCTAAGGAGCAAACTTGAAAGAGAAACTGCAGTTTGCATGAAACAAGAAAATTACAATTCTTACTGAAATACTTATGTTCCTGATCTTTTATTTAAGAGCTTCAATAGGAGCTTCAAAAATGCTCCCTTGTTAATGGCAGCAGGTTATTTTGCTATGGGAATTGCAGGATGGTCTTTAGCACGATGCAGCTGCCTGTAACATTGGTCGTTTACAGCTTAACAGCAGCCACGTATTTACTGGGCAGCGTTTCTAACTGAACAACGTCGTTAGCTACGGAATCTGGGGTAGTAAAAACTTAGAGAATATTTTATATAGCATCAATTACAATGGATAAAGGATACCTCCAGATCTCCAAAACAGGCAAGGCTTTCCTTTGCAGCAAAGGAAAAACTATTTTAATTATTTAAACTCCTGAATTTAGAGAGTTTCTTAAGCTTATTTCCATCTAGGGCTCTCTGTGTTTGTTTTTGAAGTGCAGACGTCATCCTCTTTGAGGGAGAAAACCCGGGTTCCTAAAGCCGGGATCCAGGGATGCGGGAACGCTCGATCCACCAGGCAGCAGCGCTGGGTGTCCCGGGGCCGGAGCCTGCATAAATCCATCCCAATGAGCAGGACTCCGGGTGAGGAGCCCCTTCTCAGCACTGCCCGAGCTGCAGCATTGCTGGCTCAGTGACCAAGTGGCCCTGGTGACATTGGAGACGGCGGGACCTGACGCCTGAGCCGTCCTGCGGGCTCCAGCGCGCTCAGCCCTGCCAGCTGCCATGGCCAGGGGACTCATCTCAGCATTAGCTCCTGTGGAAAGGAGAAACGGAGCCCTCTGAAGGTGACAGGCTGAGGGGAAGCGATTTTAAGTTGCTGATGTCGCCTGCCCCGTTAATGGGCTATGGTAAGAAAAAGCATTCGGAAGCCAGGCCAAGTTTCCGTCCTCACTCGTCACCCACCAGCTGTGCCGAGGGGCAGACGCATGCTGGAACACCAGGGAATTTTCATCCAGGAGACCAATCTTTTCCTTGCTGAAACTACAAGGAGAACCCTATCTTCCCACCAGAGTTAGAAATTCAAAATTCACGACTACAAAAAGAAAAAAGCAGCAAATTGCCAGTGAATAGTCAGGGCATGAAGAGCACAAAAACAGCGAAGTGCAGAATAAGAAAAATGCCAGTCTCCTTGCTTAGTCCCAGCTAAAAGTGGAAACCAAGGCTGGGCTGGATTTCAGGAAGCAACCCAGTGCAGTCCCATCCATCCTAAGACAAGCTCAGTTCCACCTATAGCTCTGTCCTTTCTGGCAAAGGGATCAACTTGCATCCAAGGCTTCCAATGGCAGATGCTCCAAAATCAAGGCGTTAGAGTTTGCAATTTTTGTTTATAAAGTTTTTCTTACCTATCCCAACTCTTCCTTGCAGTAATTCTCAACAATCATTTCCACCACACTCTTCCAAGCCGCTCTCAGCCCAAGGTGACCCTCAGCGTAAATGGGGCAGCGCAGGCGGCCGCGCGGCTGCCGCACCGCGACGTGGGGCAGCTCTGGATCCCAGCTCCAAACGATGCATTAAACCTCCCTCCACCACGCACGCAGCCAGCCTACTTAATATGATTTAATTAAAAGGATTAAAAGCAATCTAATTATTCCAAGAGAATGTTTTTGGAACAATGCCCAAATGTGAAAAGCAGAAATAGAGGAGTCCTTATGCAAAGATTCCTCCCTAGGACAGCAGCAAGGCAAGCAGACGGCCCAGGGCGCGCACAGCCCCACTCCTGCGGCGCACACGGACCTTGGAAAACTCTCGACTCCGGAGCCAGGGCTCCACGAGTCACCTTCGTGCTGCATTTGGAGCTAGGCAGCCCACAGCATGGCACCATGCTTTCTTCCCCGCTACCTCTTACCAAATTATGTTTCTTCATTTTCAAATTGTTTCACCGGGCACATCAGCAGTTGAGGAACTGGGAGCCTCCCGGCTGACACTGGCTGTTAGGGAGCCTCCCGCTCCAAGTTTGGCACCGTCACCACACGGTGCCCTAGGCAGGACGAGGCTGCTCCTCCACTACCGCGCTCCCTGCAGAGCAGAAAGTCTGGCCCTCACAAAGAGAAAAGGAATTTACTAGGGACCATTAAAAGAAACAGTTTACCGGCTCATAATATTCCAAAATACTGGGCTCAGACACAGCAAGGTCCTTGCAGAAGCTCTGTGCTCAGCTTTGCATCAAACGAGGTGCCCAGGCTGACGCTTGGAGCCCAAACCGCCCCACTCGGGGCGGCACCTCCTGGGAAATGGGTTATTTCTGCGAGCGAGGAGGGACCCGCGCGGGGCAGGGAGCGCCGGCAGAGCCGCGAGTGACGGACCCTACAAACCCTGCACTCGCTGGCCTCGGAGCCAACACGCTGCCTGTGAAGGACCTCGGAGGACGTCTCAGGGGCAGCCGTCAGCTTGATGCAACGCGCTCCTCGGGACGTCTGGAACAGCCTCTGCCTCGACGTCTAGAACAGGCCTGTACATGTCAGACAATTTTACAGGCACATAATCGCGTGACCGTGCTGTGCCACGCAGCAAAGCGGCATCGGCGACATTTCAATATTTTAAAACTACTGAAACACATAAAATAATGATAAGAGAATATATCCAAAAATGAAGGTGCTCATCTCCCCGGACCAGGGGAACCATTATTTAGCTTACTGCACTTCGCTGGAAGTTTTAAGTAATGTAATCATCCAGAAAATGAAAAGGACCAACAACGAGCGTGTGCGGGCAGACCCGGATCAGCTCTGCTGAAAACGTGGGGGACGGTGGAGCTGCTCCTTGCAAAGCGCTGGATTTTTGCAGCAGGAGGGGCAGGAACGTGTTTTTGTTACAGTCGACCTGAGGCCTATAAAAAGAATTTAAATGAAGAACTCTTCATACGGAGAGTATAAATACATGGCACATCGGACTAAAGGAGAATTGCCCTCGGTGCAGTGATGGATAAATACGATAATGTCTGTGCACAGCAGAACCCGCTGCTGCGCGACGGGCGGCTGAACGGGACCCGGCTGAGCCGAGTGGGACCGAGCCAGGCAGAGCTGCAATTCCCGGCGGCCTCTCCCCACCTTTAGGAAACCAGATTGAGAACGAAACCTGCACCGATTCTTGTATGTCCTCCATTTAGGCCCCAAAAGCCTAGAAAAGCCTTGTCCAAGTGATTTCAGATTACTTCTCCTAAGGAATAAGAACAAAAATTAGGAATAACAGAAGCCTAAAATAAAAGCCATTATTTCTGATAGAGCAAAACGAATACAGGACATTTAAACACCACAGAGTAGTTTCTGCTCATATAAAAACAGGCCTCAAACCCAGCCCTCACTCAATAAAGAAGCAGTAGGGGAACAGCAGTGCTTGTACTTGCACGTTAAAATACAGTAGGATCCATTTAGATTATTTTAAAAATAAATACATAAAAATATGGCAGCAGGATGCTCTTCCAAGTTAATCTACAAAATGATTCTGTAATGACAGGCAAGAAAATAAAAAAGGGGTCAGAACAATTCCAGTAAGCTTCTCAAAAGGCTTAAACCATATCCTAGGGCAGGGCGAAGAACTCCCAGCGCTTCCTCTGCGCCGTCTTTCCAGCCCTTACGAGCACTCGGCCTTGGGTTGTGCTGCTCCTGCCTGGATGTTAGACTTGCCCATTCTTCATCTCTCTGAAGGTCCTAAGTTGGATATTTTTTTCCTCTGAATATTCAGAGATTCTCTTCCTGCTCCTCCAGTTCTATTATTAGGATTTTTTTGATGTTGAGTAGAAAGAAGAAAAAAAAATAAAACGCAAAAAAGAGTTGGAGAATGCAGACGGGCTTGTGCATCCAGAATTCTGATAGTTCCTGGAGATCAGATAAGCCACAAATAATCCCTGAAACAGCTGCTCAAGCGTGTGCACGGGCTGCACAACCCGTCACTACCGTCTTGCTGCACCGAGAAACCCGCTGCAGATACGGACTGCAAAGCTGCCCTCACACGTGTCTTCCCAGCACTCAGGCATATTCAAGCAGTTATGCTTATTTTTGAAGCGTGTATTTATAAAGAAGGGTGCACATGGAAGTGGTGTGCACTTCTCTAGCATTCGGATTCGCATTTTCCTAAACGAGATCCTCTCTGTCCATCTGTGGATGCCCAGGACACACCGCGAGGCTCCAAACCAAAGCAGACAGGGATTGAGAGGGGAAGTCCGTACCCTGATAAAGACCTGGCTACAAAGCAGGGCTGGAAGGATCACTCGCTTCCCGGGGGAAGGCAGCGCCTGCTGAAGCTCCAGGGAAGCAGGCGGATCCCGCACGGCGCAGCTCGCTCCTCCACGCTCCGAGAAGGCAGCGAGCAGAAATACAGCAGGTGGCCGGTGGCAGGAGGTTGCTCACAGCTCGGCGCGTGTCGGCGGGATGGGACAGCCTGCACAATATGGACACATTTCAAAGGTGCACAACAAGCAGCAATCCTAATTTTATCCACGCAGCAATTAGCCTCGAACGAGCTACCGGCACTCGGAAAGCAGAGCCGGCAGCAGCAGGAGCTGCTCGGGGTAACGGCCAGCCCACGAGCAGTCAAAAAAAGCACGGAAAGAGCTAGAAACCATGAGGAAAGCAAGGAAGACTGAAAGCCAAAGCCACGATGCCACCGCGGGGATCCGGCAGCCGCCTGCGCCGGGAAGACGGGGCTTTCACGTGAGGAAAGACCAGACCCATCCGCCAGGATGGGCTGCAATGGGAGAGATGTCAGAGCGGCTGCAAAACAAGAACCGGGCAGCCTCGGCCGGGCTCTCCAGGCCGGTCCCCGTGTTTTCCAATACCGGAACAGCTCCCCAGGGCACAGCACCCGTCCGTGCCCCCAAGCACTCTCTGCCGGCAGCTTCGCACCCATCAGTTTGTGCTAAATCAACCTCCCTGCCTGGTCCTCACTGCAGGGCTGGGAGCCCCACGCGATCCCTGCTCGGAGCGGCACCGCGTCGCCTGTCCCCGCGCCGGGGACGCTGCAGCCCTTCCAAGGACAAACTGCAGCCCTCACCCACAGCAGAAGCACCGTGTTCTCCAGCTCCTTCCCAACTCCGATTGGGAGCTCGCTCCAGTGATTTACTGGAGCTCAATTTTAACATCGTTAAAACACATCTCTTTTTTCCTTGCCTTAAAGAAAGATTTAGGAGGCTGAATGAACGGCGGCTTTGGAAACACAAAGAATGGGCAGATTTAGACCTGCAAAGGGATAGTTTTATTTTGCACAATAAGTGATGAACAATCTACATGGCAGAGGTTTTTTTCATGCATGAGCGGTGGAACATGCATAGGGTTTCCTTGATTTTATTGCCTTTTATCTGCCTTTTTTTAATTCATCTAAGCAGATGCAATCTCCTGAGGCTCAGGCACTCACACCGCAACCTGCTCCATGCTTGAGCCAGGTGGGAAGAGGAGCCGCTTCCCCACCGCCTCCAGCCCACACCATAGAACACGACACAGCAAACGGCTTCTTCTGGTTCATACAGCCCAGGAAAAATTGCTTCTGATCCTATTATTTACTATTGTTAACTCTGAAAACATTAAGCACAGTGAATAAACTGTTATATAACTTAAGGACACGTTAGTTTAAACACTAAATTAAACCACAAGACAGACTCTTGCAAGACTTCAGCAAGTTCTCTATAGATATTCTGTTACACTGCAAAAATCCATCTCAGTCTCCTGCACAGTAATATATTCACAAGCAGCCCTAGACTTAAACAGCTTAATTTGCTAGATGTCTGGGACAAAACGCATTACTAGAGCTAAGCAATTAGGGTGGAACGTTTATTCGCCTGACTGTAGTCAGCAGGGTGGTGACTTCACCTCTTCTCTGCAGTGTTTGACCTTGCTCACACGGCCAATGTGAAAGGAACCTAAACCAGCCGCCCCGCTGCGAGGAGTCGGGACTCGGTAACGCTCCCAAAAACCACCTCGGAGAAGCCCGTTCAAGAGACCCGATGTGGACAGGGCAGACAAAGATGAAGAGCTCTAACCCTGCACGTCTGCTATGTTAGACTAGAGACACAGCTTTGCTCCTTGGCAATTAAAAGCTGTCACATACTACGAGGCTCCTCTGTCACATGCAGAGCGGATGCCCCTCCGCTGGCACCCTGGGATAAGAATCATCCCATAAAATAAAAATTCTGGGATAGCTGTGTAATTCGTTTTTACTTTTAAACCCAAAAGGGAGTTGGTAAAAGAACTTTAATCCGCTTCCATAGCCTTTCCCGAGACGGATGATAATTTGACGTCTTTGATGGGCCGCACCGCAAAAGGCTCTAACAGGATTTTAAGTCCACACCAGGACACCTCTTTAAAACCCTCTTAGTCAGACAGCACAACTCCTAAGCAACTGTGTCATTTTAGTACTATTCCTTCTTTGAAACCGCTATTTTAAGCGCTATTAAAGTTTCAGGCTCTCTCCTTGTTTCTTCAATACGAACTGGGCAGCACTCGGAGCTGCCTGCTCCGGTGCTCCGATGATCCCAGCCTGGAGGCCTCTGTATCCCGGTCGGAGCGCGCCATCCTCCCCGGGACACGTCGCTAGCCCATCTTCATGCTCTGGCCTAATCTTCTCGGTAATAAATAACTATTTGTAAGCATCCAGTTCTGTCCCATTGCAAAAAATGAAGCGATTTTCAGATAGAAAAACAGCCCAAGAGGCCAGGAGAACAAAACCCACCCACCCTCACGTCTGCACTTCGCTAACATGGTCGGGTACTTGGTGCTCTCTTCATCCTACCTCACACACAGGCACAAGTATAACTGCAACCCATTTTCTTTGTTAACTCTGAGTGTTTTGCACAGAACTCTGATGTCTTTTCTGAAATAAACGTGTCTAATGAAGTACTATTAGGGTATCCCAATCTGCAAATACTGAATCTCGTGTTATTTACTGGATCAAAAGCAGCAGGGTCAAGGCAAGAGGATCTGCAGGAGGCTCCTCCTCCTGCAGATTCACTCCTCTCCTCTGAACACAAAGACGAGGTATTTTTAAATAGGTCACACAGAGGCTGGGTGGTAATTACAGAAAAACGTTAATCAGATTGGAGCAGGCAGAGCTGCTTAGCTCTTTCAGGAAGCCTTTTTTAATATCAGGTCTTCACATCTTAGGATAAACATTAAAAATACAATGATCACGCAGAGCTGCCCTAGCATATGAAATTGTTGCTTGTCTGACAATTCTGATGGCAAAATACAAACCAGCAAAACAGGGGAAGCATCAACACATGAAAGGATCCTACTGCCAGAGGAGTACGGAGGGGAGGCTAAGAGAAAGGCTGGACATGGACCTCACACATTCCAACGGGGATCCGAAGGCAGCAGGAGGGGTTCAGACGTGGGAGGTAACACGATTTGGGGGGTTTTCTGCAGCACGATGACAGCAGCAGCCAGCAGCTTCATTGACACCGAAAAATGCCATTTTCTGTTGACGACAGCTGATCTTTAACAAGACAGCAAAGGATTGATACAAACTTTTGCAGAGCCTGAAATAGCTGCCAAATTCACGAGGCTGCTGGGAAATAAAAACAACACACACAGCACCACCACCACCAAAACAAGTGAAAAAGACACTGTGACCTTGTTTAACAAAACCAGCTTTTCCCAAAATGTCTGCAGAGCGAGGAGAGTAAGCCCAAGGTTTTCCACCCCCCTTTGGAATTCGATAGTATTTTTTTTTGATTATTTTCACAAGAGCAATTAGTATTTGCTGTTGTTTTAGAAGAAAAACCCTACAGAAATAAAGGAAAAATATGACTCACAGAGAGACCAATAATTAGGTCATGCGTTCAATTAGCTTTCATACTTAACTAGTTACTCTTTAGGAAATGCTCAACCTTTGATGTGCAGCAGGCAACTTACCAATTAATTAGGCAGAAGGAAGCAACGCAAAGAATGAGATCTCAGAAACCATATCAAAGCCCCAAGTTATCTAATGAGGGAAACAACAGCCTCAACAACAGAAAACACGCACAAAAGGTACAGGGCTTTAAAAGCTCTGCCTCGGCGATGCGGGCTGCGCGTCCTCTGAAACCGCGGCAGGGAGGCAGGCGGGAGGAGAGCAGCAGCCTGTGCGATCAGCAGAGCCTCGCTGCTTCCTTGACGGCTGGGCACACACCCCCTCTATCCGTATCGCACGAGAAGGCTCCCCGGAGCCCGCGGGTCCTTGCGGGATGCCAGCTGCCAGCGCCTGCACAGCTCACGGGACGGGGCATCAGCAGCGTTAACGCGGGACATGAGGCCTGGAGTGCCCCGCCACGCATGGGACACGGCATCACCGCGTGTCCCGGCTGCGCACGGGACACGGTACCACCGCACGCCCCACGCGGCCAGAGGGAACGGACACCCGGGAGCACCGCACGGAGACGAACGGGCACACTGGGATCAGCACCGAGGCAGCTCCCTAACCTCCATACAGGCCAGCTCGAGCCTCCCCTCCTGGCTGCGTCCTCCCTCGGAACCGAGTCACGGATCGGCACAACCCCGATCAGCCAAACGGGGCAGACAGGCCGAGTCCAGCTACGGTACTGCCGTAATGAGCAGGCAAGGAAAGAGCATAAATGAGAACTGTGTAAAGAAAAGTAACAAAAAAATCACCACGTGACGGTGTTTTGTCCATTATACTCGTTCAGCACTGTCCTCAGTGATTAAGGATGCTCAAATGCCAATATCTGCTTTCAAACCACCCTTCCCAACATTCCCCTAGAAGTATCTTTGATTCTGCCTTCTAGATCTCTCAAATCCAAGCGCATTTTTTGCCTAGGTAAAAACTCTTCATGGACACTCTTTGCTTGGGCCTTTCAGATGGAGCTAAACTGAAACACTCAAAAGTAATTCCTGCACAGATTAGGCAAACAAAATAAGACATTATGGAAGATGATTATCTTAGCAAGAAAGGGAGAAGTGGTGAGGAGAAAGGGAGAGATCATGTAGCACTTGAAATAGAAAAATCAATAGTGTAATTGGCTGATTTTTCCTTTGTTTTATTTAGCAGGAGATACAAAGTAGAAGCTCCTTGGGATATAATGTTTAGAGCTAATTGGCTTTGCTGGTGTTAGTTATGGCAAAGGGAAGTGCCAAAATCCCAGGGCTCCAGGCCTGAAAGAGGTAGAAGGGGAAATGGCACAAATAGATGTTGCTCAGATGACAATAAATCCCACACAGAGGTAGAAACCTCTCCCACTCCATTAGGTCAAATATCCCAGGATGTAGAAGTCCTGTATTCCACAGAACTGACCTTCAGCTTGAAATTCCCATAAAATTCTCTCCAAAAACGGAGGTGTCACCAACACAGTTTTGTAAAACCTCGGAACGCTGCAGGAGCCGACGGACACCGGGATGTTGCGGCTCTCCTGGGAGCACAGACCGGTCCCGTGCGGCGTTCCGGGCCGTCGACAGGGCTGCTGCGCTCCCCGCCCCAGCTCCCACCGAGCCTCGTGCTGCTCTTGCTCTCACCAACATCCACTCAAATCTCCTCTCTGCTCCTTCCACTCAAACCCAGCTCCTCTTCCCGCAGTCCCTGTCGCCGTCATCACACCGAGACCCGGCAGCACAGTGAGGGGCAGCTCGCGGTGTGCCAGGCTCCGGCACGCTGCCGTTGTGCCATCTCCCTGCGCTCTCCCAGCCTTACTCCGAAGCGCAAGCAGATTCCCGCTCCAGCTGTACAGCTGAACTGGCATCCCCGAGGGCTCCCGGGCGCTGCTGCAGGGTCGGCACGGGAAGGGGCTGCGAGCACCCGGCCCTCAGCCCACGGATCTCCTCCTCGGGCTCCTCACAGCTCTGTGCACAGACTAGCACACGGCTAAAAAGCTTCTTTAAAAGCTTAAACCACTCATTCTAGTGGAACAAGCACCCCCTTCCCTGGTGCTCACGCTGTGCCGCACGAGCTGCCACTGCTGAGACACCTCTCCTGCCCCGGCCTCCACGAGTAGCATTTGGTGACCTGCCAGCGCGAGGACGGGGCTGGTTTCTAACGGAGAAAGATGAACCCTGCAGTAACTGCTGGTGTGGGAGTGCCTGCGGGCTCCACCGGGCCACAGAAATCACAACAGAAATCGCAAAATCATTGAGGATGAGAGAAAGGAAGAAAAAAAACCATGAATTTTCTGGGCAGTTTACAGTTAAAGAGAGAAGCTGGTCAAAAGCCATAGCCAACAAAAATAATAAAAAAAATCTATAATTTCATGCAAGTTTAATGAGCATATGCTCCAAACTGCTTCATACCAGATCCCGAATTATGTAAGCTGTGCATCATTCAACCTACAGTTCTGCCTTCGGCTACACTGGCAGACACAAACGCAGGCAGGCAAATTCTAACATCCAGGGAAGGCTAAGAGTCAAGAGGCTGAAACGTCATTACAGAAAAAAGGAAAGAAAAGAAAAAAGAGCCTGGCACTCTTCTAAGAACAGGGCCAACAACAGTCACAGGTGGGCCTGAGCTGGCAGCAGCCTGTGCAACATTCCCAGATTAACGATCATTTTCCAAGAATGAATTGGGGCTGTAGCCCAGTTCAGAGAGCCCAGCCAAGAGGATGCAGAGACATCTGTGTGCACAGATACATCTGTGTACCGACACATCTATGTGCATAGATACATCCGTGTATCGAGGTACAGACACATGTGCGTACAGACACATCTGGGCACAGACACATCTATGTTCTCGCCAACACGTCCGCGAGCCGCAGGGCCGCTGCGCAGCGCTCCAAAGCCGACCACCACGTTCCTCCTCTGGCCGAGCTCTGCAGCACGTTACAGCAAGGGATCCAGCCCCAGGCTTTGCTGCTAAATTAAAGTAAACTGGGACTTAAGTAACAGGAGTTTCTGTCCATAAAAACCCACCGTAACTACGGCATGCTGATAAAGCACCTCACTGCAGTAGCACTTGGGAGAATTGGCAGCCTATTATTCCTGTTTTCAAAGTCTGCTGACTTTTAGCTAAGGAAAGTTCCTGCCTTTTACACGACATAACACGCAGCGCTGCCAAGCAAACTGCAGAATACACTCACGTTTCCCTGTTCCCTATGCAAACAGCAGGGACAAGATTAACTGCTTGCTGCCGGCGCAAGCGGACCAGTGTTCCAGCGGGTCGTTCCAAAGCACTGCAGCCAACACGGACAACATCCCACGAAGGAGAAGACCATCCAAAAGGACCATCGCAAGCAGGGAAAGATCATGCCAATGCAGCCAGTTTCCCACACACGTACTTTTGGCCCCGCGTGCAGAATGCCGGGCGCAGTCCCGCGCGCTCCCGGGTCGGCACTGGAGGAGGCTGCGCTCTCCCCACGGTGCCCGCGAACCCTGGGCATGGCCGGAACCACCAGATACCCAAATGCCGGCACGAAGGGTCCTGCCTTGGTCTGCGCCACAAAGAGACGTCCCCTCCGACCAGGCGGGTACTAGGGGTCCTATGCTCTTAACTTTCACTCCTCTTTTCTGCTTTCGTTCTCATCTGCTTAAGCAACCCCTTTTATCCCTGTAATTGAGCCTGCTTTCCAGATTACCCACAGATTTAACCACTTCAGTGCCCCGTGGGACTGTGTGCCCATTACACAGGGCAACATTCGAGGAGAGCTGGGGCTTTCTCTTCGTTCCACCTGTTCCACCTAAATTATCAATACACTAAATTACAAGAACTGTGACTTGTTAGGAAAATTCTTTAGAGAGATAAATTCTTCATTGTATCCCTGCAGCTTTGCAACTCCCTACTCTTTTCCCCCAATAAAATTTCCATTTGAGACTCGCAATGAAATCACTGAATGTTATTTAACTGCAGTATTTTGCAGATGAAACTACCGCTGAAGTATTTTTTCACTCCTGCAGCACACAAATTTATGTAGCTCCACAACAATAAAGCAAAGTCCTAAATTTAATCAGAAGAAATACTTCAAGCAATGGCAAGCTGATAAATTATGCAGAAGGGGCTCAATAAGACCTGTCAAGGAAATATGCATCAGCCGCAGAGTGTGTGAGCTATCAAAGAATTTCCCCACTTGCCCCTTTTGAGGAATTTTTTTAACCCAGACTACTGTATTTAACAAGAACAGGTACCAGCTGAAACCACATCCTACTATTATCAGCAGCCAACACCGGATCACTCTGGCAGTGATTGTATAAGACTGTTCACACGGGGTTTATCTCGGGACTAACAAAATCAGTTTACTGGTTGTTACCATCATTGGTGCATTTGCAATAGGACGTTAACACCAGGCATTAACACCAGGCACTTCCTAGTCTAAGGGCTCACGCTGACGACCCAGCACCGCTGGCTGTTTCAGGAGATTTTAATGATCTGGGCCTTTCTGCAGATTGCTAGTTTTCGCCCAAATTGTCTCCTTTCTGTCAAATCTTCAGCCATTCCAAAACACCGAGAAAGAGACAAAACTAGATGTATTAGTATTTATATGAAAGGTCTAGGAAATTCAATAATGTTCCTATTGTTTTATTGCGGATGGCACATCAACTTCTCTTTATTACTGCAGAAAACTCAAGAGCCCTGTAGAGTGCAATAAAGTGGTACGTGTTTAGCTTTGCAATGCTTCAAAGGGCTGTGATTTACGGCTAAGAAGCGGGCACCTTGCACACAAACATCTGAGCTCAGTAATTGCTTCATGTTTTGTGCAAGCTCCACGAGGCAGCGTGAGGTCTGCCCACACACGCGGCGCCTGCTGCTGCCAGCGCCTGGCCCTCGTCCCTCACTAACTTGGGCTCCACGCTAGAGAGCGCAGAAAAAGGGTTGTTTTCACTCTTGCATCAAGATGTTTTACTCTCCCATTTGACTTCACACACTATTTGATTTTTCTCTGCCAGATCTTTTGTTTGCTAGAGAGAGATTAAAAGAGTAAGCTGCCAGTGCAACAAGAGGGAAAACACAAAAGTAAATAAGCTTGTCTTAAATATATCCCATGTAGGCTTAAACACAAGTCTTTCTTACACAGATAGAATGTAAAAATGCAATATTTATGGAAAAAAGTTCTCCCACTGCATTCTAATTTAAATTATCCACAGGTTTAAGCAATGTAAACATGCCACCACTAAACGCACTGTTTCCTTTAGGTAAAACTTTTAGGATTTGCTGAACCATAAACTCACTTCTAGTCAATCAACCCAGAATAAGTGGGTGGAGGCATCAAACATAGGCAAGAGCTAAAGAATCTGTAATAACTGTATTTGTGCTCCAACTGCCCTGAATATATATATTTTTTTCCATTAAATTTGAGTTAGAAAACAGAGGAGGGACATGGAATGCATGCGATACAATAATCACAGAAGAATATACATTTCTTTAAATGATTTGACAGTATTTTCAAAGAATACCACAGACGTGCTTCAGCAAAGTGCTAGCCAAGAGAGACATCAGCTAGAAAGATCTGAAGCTTGACAGCTTGCAAGAATTTATTCACACAGATGGATTAAGGAAGCAACAAATGCTGCAGGACCACTAAGCACATGATAGGTGCCCAAGTTCCGTCTGAGCTGGAAGTCTGTCCAGCAGCAGCGCGGGCTCCAGCTCAGAGACGCCCAGGGACAGGTACTCACTCTGGGCTGCCAGTTCTCGTACTGCTTCTGCAGGTTGGCACCGATGGTTTCCAGAGCCTTCTGAGGACCCATTGAGAGAGGATCTACAAAATACAAAACGAAGGAGTGATTCTGGCCACAGCTGAATCATTCACCTCAATAAGATGCAAAAAAGTTATTTCTAATTCTATCTTCATTTGCTTTAATACAGACCTTCTAGCTACTCCCAGTTACGTTTCTGTAAAATCCAGATCTACGATCTGGATGACCAAGGTCTGCATCAATGTCAAGAATAACATCCTCATGAGATCTGATCAATAGGTACAAGTACCTTAGGGGAGAATGTAGACAGGACAGAGCCAAACTCTTCTTGGTGGTGGCCACTGGCAGGACAAGGGGTAATGGGTACAAATTTGGGATATTCTAAACTCACATTGCCAAAATAGGAGAGCCACAGAGCAGTGCTTTCAACACGCAGCAAAGTCCATGTATTTTACAGGCACTTATTTTTCTGTCATATGACACAGAGTTATTTTAATCCTTTTCAGATCAGAGTACGCTGAAGATTTAACTGTTCCAGACTTAAATAGAATTTTATAGATGTACAACAATAACAAAAGAGAGCTAAGTAACAGCTTTCTTATCTGCATGCGATGTCAATTTAGGGTCAAGCTGGAAAGATGACCTGTGCCATCAGTTCCTGCTCAACAAATCCAAACTGGATGCTGGGGATTCCTTTTATTTACCCTAGTTTTAAATCTAGGAGCGACGTGACTGGGAGTACAATCTACGTGACACTTGAGGCTTCGGGAGAGCAGCAGTTAACCCCAGTTTGGAGCTTGTCCAGCCTTACCTATCCAGCACTCCAGACGGGCACAGGGAGTCGTCTTCACCACATCAGGAGGATCCACGCCGACATTTAGGCACAAAACTAAGGCA
The DNA here is from genome assembly GCA_034781795.1 of Crypturellus tataupa. Classification (NCBI taxonomy): domain Eukaryota; kingdom Metazoa; phylum Chordata; class Aves; order Tinamiformes; family Tinamidae; genus Crypturellus; species Crypturellus tataupa. The sequence goes on along the minus strand of JAWLRI010000178.1, from coordinate 739,355 downwards.
ACACTAACAGTCTTCATCTAGAAGGAAGAGACAGAAATGCTTGCTTAGCGCAGGAAGCGATCCGTTTTTGCGTGCGTTGGAATTTTACTACTCCCATAACTTTTGAAGAGTTTCGACTAAGCTTCATTACCTGCTCTTTAACCCGGCCTGTGTTAAGCAAGGCATGACTAATTACATCTTTCCTCTTTTTAGCACACCAGTACGCAGATTTTACATTACTATTTTTATTATTTCCACGGCCCTTTCTTCAACTGTGCGGCATGGAAATAGACATCACTGGACTTCTGCTAAGCACCTTAAATCAGTCAATGCCTCACTGAAATACATTATTAATAAAAATGATTGTGCTCTTCAGGGATCCTGACTAGTTTCAGGATATCGAGCGCCCTTTCTAATATTAGGCCTAAAAGAAATCAGGGGAGCGGAGGTGGAGAGGGGAGAAGCGAAGCAATCGATTAAACCACAAGGGTTCAGCCAGGGCTCTTCCTGATCTGTTTCTTAAGACCCCTGACACGTTAGTTACCCTGGACACGCACTGCACCTCTCTGAACTGGAAGACTGGTGGAGACAAGATCTAAGAGTTAGGATTTCACCACTCTGTGCACTGTCCATGCACTGCAGGAGGAAAAAAAGGCTTCTCCGAGCCTCTAATCAGAAGCTTCCCTTTCAATTCACTTGCAATGTTCACCAACCCTGGAGAGGAAACAAATCTGAAAATCCGAGCTGACGTTCTCATGATTTTCATCCTTCTGTACCGTGCACAGGTCGCGCGGGTCCCGCTAGCTGCTATTGCAGCGTCCTTCGAAACCAGCCTCCCTGAAGAAACCCAGCCTGGCCAAACGGGAACCCTAACACAGGAACCGCTCCGGAGCGGAGCTACAGACACGCCGAAGTGACACCGAAAGCCCTGAAAGCAGCAAAGTGTTTGCTGCCACGGGCCAAAGGGGTCCCCAGTGCTGGTGACGGCCGGGCTGGCAGGGCACGGAGCTGCAGGGCGCTCGCCGGTTGCAGCCCTGCAGCCGATGGGCACGAGCAGCCCAGAGCCGGGCACAACCACGGCAAAGGTAGCTCCGCTGGGAGCCAGCGCCCAGAAGGAGCATTAAACCAACCCCTGAAGCACAGCCAGACAAACACTGTCTGCAAGTTCCTGTCTTGCAGCCTCGCGCTCTTCTCTAAACTCTCCTTCACACCAGTGCGTAAAGCGGGGGAGGAAATCAGAGCAGGGATGTGCTTCACGGCCACCCCGCGCTGCTCCCCAGGGTGCTCATTAGGATTCAGAGCGGCAGGCAAGAAAAAAAAAAAAAAAAAAAAAAGAGGAGAAGAAAGAAAATCCCAAACCCCACACTTGCTGCAAAAGCCAGATCCACACGAATGTATAATTTATGAAGCTGGAAACTGGAGCAGACACTGTTCACACCAAGCACGGGGGAGGCTCCGCATCTGCAGCCTCTGCTGACTCCGCTCTGCCGTGGAAAAGCGGCAGGGAAGCTGGATAGCGGCTTCATCCCAAGCCACGCTCCCGATGACGGAATCCTGCGAGCGGGGACGAGCTCTTCACGCTCGTACTGCGTTAACATGGGCCAAGCGGCATCCCCGGAGCACAGGGAGGACGATGCCCACACAAGGGAGATTCCCTTGGTGGCCTTCGCAGGGGAACCGCATGGAGCATCTCCCACATCTGGGAAGGCCCTCGGGACTGCTCTATCCGAAGGCAGGAGCCGGGCACTTCCGAATGCCGCGGTGCTCGTTGCCCCCGTCGCTGCCCCTGCCCTGCTCTCCTCCTCACAGCGGGGCACGGAGCCCGTCCTGCTGCCCTAGAGCACAGGGAGGACATCTCCGATACCATCTCTCTAGCCAGGGCATCCCCGGTGTCAAATCAGCACAAATCAACAGCAAAAGCGACCCCAAAAACCTGAAGAGCCCATTCTGCATTTCTACCCTGCTCTGTAATATACTGCGAGAAGCTTTAAAGCTGAGCAATGCAAGTACTAGGACATCCTCACCTGTCATTAAAACAGCGGAAATGTTCTTTTCTACACGTCAAGAACACATCCAAGAAAGAAAACAGAGGAGTATTTGTCATGCTTCTAGGAAAACCAATATCCAAACTGCTTTGTCACCAAAGGCCCAAGACAGAAACCAGGAAAAGCTCCCACAATGGGCTCGTCAGCAGTTTTGCATGGAAAAGGAGAAAGGACATGGCGTCCACAGCTTTTATCGCATGCAGTCAAAATGATTTAATAAATCTAGATCAGAATTTGCAGGACTTTAAAGGCAAAACCCACTTGGTCAAAAAGAGCTATGAAATCAAGGGAAGGAATTCAAATGCCCCAAGCAAGAGAATTCCCAAAGATTACAGAAATGGAATATTCCTTCACAGGAACACTGCTGACTCTAATAGGTTATGAAAACTAACCCTTAAGAGTCATTTTTACGCGCCATTTACCAAGCGCACGTTTATCAGTCCCAAACGGCTCAAGTCTCTCTAATTCCAGCGCTGCAGCAGGCGCTCCGCTCCCCACGGAGCCGGAGATGTGGGAGCAGCGGCGCTGCACCCTGGAGCCCCCTTTGCGAACCCCGGACTCGCCTGGGGTTCCCAGCTCTGCCGGGTTTTCTTTCCTCTTGGAATTCTCGTGACGGCACCAAGCAGAGCTCTCCCAGCTTTCCCATTCCCAGCGCTCGCAGTGACCCAGCCCGCCTCCCCCTTCCCTCTCCTTGGCAGGCAGGAGCTCCTGCTTTGGTCTGCAGCCGGACTAGCAGAGAGGCTGCTTATTAACGCTCTTGACATTGAAATTTCCATATTGTGCTAGAGATCAGACTTGTTCAAGACTTTTACATTCACCTCTCACTTCACTTCCAAACAAAATACATTTGCAGGTGAGAGGCTGATGTGGCCTGCAGCTATCCGAACCCAAATTGGTGCAAATCCTGCAGGTTCCAGGTAAAGTCCCTCGGCGACGCTCGGGACAGCGCTCCTCCTCTCCCACGCGTGGGTGGGTTGGGGAATGCTCCAATCCGGCAGCTTCCCGCTCCGGGAAGGCGCGCAGAGCCCCTGCTCTTTGTGCACCGTGACGCTGTCAGGTCCTTTCCAGCACAGCACACTGCACTTCTGTCACTTATTGCTCACGCTGCAAATGTAATTACAGCCAAGCACTCTCGGGGAGCTATTTAAGGGAATAAGTGTCCTGGCCATTTCTGTCTACCAAGACATTATACTTTTTCCACTTACAAAAACTATTTTCTTCCCATCAGATCAGTAGAAGGGGGAATGCCAGTACTGAAAAGATGAAGTACAGTTGCAGACGGTGGTAGATAGAGCCCAAGCTTCCCCATTCCACCCGATCAATTCCAACCACCTCCAGCCAAAGGGATCTTGTTTAGGTGAGGGCAGATACAACTCTCCACCTCGGAGCACGGCGCCCGTTATCCCGCGGGGCGGCTGCTTTGGGCATTGCTTTTCTGCAGATTTTCTTCGGACACGGTTAGGCGGCAGGTGCCCTTCCCGCGCTAGGGCCACGGCCAAGCTCATCCTTGCAGGAAGGGACGGCCGCTCGGTATGTGCCGCTTGGGTTGGATCCAAAGCACCCACGGGGAAAGCACACGCCTCGCTCCCAGCCCGCGAGCGCATCGAGCAGGCCCAACGCAAACACCTAGCGTGGGATTCCGCGTAATTCTAAGCCAACCTAGAGCGGAGCCAGTGCCAAGGGGGCAGCCCCCTCCGGACGCCTCCACCCTCCAGCTGAAATCACACACACGGGTTTCCCACTCAGCCACCCTGCGGGACCTTGCTTTGACACAGGGGACATTGCCCAGTTGGGCAGGTAGCTCAGCAAGAGGTTCTGAATTAAGGACGTTTGGAGGCAGCCCTGTTTGAATCCCCATTTCCACAGAAACCCAACCGCTCCTGTTCCCACAAAAACAGCACTTAGTGCTCACTCCGCAGGTCACGAGGCCCTGGAAAACAAAGTTAAAATAAAACTATCACAACCAGCGTTTTTGCTCCCTCCTTATTTTATAAACCAATATAAGCACAGAGTAGTTGAATATCCTGAATTTGGTATCAACTTGTCAGTAAAAGACGGGTGTATTGGATTTTTTTTTTATTTTAATAAAGTTTGTGAGTTGATTGCTACGGAGGCTATGAGATTTAATTCAATATACAAAGCATAATTCCAACTCTCATGTTAAAAATATTCTTCAAATAAATAATAGATCAAAGCGGTGTCACTGCGATGGCATTCGCACGCCACGGAAGCGGGAGACGAAGGATAACGTGTCTTGGAGCTGTCCTGCGTGAAGGGGGCCAAGTGAAAGCTCAGCTATTCCTCTACATTTGCCACTGATTATTTTTCTCTGGTATTCCCTCTTATCAGACTCCTGTCTTCTAGGGAACTTCAAGCACCCACAAAGTCAAGGGGTTTTTTTTAGAACTACAGAGCAAGAAGAAAAGAGAGAGCGATTCCATTCTGACATCTTAGTGCAATTATTTGTTACAACTAGAGTAAAATTAAGACTGTTCATTAGCAAACGGCATGTGGAAGAGTAGAACTCGAGACCAGTCGAAGATCATTTTAAAGCTGAAGAAGGGACTGTCCCCTCCTCTAGGCCCTGGTTTTTCCATGATTCACATGGAGGGGGAGGGAAGGAAAAAAAAAAAAAAAAAAAAGAAAAAAGAAAGCCACAGACTCACCTGCAGTTCTGATATAGAGACTTGCTCTGCTGAACCTTTGAGAATTTCTTAATCATACACAGGCTTAGGTGTTTATACGCAGAAAGAGGCTCTCAGCCTACTCTGTGACTAGTTGAATTATCAGGTCCAGCCAAACCTCAACCATTCTGTGATTCCATAATAAAGCAGAGAGCTTCCCAGGCCCCATTCCCCATTTACTGAAGAAGGTTCTGAACTTTTGTGAGCTATTAAATCAAAATGGATATATTTTCTCCATATATTAATTACATTAATATTTTTATAATAAAAAACAAACCTCTAGTTTCTGCCTTTTTATCAACCTCCTGGGCTTTCTGGACAAACCCATAACATTCACAGCTGTTTTCAGCTGGTTTATGTGAAATAACAGCAGCATGAGCTAGCCTGGTCTCCACCTTGTGCTCAGGCAACACAAGGTCAAAACAGATTATATGATTTTATACATAGTTTAGCGGGATTGACCTAACTTTAGTTATCTGGGTGAAAATGGATGAGTGGATGTTTACTAAATGTCCATTTCTTCATAAAATTCTAAATGCCTGGTTTGCCCATCTGTTCTTTCGTTGCTGAAGCTCTCATATATTTGTTACCTCACATCAAATGCTAAAAAGACATCCAAAATTACCTTAAAAAGTTGAATAAGACATATAAAAATAACTATGCAAAGTAATGCAAAGAGACTGAATATTCTCAGGTCAACTCCTTTTCCTCTTTCAGACGTGCTTTCCATATACTACCGTGACCCCACTGAAAGCAGTTACTCAAAATGAAAAGCGTGGACAGACATTAAGAGACAAAACTGAAAACTGCCTCTGAGAGCCAGTGACGCACACCTAGAACCACCCACCCCTATATCAAGGGAAGGGAATTTGAAACAAGTAACCACAATGGTTTCAGATGTTCCAACCACACCAAGGATTACAAAAGTAGAAGAACAAAACTGAAAAAATAAGATTTGCTCCTACTTTCTTCATGTGCAAAAATAAGGTTCTTAGTAACTTTGAGAATGAACTTGCTGAGGGTCTGATGCTGCTGTGCTCATTCACAGCGAGTGGCTCCCACACCACTCAAGACACACACAGAAGGCTCTTCAAAGCAGAAATTACCATCCCACAGGGGTGAAGGTGGTAGGAATTAAGCTATGACAATTCCTGTAACCATCCTCTTGTCATTAAGACAAGTCCCTTCAGCTGTACCGTGCACAGGCAGCAATCGAGACAGCCCATTAATACCTCTTTACTTTAACCTGCTGGTGGTCTCGATCGGGTCAATATTGCTCCTCATTTAGAACAAGGCAGCTCTGCGGGCTGTCTTGCCCAGGGAGCTTCCCACGAGGGCAGAGACCCCGCGGACGCGGCAGGGGAGCTGCTGATGTCTCCACGGCCCCAAGCGCCAGCTCCTCTCTGCTCGGTTTGCAGCAAGGCGCTTGGCACGGCTTGGAGCCCGGGTACCGCAGAACGCAGCCCGGGCTGTTAATGTTAGCCTTGCCCAAGCACAGCAAAATACTCCCAGCGCTTCCGAGAGCTGTGACCATTTCAGCGAATGCCCCCAGGACCGTTTACACTCGTGTGTGGCATCTTCACACCCAGCACAAGGGCCCTGGAGAGGACGCAGCTCCGCGGAGGCTTCACCAGCAGCTCCCAAGCGGGGCCACCGCAAGGATCACGAGCGCAGGAGAAACGTGGTCCTTCCGCCAAGGAGTCCCGTGGCCACGAGCAGCAGCATCTGGCTGAAATGGACTGAAATGTGCTAAGGAAGCACCCTAACAGACACCAACACAGTGTTTTCTGTAGCTTAAAACTCCTTTCTCTCGAACGTGCACATTTGTTACCTAATCTTCTCATTTTAAACTCACTCCACAGCAACTCTTCACACTATCAACTCTCTTTCTCTGCTCTCTTGCCCTTCCCATATAACAAATGGGCTCTTATTTTTTAAAATGCACAGCTAGAGTAACATTGACATTGGCTCCATGACCTCTTTGCTTGATCACTTCTACCCCTGCTTTTTTTTAAGATAGTTTAACACTATCTGCAGGATGTGGGGGACGATGACTACACTCCTCTTTAAAGGGCTTGGAGCAACAGAATCCCAATCTCAGCTGTTCTCCTACAGTTGCAGAACATTCCTCATTCAGAATAACTCATTTCAGCTCTTGGAAAGATACTGAGTATCAAAAAAGTATATGGGAAGGACTATAAATAAAGAGCGGAGTCACAAATGGTTTATCACATCAACAGAGAACCTAATCTACTATGTTCCATCTACGTGGTATCAGCGCAGAAATACTTCCAAAAACACTTCTTGTGAAGATTTTTTTTTTCTTTGAGGAGTTACAGGCATGGAAGGGAAAATTTGGAAACAAGTAAACGTTTGTAGGTGTCCATGTGCATAGCTGTATGTGCCTCAGACCTCAGGAATCCTGCAGTGAAGCAGAGCCCGAGCACAGGCTGAGCAGAGTTGGCTCCTGAGGATATTTTATCTGTGTTTAAGCAGAAAAGTGACAGGAGTCGAGGATGGCGCCGCAGCACAGGGCAGGGGCAGCGTCCCGCGTGCAGAGCGTTACCAGGGAAGGGGTGACATCCCGACGGGAGAAGCGCCTTCCTCAGCACCCCCCACGAGCACCAACCACCCACTGATATTTCTGACCCGTCGCACGTTTCCTTCCCCCGTTACCACGTGCTCAAACACGGTAAGAAATTGTGCAAACGCGGTGAGAAATTGATCTAATAAATAGCTTTGTGCTTCCCAAAGCACACGGTTTTGGCAAAGAACGCCCCATTCAGGTATTCCACACAGCACGTGCATGGCAGGACTCAAAACGTACAAAACCTCCCCGTATCCTCCCCACTGGACAACCACAGTAATGTTTGCAGCAAACTGCAACCACGGCGTGAGCCTTCCGCCCCGGAGAGCTCTCTAGGGCCTCCCCGAGCGCGACCTTTATTAGAAGGAGCAGATATCCCTCGCGGTGCTTGGAAGGGCAGGTCAGCACACGCCGCCACCAACTCCTGCTGCCTCTCCCCGCCTGGGGAGGGACAGGGCCAGGCACATACGTGGCTTGGGGCCGCCCGCGCCTCACGGAGCCCCCGGTGCCGCGCAGGCCCCTGCGCTCCCCGCCGGCCTCTCCCCCTTCCCCGCGGCCGCCGCGGGGCCCTACCCGGTCCTTCATCCTCCAGCTCTGCGCCAGCGACTTGGAGCCCTCGATCTTCTCGCAGTGCCTCTTCTTCATGAAGGCGAGCGGCAGGTTCCAGTCGCTCAGGTCCGACTCC
>JAWLRI010000178.1:703553-717797 GCA_034781795.1 Crypturellus tataupa | reverse complement strand
CACGCGGGACCTCCCCGCCGGGGCTCGCGGGGAGCTCAGAAACAAAACGTTAAAAAGGGAGGGAAAAAAAGAGGAAAAATCGATGCACCAGCTCGTAAACTGCAGCGGAGCGGGAGCAGCTGGGGATTTGCAGGCAGAGGCACAAGCCAAGCAGTGAGTCCGGGAAAAGCAGGTTCCTAAGGAAACATCCTGCTTCCCGCTCCTGAGCTGGAAACCAACCTAGGGATTAATCAGGGACCGATTTTTGGCCTCTATTTTGCATCCTGAAGGGTGACCTGGTGCGCCGGGTAGGGCCACACGTGCGAGGGCAGCGCGAGGACCACGCGGCGTCCCCGGAGAGCAGCCCCCGTCCCCGTCCTGTCCCCCGTGGTGGCTCCAGCGCCCAGGCCAGCCCGGGGCTGGGGACATCGCGGCTCTCCCGCTCCTGGCGGCTGAGCCCTCTCTGCGCCCGCTGCTCCCTCACCCCAATGACATGGCTCCTAATTACCTCCTTGGATATTAATTTGGATGTCAAGAGAAATTCCACTCGTTTGTTTTTTAATTAACGTGGTAAAGCCTGGGCTTTGGGGGTGAGGAAAGTGCGTCTGCCCCCACGTTAGAGAGGACAAAACGTGGCCCCATGTCCTCGCTGGGGACAAGGGCCGCGCTGGAGGGAGCGGGTGGCAATGGAGCCTCCAAGAGCAGCAGCTCCGCGACCTCCGCATCCCGTGGGACACGGCCCCTTGCACCGCCCCAGCAGCAGCGCTCCCCGCCGCCGCGGTTGTTATTAACGTTATTAATGTCCAGAGACTCGGGCTCGGTATAGGAACGCGCTAGCTAAAGCCGAACAAGCTGCGGGAGGCGGCTGGGCTCCGGGCAGGGGGCCGCGGGGCCAGGCGGGGACGGAGTGGGCGGCGGGGACGGAGCGGGCGGCGGGGACCCCGCGCGGGTCGAGGTGCAGGGGGGTCCCTGCGGAAGCAGCTTCCCCATTCCGCACCCGTTCCTGCCCTCCAGGCCTCGGGGCCCCAGCGCTTCAGCCGTGGAGCAGGGAATTCTGCTCCCTCAGCCGTGGAGCAGGGAATTCTGCTCCCCCAGCTGCGGACATGTGCGGCCGCGTTACCCAGCTAGGCTGCCCCACGAGGAATGTGGCCCCTGGCACCAAGGCACCTTCCCTTCCTTATGGGGACGGCAGGAAAGGCCTGTGCGTCCGTGCCCAGACACGGAGCAGGAGGAGGAAACCGGCCCCAAGCTCTGCTGCAGAGCAGACCAGGCACAACCCGCGGCACATCCGCGCTCCCGGGCACGTCCAGGCTCCTCCCCGTGCCCACGCGCAGGTGGCACCAAGGAGCCACCAAGCAGCAAGAGCCGCAAAGAGAAAACGCTGATAGAAATGCTGGAAAGAGCACTCAGAGCCCCCAGGAGAGCAGCCTTCACAGCGAGAAACCAGCAAGAGCGAGGGAATAAATATATTGGCCCCAGAAAACCTGATTTCCAGCCAGTGGGGCACTAGAGAAGAGAGTTTACACAGAAAGGGCACCTGGGCTCTGGGCACCGCGTTTCTACTAGAGGAGGTCTCATGCCCTGCAAAGCGATTTTCCCTTCCCTGGGTTATAAACCAATTAGATAAAGACCACGTTAATCCCTTATTGTGTTCACACTGCCCAAGCAGCCACCAAACACGGGGATTAGGCAGTTTGTTTAACCCGCTCCCCGAGCCGCGGCCCCGCGGCTGCAGGGAGTGCGGGAGCGCACGGAGCGCAGGGATCCGGGAGCACTGCACAGGGATCCGGGATCGTCCTCGTGCAGCGCTGCCCTACGCGCCGTCCCCTCCATCCAAAGCCTCTTCCAAGGACTCAGCCCAGCTCCCCTCTTCCACTGCAGAACTGCTGCCCGAAACACGGAACCGCAGAAGCAGCGGGAAAGAGGGGAACTCACCGTGCGCTCGCGCTGCCGGGTCGGGAAGAGCTGCAGCCCAAGGGGCCATTTCCCAAGGGAGCAGCCCTGGAGCAGCCACCCCAGCTCAGCCCCATTGCAGAGGGTCCCTCCTCATGGACCTGGGCACAGCGGATCCCCATGAAACCCTCCAGCCTCCAGGGATACACGGGCCAGGGCAGGGATGCAGCACGGAGGCCTCGGGCGGCTGCAGGGTTTGCAGCAGGGACTGGGCGCTGCTGCTGCGGCGACGCTCCGGAGCAGGCCCAGAAAAGCAGCTTTGACACATTTCTTTCCCTGGGATTCTGCCAAGGGGGAACTTAGGAAGCGGCAGCCGGTCGCTGGCGCTCGGTCCGTGCCTGTAGCTATCGGGAACGTCGGAGAGGAGGGAGGGATGAGCTGCTGGCAGCAGCCGAGGGTCTCGGATCGATCCCTTCCAGGAAGGGCTCAGCAGTTCAGCTTTCCTGCGTTGACTCTAAACCCTCAGGTTTAAAGGGTTAAGGGGCCTGCGGGATCACCCCAGCGCAGGCTCTGCTCTGTCAAGTGTTGCACAGTCACGCAGGAGAGGCTGAAGGTCCTCGATGCCCAAAGCAATACTGAGCCTTACGTGCAAAAACAGAAGCGTTAAGACAACTTTATGTAAAGACCAAGTACCCGGCAGCATTTAAAACAGAGCACAGGAGTGCTGAGCCTGAACACTTTCTGCAAGCACCAAGAAAATCTCCTTTTTGCCTTTTCAGAGAGAAAAAAAGACTAGACTAAAAGGACTAAACCAGACTAGCTGTATTGATTCAGGGATGGAAACCGTTTGTTCTGTGCTCTGCTGCTAATGCAAAGGTTTGCAGGTTCCGTACGCGAGGGATGTTGATCCAAACAGGGCAGTCCCAGAGCGCTTCCCTGCTGACCCGACCCCAGCGCTCGCAGCCCCCTCGGACTGCGGGGCACCGGGCCGGGCTGTGGTTGTGCGGGAAGGAGGTGCTCCCTCCCCAGCCGCCTTGAAGGGGAATTTTCCTTTCTCCAACCTGTTCTCTCCTTGAGGAAGAGCTGAGACACCATAACCCCTCCAGCTCCGTCACGGTGGAAAGGGTCACGATAGCAACACGGCAAGCAGATCTCTGCCCTCGCGTGCCCACCTTGCTGCAGCAGCGATGCAGGGCGAGCTCCCCGAGACCCGCAGCACCGGGCACACTGTGCCCAGCCCTACATGCAGCCACGAAGGTCTAGGGGCTGCAGCGGGGCTCCAAGGCCAGCAGGAACCACGGGCACCAAACACGGAGAAAGCTTCCCGAGTGCTGGGCCCAGGCACCGAGCCGCTGCCACGACGCGCAGCAGACTGCTGGCTCCATCCCTGCCTCCTCGTGAATCACACGCCCACCTGAAACACAGAGTCCTCCGCGCGTCTGTCGGAACCAGCCGGAGCGACGTGCCGGGCGTCTGCTCCCCGGAGCGGTGCAGAGCGAGAGCGGGAGCGCGGGGCTGCGGGGAAGAGGGTCCAAGAGACGAGAGGGAGCTCTGTCACGCACGGTGGGAGCCAAAGGCTCCTAAGGATGTTAAGGGCCCCGGTCTCGCTTTGTAAATCACCTCCTGCAATTACCCAAACACTTCAGTGGGTTGTGGTAAATTTACAAATTTACAAGAGATGCTTTTACAGTGCTGGTTTAAAAATCAACTATACAAAGATGTTCTGGTTCCAGCCTTGGACAGAGGCTGTTTGCTGGTGCACCAGAGCCCGCACAGGGGCTGGCACCGTCCTGCCGCGGTCCTGCTCTGCTCAGGGGCTGCCTTCCCAGGCTCGGTGCAGCAGAGGATTCAGGTACAGGAGCCCCGCAGTTTCTTCTGGTGTCAGATTAGTGATCAGGCTCAGTCTCCTTTTTTCGTCTAGGAATAAGCACAAGGAAGGATGACAGACTTAAAGCAGAAGCCAAAAAGACCAAATAACTGTCACCCAGGGAACAAGGGGCTAGGAGATATAGGTGTGGGAAAATACAATTCTAAATGGTCCTTTTTGGTCCAGGATGACCCTCAAAGCCAACCGGGCTTTGGGTCTTGACACAGGTTTGCCCATGAGCAGCTCTTTGGGCAGTTGTATTTGGTTGCCCAACATGGGATCTCTGAGGGTCTGGCAGAACCCAGCAATGAACTAGCACGGACTACGTGGGAAAGGCAGCGTAGCCCTGGCACGCACAGCGGCCGCGTGCTCGCTGCGCACTTACACTGCAACAGAGCAGCGTTGTCCTGCGTTATGTAAGAGTGGGGTAGTTTGACCCTCTCCGTGTTTGCTGTGGGCAGAAATCAGCTCCTTGCAGGATATTTCTGTTCACCCTTATGTCACACCTGTGGGCGGCAGCGCTTTGCTGATCACAGGGACCGGACACGGGCCAAATCCCCGGTGACCTTCCCCAGGCGAGGACGCGGCACTCTTTGGGACAAGCGTGTGGAGCGGCATGGCTACAACCACCAGAACCCACCCTTCAGGGAGGCAGCATGTGCCCTGCTGTCACTTGAGCTCACCTTGTTACCCTGGCCGTCCCTTTAATGCCATTACTGGAGATCATTACATGAGCAGATCCTCTGTGGACAGGCAACTGCTTGGGCTGCCCACACACCTACCTCTCTTGCACAGAAGGTGTGACCCCTGGTGATGAACACAGCTGCTTCCGAATATATTCCCTCGATCTAATGTCAGCCTGGAATTAAGGAGAAAAATGGATGACAAGGGACTCAGGAGCTTGGTGTCCCCTTAGTGATCTTGGTTACCCTCCCACCCTTCATGTGAGCACATCGCAAATAGCCCTAGGACAGCTGCTCTGCAAAGAGAAACCTGTTTCTTTTCTTGTTTGGTCTCTGTGTCCCACTGCAAGGTGGTTAGGAGACTAAAGACTTAAAATGAAGAACTAGAGGGTCTTCGATTAACCAGTCCTGATGAGGTGCAATTCATTGCAGAAGCAGAAATAATGTTCTCTGAATCCTGGCTGCCCCTTCACTTCTCCTAGAACAAGGAGGTGACGCAGAGCACGGAGGAGCCCAGTGGCACTGCCCGTGTGCACCAAGCGCGGCTGCAGGAGCCTCGCAGCAGCTCAGAGCAGCGCAGCCAGGCGCCTCCAAAGGGCTCTATGAGACCCGAAGGATGAAACAACAGAGACTTGGAGCACACGCTGCCATACGGCGAGTCCTTCCGCAGCAAACACTGCCCCAGCTGGAATCCTTGCCAGGCGGAGAACTGCAACAGCCTCTCTTACCTTGCGCCAACGCGGATGGTTCCTAAAACAACCTCCAAGAGGTTCAGGGATGCGACATGCAAGGAATTGCAGGGGCTAAGCCAGGAGAGGTGGCCGGGGGCAAAGCAGGAATTACGGCGGCGAGGGGCTGCTTTGCCACTGTGCTTTGTTCCTCAGAGCTGCAACCCCCCTTCACGAGCCCTGGCAGTGAAACCCCGCTGGAGAAGAGCTGGAAGCCTGAGGAAGGTCTAGTGCCTCCATCTTTTGCACTGAGATGACTGTTTTCCACATGCACAAACCCCATGGACAATCTGGGAAAGTGCAAGGAGCAGCCAGGTTCCTCCACGGGCCCTTCCAGGCAAAAGCTGAGGACCTGGAGTCCTCGCCCGCTGTCTGGTGGGTAACAAGAGAGATGAAGAGCCTTGTCAGAACCTTGAGGATGGGAGAGAAGTTCTCCTTCCCTAGGGAGGAAACATCCTCCAAAATCAGGCCTCCCACTGAACCAAGGGGGAGACAGATCCCTCCTCAAAAGGTGGGGAAACACTGGAGCGTTTTATTGCTTCGCCCCGGGGCTGCAGAACCACAGCTCCTGCTGTCCCAGGCCCTGGACCCTGCTTGTACTGGAGCTCTCTCCCTCCCCGCCATTCCCAGCGGAAGGGCTGCTCCCAGGCAAGGCAGTCACCCTGGTAACAGGGAATCTGCGCTGGGATCGGCTCGCAGCGGGGCAGAGCTCGCTGCGCAGACACTGCAGCGCGGCCCCGAGTGGCTCCACCGCAGCCAGCGGCCCCTGCACCCCTAAATGTTGGTCTGGTTCTGGCCAAGAGGGTCTGGACCTCGACAGGACCATGATGGAGCCCAGCAACAAGGTGCCTCCAAACTGAGGAATGCAGCGTCTTCCTGAAAGCCTCAGGGCTCACCGATGCCAGGAGCGAATCCGGTTTAGACACTGGCGCCTGTGCACAGGGGAGGGTGCCAACACGCAGCGTTTCCTTCCCACTGGACTAGAGAACAGCTCCGTTGAGAGCAATCTGCCCCAGGAGGCCCAGGAACACGGCCAGGAAAGCCAGAGGATGTTACCCAGGCTCTGCTGTGGCAGCTTCGCTGCTCAGGCACTGAAACGGAGCAGGAGTCAAGAACCAGGAGGGCTGGGGCTGCCCGTGGGCGCAGGCTGCAGCCCCATACTCAGATCACTCAGGTTTTTTATAATCAAGACACTGATGCTCCCAAGCATCAAACTTTGGCATAGTCATTCTGCTGAGAAACAGGGCTCTCCCCTCCATCAAACACTGGAAATCTGGGGGGGCAACAAGGCTGTGGAAAAGACTGCGAAGAGCTTGGGAAGATGGAGATGCAGCAAGCAGGATATTTCTCAGGATGATATGAGGTGGAGAGAGAGAAGCTGGTGCTGCCCATTCCTGGAGCCATCCCTGTATCCATCCGTTTCCTGCTCTGCTCCAGCAGCTGCATGATGCAGCAACAGATGGAGAAGCAAACCACGAGTCTGCTGCATATCCCTTCCCCTAGGCAAGAGCTTGGCTCATCCTGTCCATGTGCCTCGCAGGCTGGCTCTGTGATGGTAATTATGCAGCCAAAGCAGGTAAAAACATCCCATAAAAGCAAACAGAGACAAGACACAAGCACATCCTTGGCAGCACTTGCAAATATGAATGAGACACATACCTTTCACATTGCCCTACGTACCAGTACAAGAGCAAGACTGCCAAGCAGGACAACAGAAACATGTTTACATGCCAGACCACATCACTGCTAAGGCCCTTGGGCTTTGCTTTCCAGGGAATCCCTGCCAGGGACAGAAATCAGAAAGATTAAGGCTGAGATTTGACCATATTCATGGCAAACTGCCCTCCTCCTGCTTCAAGTTCAGCTCAGAGCTACCGCTAGACCTCATCAAACCCTCCTTGTGCAAGTGCCCAGTTCTTCCCTTCCCCTTCTGATCTGCTCTCCTGTGTCATGAGGCCTCCTGAGTCAGGGTAAGCAAAGATGGATTTGCCCTGTTATTCCTAACTTTATGGGAATTGCCACCCCACCATGCCCACCAAGAGCTCCGGAGGGTCTTACGTGCACAAATAGGTCTTAACTGCCCCAAGCAGCCCTGCCTGGGGCCTCCATCACACCCTCTGCCCATGGGCTCCAATTAAGTTCAGGCCTAAGGGCTCAGTCTGCAGCACCACAGCAGAGCATATGGACTAGGAAAACACCACAGACATTCCCGGAATGTGCAGAGTGTTGCTGGGCATCCATCTGATGTTCCTGCTCCCCAGAAGTGTTACTGGTGCGACTGGTCAGCTTTCCAGTGCTGTGTCACATCAGCCTGTGACTCCTGGATGCTTTCACCAACGCACAGATCCCGCTCTCCAGGCAAACTTCCAGCACTGGCAGTTCTTTACATTGTCCCAAGGTTTTCCTGTGCCAGAAATTTCCTTTCTCAAAAACACTGCTACAGGGTGACATTTCAGACAAGCTGCTGTGCCCCACCTCCAAGACAACAGTATCCGTCTCCCCTTAAAAAGCAGTTTGTGACCTTTCCATCTGGAAAGGCTTCACAGCGTAGGATGAGCGCACTAGTAAAGCGGGTTAATGCATCCCCGGTGCCTGTCCTTGAAGCACTCACAACTCCCGTCATTATTCTGCTTCCAAGGAGTCTCTCCCCCAACTCCACATGCTCCCCCCATCTTCTTCCCGTCCCTGCCAGCTTCCATCCTGGACTCTCAGGTGGAGGCTCCGTCCCTCCCTGCTGGAAATGCAGTTCTCTAACTGCTTAATAATTCCCCAAGCCAGAGAAGGAAAAATACTTACATAAGGGGTGGTTTGTTTGGGAGATTTTTTTACCTTCTCTCTATAATTGGACAGTTTCATAACTGAAATGACAAATAACTTTGATCACTCTTCAGGATAAGGGGTTACGTGATGTGTTTTATAAACAGGGAAAGAAGTTGTTCAATAAAGTCCCTACTGGGATACCAAGGTAGCAAGAGTCAGATCTACAGACTATTTTTCTAGCAAAGAGAAGTCCCAATCTGAGTTCTGCTGGTAACATAAGCTAATGCTTGATTAGGTGGCAAGTTACTGGTTCACTCCTAACACAGAGCTGGGAGACAGCTTAACCCAGCGCATTAACCAAGAGGCTAATCAATAAGATGGATAACTGTCCTGTAATAATCCTCGCAGATTGCTTCTATTTTCAGAGGGGACTAGCGCTGGCATTAGGGCCTAGAATTGTTGCTTTGCCCATTTTACGAGGGAGCACTGGTCATCCCTGAGCATCCACCAAGCTTGCAGCAGCAGTGGGCTATGTCCTAGAGCCTGAAGAGTCTCAGGACATCAGTGAGCGATTTCCCTGCTGGCAGCATGAGCTATTTACACACAGCATAGAGACGATGGCCCGTTTTTCAGTTCTGTTGGCCAAGTGTTTAATACGCTGCATAAAGCGACCTGCAGCCATTCACAGTCCCGAGCAGGTCAACCTCTGCCCTTCCTGGTGGGCGAGAGCGACATCTCTGCCCAGCAGCAGCACCCTGAGCCAGCAGGAACGAGCCGGGCCCGGTGCCAGCTGCAGCTCAAAGGATCATCAAGTGAGCAGGAGCCTGGTGCCCGGCCAGCCAGGAAGCTGAACCAGCAGAAGCAGAAGGATCGGTCCCAGAGCAACCCTTGTCAGCGGGAGAGCGGTAAGAGCTCCCGGTACTCACGCTCTGCACGGGAGTCCTGGAGCACAGGCAAAAGGCAGAGCCGTTTGCTGGACTCCTGCCAGAGGTGGGCGAGGACAGCTGCTCTCAGGACTTGGTTTCCTTCCAGTGCTGCTGCTTTTAGTGTTTTGCCTACTTCAATCCCTCTGTAGCTCTAAAAGACCAAATCTCTGCAGAGGATCCTCAAAATGTGACAAATTGCCTGAGTGGGAAGACCACCCCTCTGCAAGCACAATAAGTGCAAAGCACTGATCATAGTTATTACACACAGGAAGCCTGATGGGGAAAAGCCTGTTCTGAACTGGCATGAGTCCCTACATCAGCAGATTTTTTTCCCATTTGGCGAATCTATCATATGACAATGTATCCTAATCCCGTGCCATTCCTCTATCTCTACATTAAACAGACTCTTTTCCATATCTCAAATCTCTCTGTAAGGAGAATGGCCACGATCCATTCTATCTCTTTAAATAAAGGTTTTAGTTAGAGGATTGGAAGAACCTCAGACCATTGATAATTGCTGTGGTGAGCTGGAAATAAAATGCACGTACTGGAAAGCTGCAAGACACCTCTCTGCTTCCCAAAAGAACGCCTTTCCCCTTTCCTCTGAACATGCCACACTGCGGAGCTTGCTTAGAGCTCTGCTGAGGCATCTGTCCCTTGCTGGAAGAGATTACATAAGAAGATCTATCAGCCTGCTCCAGTCTGGCAAGTAGTGGTTTATGAGATCAGAAAATGTACTTTCTGGTATGGGCGCTCCAAGGACTGCTTTTCTCTAAGATGTTAGATTTTTGTCCGTTTTATAACTATAAACTCAGTATTACAGAAGGGCCGAGGTTGGAAGGGACCTCTAGAGACCATCTACTCTGACAATATTCTGCTTCTGAAAGACACTGCAGTACCAAAGTGAAGCTCCTGTTGGTGGAAACTGCATAACAGCTCTCGGTGGGATGTTCTCAGCACTGCTGCGAGCAGCTGAAGAGCAGAGGTGCCCGACAGCTGACCAGCTCCGAGGGGAGGCACCGCGATCTGCGTGTTCCCGGGCAGTGCTGCAAACAGAGACACCTGAACAGGCCCTCGTCCAAGCACGCAGCGGGTCAGGCCCGCTGATAATGGCAAGGTGACTCTGGGAGAAGGGAAGCAGGCTACAAGTCCTGGAGGCTTTGGACTCTCCACATCCTTTTCTCCAGCCCTGCTGTGATTTAATTAGTCTGGAGCAGAGCCCTGGTGGCGGCTGCGGCTCAGCGATCGCGGTGCAGTGCTGTCACCTGCCGGCTGCCCGCTGTCCCCGAGCCTGCAGCTCCTTGCGGAGTGCAGCAGCAGAGCAAAGCCCAGAGGAGCAGCACTGCAGTCTGTGCTCGGCGCACAGTGCCCAGGAAAACTGCATTTCCAGCTCCTCGCTATTATAAACAACTGCATAACAGAGGCTGCCTGCGGAGAGGGAGCAGGGAATCCGTCAGGCTGCCTCTGCAGAGGGCTGCTGTGCTGCTGGGCACTGCGACACAGCGAGAGGCAAGAGCAAAGGAGGACCCCTTGGAGCTTTATCACACCAGTAACAATACGGCAGGCTGGAGAGAGCAGACCAGGAAGCTGGATGGCTACGGGTGCAGAAGCAAGGCCAGCTGAGCCCCTGACACATCACCACAGAACCAAAATTCACTGCTGTCCTGTCCCCTCCACTGCTGGTTTGCCCAGTTCCTTGTTTCAGGCCTGTGTGTTCCTTCCTCGGTTCCCCCAGCCTTCGTACCTGTCGGATGGGCTCCGGGATCCGGTACCTGCAGCAGGACTTGACGAGGCGCACGGCTGTCTCCAGGCTCACCCTATGGCCCACGGAGACATAAAGGGGCCTAGAGCTGCTGCTGCAGCTACGCAGGGCCTGTGCATTCACAAACCAGAAAGATCGAATACTTAAGGGGCTTATTTTGAACAAACGCAAAGTGACAGATCAATTATAAGACAGACAGCCTGCTTTCAGAAAGGGTCTGCATCTGGCATATCCCAGCTTTCTGAATCCTCTGCTTCCCGGTGTCCCCTCTCGGGGACTGTCTGCCCTTTTAGGTCCCCGTGACTCTTCCCCAAATGCTTCACACTGCCCTGGGAAGTAGTGTGCAGATTTGCTAATGCAGACGGTGCTGAAATATCACTGGGTAAGGACATTTCCTAAATCTGCTCGCTTCTTGTGCCTCGCTGTTCTGAGACATATGCTCCCATCTTGCATCCTGGGAAACTGCTACAGCAGCAGCACCTTTCCCTGGCAGGGGTTCATGATCAGGGATGGCAGGGCACAGTATCTCCCATGCCATAGGCACAGACACCTGAACTTCTTAAGAATTTCTATGAGCACCTGAGCTAACAGGATGAGAGAAAAAAAACAGTGTTAGTGGCAGCTGTTCACATCTCATCTCTCTGAACTGAGACAGCCCCACGACACAGACAATGTTTTTCAGTGCTCCCCGTTACATGAAGCTGGAAGAGTCATTGAAGACCAGCTGGACAGGGAACAGCCCCATCTTACCATGCCCAGGACGTTCCCTGAAGTGCCAGTCAGGGGGAAGGTATCTCCTTCCATCTGCAGAGAACGAATCTAGAGCATAAAAGCACAGAAGGTTTGCTGGTTAGAAAACACTTTTGTGCATCTGTCCCCGTTCTCTTTAGATGTTAAACAGTGGAAAGAACACTCAGTCTGGCCTAACCTGCTCCCTGTGCAGCTCATCCTTGGCCAAGCCGTCCACGTGCAGGAGGTTCTTGGCCACTCCAATGCAGGGTAGGTCTGTCAGGACCCCCAAGTGACAGGCCACACCAAATCCTGCCAACAGGAGACACAAAAGCAGCACTTGCATGTTCCTCTGATAATTCTTCAATGACAATGCTGGGGCCAAGCGAGTCAGAAAGCTTTCTTGGGCAGAACAATTGTCGTCTTTGAGGAACTAAGAATTTGAAAGAGAACTTCATGAGTTCCTCTGAGGCAAAGGCAAAAATTAACCTCAGATTATTAACCCATCAATACTGAGCCTCCTTCCTCCAGCCCTTATCTTTGGAGCTTAGTAAGAAGCTCTCTCGTGTGATGCAAAACGCCCAAGAACAGGAATCTCAAGTGACAGCATGGGGCTGCAGAAGAGCAGAGTGAAGTCCTGCAGTCTAGTCAAGTCCTACCTCTGGGATGGAGCAGGCCATTCCCATCTACAAGCAGCACCTAGGGAAAAAAAAAAAGTCTTCTTTCAGTGTGTAACTTTAAATAACCAGCGCCCCAGCAGCATGAGCTCCTGGTTACTGGCAGCTCTTGTCTTTGGGGTTATGTGCAGACGGGACTCTGGTGGCCAGGGGGTGCTCGGCTGGCCTTGGCTCAGCACTCCAGTCCCTAAATACGCAATAACTGGGTGCTGCAGTACAGCTTGACCTGAGCCTTCTGCCCTGCGCGTGGAGAGCAGCAGGGTGCTGCAGCTCTAGACCTCCACGTCATCTCTCCTGGGACAAACACCACGTCACACCTGCGGCCTGAGCCCGGGCTCTTTCTGCTGAAGTCTCTGAATTGCTTCCACCAGGAAATGGACCTCTCGGAAGGCTAGGAATCCTGCTATGTACGGGGCTGTCACAGCAACCATCCGGCTGTCCTCGTAGAGCACCTAGGAGCACAACAGAGAAGATCATCTCCAGCACACACCGAGCTAACCACAGGTGTTGGATAGGTATTTGGGTATGTTCAGGTATTTCTGTCCCTCATACTCTCCCCCACAGCACTCTACTGCTTTCATCTCTCTCCCACAGGTATCCCACTGGGCTGAGCCTATCTCCGAGACAGAGCAAGGGGTGAACACGGGGCTGGGGACAGAAACGGGCTGGATGTGTCCTGCCATGCCCCACTTGAGAGTGAAGTCCTTGACAAAAGTCAAGGCAGCTCTTCAGATCCACCGCGGGGGACCTCGAGGTTCACACAGCTGGCGCATTATCAAAGCACCTCTGCCTCTTTGTAGGAAAAGGCAAAAGGATCCGAAAAAAAAAGCCCGAGAACCAGGATACTGGCCAAAAAGTGTCCTTGTAGGACAAATCAAGATCTGGCGCGGGATCTGAAAGTCAGTTCTTAAAAATTCCAGCATTGATCGAACTGTTTCTCTGTTTGTGACAGGTTTTGTAGTTAGAAGACAATTCTTTTAACAGCTTGAAAACTGGAAAAGGGATCAAGTAGCTTTATTATTTTAAGTTAAATGACTGAGAGATACGGCAGAAAAAGCCCAAGTTACATCTTGTGTTATTAGTGGATTACCAGCTAAATCTTCCAAACAGGACATCAGCTACCAGGATTGCTGCAAGTGCTGGTATGATGTGTGCTAGTAGTGATCCTTTGTGCCTCTGCTAATGATTTTGCCTAAAAGTGATTATTTTCAGTATTTATCTGATCATCAGAACATCCTTGCTGCATTTTCCAATTAACTCTCACTGACTTTAACACACACTAATGTTACCCTTTGATACCTTGCAGCTTCCCTGAGATTCCTGCGACCAGCAGCAGTTCGTATCGCACATTTCCAAGCCTATGTCTAGAACCTCACCCTTGTCCTTGCCTCTATACAGCTTCCCTGCAGGACACACGGTTGGAAGCTTTGTTGGGGCCCAGGTGACAGCTCACACGGCGCACAGCAAAGCAGGCAACGGCCTCTGAGTCAGGTTTCTATAAAAACCCCACGCGACGCTATGGAAATCACCTGCTTGTCGTTACCTGCAGAGCGGGGTAGCTGAGGACGACCAGGGAGGCGCAGGCGTTGGCGTCGTCCCCTTTGACGTAGGACAGGTCCACGCCGCCCACGCGCTGCAGCCCGGTGAAGCCCGGCTCCTCCTGCCACGGCTCGGTGTCCTCCTCGATCACGGCGGCCTTTAGGCGGGCCTGCTCCCTGGGGAGGGCGACGCGGACGCGGTGAAAGGGGCTCCCGTGGTGTTCGCGCTCGCACGGCGCCGGTGCCGAGCGTGTCCTGCTGCCCCAACACGGCCCGTGGGACCCCAACATGGCCCATGGGACCCGGTGCCTCCGCCCAGGCGTCCCCGTAAGGCGCAGGGACCCTCGTCCCTCTTCCATGGAAACGGGAGATGCCGCTGCCGGGCGCTGCGGAGGGAGCGGGCGAAGGGCAGCCCCTGTGCAAGGGCTGTCCGGGACCAGCGTCCACCGGTAGAACCACACAATGCCCAAGGTTGCAAGGGACCTCTAGAAGTCATCCAGTCCAACCCCCTGCACACGCAGGGTCACCCAGAGCAGGGGCACAGGGCTGCGTCCAAGCGGGTCTGGAAGATCTCCAGGGAAGGAGACTCCACAACCTCTCTGGGCAGCCCGTTCCAGTGCTCTGACACCCTCACTGTCAAGAAGTTCTTCCTTAAGTTCCTGTGGAACTTTTTATGCTTCAGTTTGTGGCCATTTCCTCTGG
>JAWLRI010000178.1:654654-703059 GCA_034781795.1 Crypturellus tataupa | reverse complement strand
ACGGCCCGGAACGGGCCGTTCCGCCCCCTCGCCCCGTCCCGCTCCCGAAACAGAGCGAGAAGCGGCGGGAGCGACACGGGTTTTATTGAGGGGCTGCGCGCGGCCGGCCGCGCCGCTGAGGCAGAGCGAGGCCGCTCGAGTACAAAAACGTCCGGAAATGTGGAATTTAGGGGAAAAAAATGCGGTTTTCAGCACCATCCACCCCCAGCCAAACGCCAGGGAGGTTCTTTAGGCTTCCCGGTGCTCCCGGCGGAAGAGAGCGGCCGCGGTCCAGGTGGCCACGGCGTGCGGGAGGAAGATCTCCCCCGGGAAGGCGTCTTCCAGCTCCGCCGCCAGCTCCGACTTCTTGAGGTCCAAGAGGGGAACGAACGCTTCCTTCAGGCTGCAAAAGGGCGAAAGTTGCATTAATAAATTGCATGCAGGAAGACGCCGCACGCTTACATGCTGGAAATGCACCACTGTATTAAAAAGCGCATGTTAATATGTGTTAGGAGAAGCAGCACATAATGTAAGTATCACTTATGTATTCAGCACATTAACCGGGAGCACAGGGAGGCTGAAGAACAGGATTAAAATGTTTGGGTCAAGCCTGGGTGTAGAAAGTTGTGCGCTCAAGCTGACTGCAGATGCACTCGTGTTCAGCACTCAAAATAAGCAAGCCCTGATACAAACTGCTTTGGCAACATTGCTGGAATGTATAATACACAAGGAGTCATGATATATGCTAGAAACAAACTGCTGCCTAGAACTAGGGGCAGATTCTTAATGCCGACGGTTGTGCTTTCTGTCCAGGAGGGCTGCTACGTTTGGCAAGGGAACCGTTTCCTTTGCATGTGGTTTCAGAGAGGCAGAGAAGCTCAGGCTAAGAGCTAATTGCCATTAAATAGTTTGGCCTGCACAAGTCTGTTACCTCCAAAAGGTTTTGAAGTCCTCCACAGCTTGGGCGGGCTTCAGCTTCAGGATAATCATTTCATGGAGCTCCTGCAGGAACGTTTCCAGCCTCGAGTGGACAAGGAAGGCGTTGAGTTGCTTGGCAAGCTCTGGAGTGAGCTCTGCTTTGTAGGCTGGGTTGACATCTTCAAAAGGATCCTAAAGATGAGGTGGGGAAAACAAAAAAACACATAGACCACATAAGCAGCTTCATTTAGAAAAGAGGAAAGGGTTGAACAGACACCGAGGTTAATGGTGCTCTTACTCTTTTGAGGCGCAGAAGCTGCTCTGACTTGCGGGTAGAGAGAAGTTGCCATAAGGCTATGTTGTGCTTCAGGTGGCATCTGCTAAGGGTCTGAAAGAAACATCAAGAAAAACTGGGTGAGAGAGTTGTATTTAGGAACCTTTTCTTCCTCCATCACTGTGCCGATCCAGGTCAAAACTGCAGCCGGGTTAGGGCAGTGAGAAAGCTGACTCGACCCTGGAACTTGGTCCTCTCCTTGCGTCTTTTGCTCAGCTGCAGCCTTACAGCTGGTTACGCTGTCCCCCAGCGAGGGCTGTCACCCCAGGGCTGGCAGGAGGGGGACGCTCTGCACAGAGAGCTCAGTCTGAGCACCCTGCACTTGGCCTTTCTGCAGGAATTTGCTAGAACGTGCTAAGCATCCTGAGCTATATGGTGTTCCCACCTTGCAAACACTTGGTGCAGTGAAAGTGGAAATTGTTTTCTTCCCTCCTGTAAAATACAGTGGGGAGGCAATTCCAATAAACAATTTATTAAAGCTGAACTTGGAGTTCAGGTTGGCTGGACTTTGCATAAACCAGTACAGATTTATCCCCCGAGAATAAAAGCTTTGCTTTCTGGACTCACCTGCAGTACCTGAGGATTTGTCTGATCACCCATCTGCAGAATTTCTTTTACGTAGTCAGTCAGAGGCATTTCAGGGTTCCCTCCAGTCATGGCAAGAAATCCCAACGTAATTTCAGTGATAGACAGAGCATCACAGACGTCACTATAGGACAGCAGCTCTCCGCTGATCAAGTTTATCACAGAGCTGGGAAGAGAGCTCTGAAAACCAAGAGGTCAGAACAGTTGCAAGTATTAACTTTACTCCATTCCTTCTTGCTACGCAAGCTGCCGGAGCCCTGAAGCAACCAGAGCCTTGAGTTCAGGAAGCCCTAGGGGCTTAACCCTATCCCCTTTCCTTTGCCAATCCTGGCTGAGGAAAACAGGCCACTTTGCACATGTTTGTGGCATGCAGGAAGACCGGCAGAGGAGCCTTTATAGCAGATGAGCAAGAAGAGACACGAGACAACCCTGACCCTCCAAGATATCAAGGGTCACTTGCTCGTCCTGTTTCTTCCTTTGCATAAACCCACCTGATTCACCTTACTCCTGACATCTTTAAACAGCTGCTCATAATTCCGATCATATCTGTACACGAGGGTAGGTATTCCCTGTCAGGAGAGAGGAATCCGGAATGAAATCCACAGCTTCTGCAGTGTTGGTAACATTGCAAAACCTGCTACAGCACTAGCCTGGCTGCAGCAAGCGATGCAGGGCTGCAAGGCAAGCCAAGAAGCTGCCTGCAGAAAACCCAGCTCGCTGCCCTGTCCTACCGTCAGGGTGATGAGGGGCTTCCCCTGCAGGAACTTGCTGATGATCTGCTGCTGGATCCTTCCCAGATCAAAGTCCTGCAGCGTCTCCCCTCCCTTCTCCATGCTGTACTGGCAGTTGGACAAGATGAGAGGAATCAGGTCGCGCTCAACCTCGTAACTGACCACGTGCATATCAGCCACCTCTGATGGACTGATGAAGTACCTACAGGCGAGGGGAAAAACACCTTTTAAAGACAGGAACCTTTATGAAGCAGGTAATACAACAGGTCAGGGAAATGCTTAGCTGACATAGCAACATACCTAGTATCTTCCTTGATGTATTTGTTTACGGAGTAGACAAAGTCATTGTGCAGGCTGATGAGATAACTGGCCAAGGCTGTGGAGCAGAGCCCCAGGCCCTGTCGACGTGGCAGAAGGACCTCAAGCTTGCTATCCAGGGTCAGGTCAGCATCACAGTAGCCTTTAGGAAGCTTGATCTCCCCTGAAATAAAAAGCAGAGAAGTCCTTGAGGAGCAGAGTTTCCTAACCTAAAACAGATCAATTGAACACAAGTTTTTCTATCACATAAGTGCTAAAAGAAAAAGCTTTAGGTGGGAATACTACAAGAGGGAAAAAAAATGTTCCATTTCCACCTAGACTTCCTTAACCTTTTTAAGGAGGTCTAAAAAAGACAATTTTATTGATACATCCCAGCATCACTGATGGGAGGAACCTGGACTGTGAAGGATAACAGGACCACTGTCCTGGCAGCAGCTGGCAACCTCTCGTGCCCACTCTCAGGACGATGCTGGAAAGGAGGGCACTCACCGTTGGTATCCAGCGATCTCCTCAGCTTGTTCCAGACAGACAGAAACACATTTATTCTCCTCTGCAAAAGGTCCCTCATCACATCTGGGGAATATCAGAAACAGGAATCCTTAAAACATCTTTTATCAGCAACACTCAAACTCCACAGCATAGGAGGATTTTTAAAAGCGCGCTATGAATTCTAGAGATCTGCTCAGACAGATCCAGGAAATCTATCTGAAGGACTTATCTGTTTCACTAATTCGTCTTTTGGCAAAGTCATCTCACCTGAGTGGGGTTCGCTGAGGAAGCCTTGGATTGTGCACTGTTTGGCAACGGTGGTGTTCTGAAATCGTCTCACCAAGTCTCTCTGAAGAGCCAGAATCTCTGGCAGAAATTTCACCAGCCTCAGTTCTGTTTCCTAGAAGGGGAAAAGGGAACTAAGAACGAAGCTGCCCTTGGACAAACCATATTGCATAATTCAGTAGAGTTAGTTTTTAATGATTTATTAGTAGAAAAAAAGATGTTTTACACGTGCAAATCTCTCAAGACTATAGAAAGTTACGAGGAAAGGGCACTATATTATCAAAGATTTTTCAAGTTTGAGTCTTTCTCCCTAACCTTGCCAATATCGTGGCCCTGCTTTGGCCCAGTGTAGCCAGTTATTGGCTCATTTTCAAGTTCTTGCTGGATAGGATGCACTGCCACTGGGCAAATACTCTCCTGGGGAACTACTCCAGGCCTCTTTGTCACACTCACCTTCTGCAGAAACTTCTGTAAGAGAGGAACGGCGTCCTTGGCATTCTTTTGCTGGACTACATGGCCCAGGTTCTCCACTGAAATCCTCTTTCGGCAGCTCCACATCTTGGAGTGGTGTATGTGACTGTGCTTTGGCAGTCTGGACAGGAAATTGCTAGGGTCACCATACACTATTTTCACTATTGGATTGGAAGAAATTCTCTCATCCTCTTGAATTTGTTTATTTAGCTCCAGAAGCTTTTTATCTAAATCCTGAATAAAAAAAAATAAATAAATAAAGAAATCATATCAGAATTAGCAGCATCCTGCCACACTGAACCTCTACTGAAGTATATTTCCCTGGCAGCTCAATGACC
The DNA here is from genome assembly GCA_034781795.1 of Crypturellus tataupa. Classification (NCBI taxonomy): domain Eukaryota; kingdom Metazoa; phylum Chordata; class Aves; order Tinamiformes; family Tinamidae; genus Crypturellus; species Crypturellus tataupa. The sequence goes on along the minus strand of JAWLRI010000178.1, from coordinate 698,611 downwards.
AACTAACACAGAAATATGCCAAAGCAGAAGATGAATTCCAGGCAAGGTTTGTAACACATATACTGCAGGACAGCTTTTTATGTCATAAAGTTATTCTTTGCTCTCCAGCTTACACAGCTCCCAGGGGTATTCTACTCTTTAAATAACAAACATGGAAAAAAAAGGCAGATAGTATTTATTTTGGGAAAAAAATGTGTCCACTGGACAAATAATTTTAGCTGAGCTATGATATTTCTCCAATCCATTACAGCACAATCTAAATATTTGCTACTTATTGTCAAAGGTTGAATAATGTTGACTGAATAGTTGATAGAATAAATTATGGCCTATATATTGCTTCCACATTTGTTATCTTTGGCGTGGAAGTGGCTAGCTGACAGTAAATGGAAGTTAACCTGCATCTGTGTCATATATGGACAGGACTTAGGAACAGTGGTGTGGATAGGTAATAGAGCAAGTCAGATTTGAAGATAGATGGTCTTGGAATAGTTCAAATTCTAAGATTTTTATATAGATTTCTCACCTCCAGTTCAGGAAGAATAACTGTTTTTGCAACAATTTCTTCCCATTTGTTTCTGCTCTGTTTGGTGGAGAGTACAGCATCAAATTGAACGGGCCCTGCAACAGGAGAATTTATGAAGTGTTATGTTTGCAATACTCCAGTTAAAAGAAAACTCAAGTTCTCTAAGCCTTGAGACATCACATTCTTGCAAGTCTGATGAGCCAACAGCAAATTCAGATGTATCAGACACCAAGTATTTCAGTCTATTTGGAGAGGAAACATCATCCAAAACAGCAAACAATTATTATTATTTTTAAGAATCTTCAGTAATTCATGTACATGATATGGACATTTATAATCTCATTCATAATCCCAGAAAAGTTAAACAACTTGTCCAAAGTTAGATCATGATCAGTAACCACCAACTCTACCAGAAGTCTTTCATTCTCGACAAGAAAGAACCTGTAAAACTTCTGGATCTTCCTCACTAGCTCAGCTACTGCCTGTTGGAAACGGTCTATTAGTAAAGAAGCTAAATAATTGCTGCTCTTAAATTGCTACCAGAGTTTGTAGCTGGTTGGCAGTTTTCCTTACACTGGTTTTGGTGCTGATGGGGATCTTTGAGGAGGCTGTCTAGGAGGAGATGAAGGATGTTGATAGTCTCATCCACGCTCTTGCCCAGAACTTTGGTCAGCTGTGCCAAGTCCTCCTGAATATGCTGCTGCAGGAAGCTGACCGGGTTCGGCACCGGTGGCTTGATGATCTCTCCCAATGACTTAAAGAACAAAAGGCAAAAAATGAGCATTGCCAGTAATGTCCAATTCTAGCCAAATGCACGTAGAGCTACAGTCCTTCATCAGAAATTCTCAGCTCTGTACTACCAGATTCCTATTACTCAAACTTTACAAACAAATAAAAAGGCAGGAATGCTTGCAGGAAAGCATCAGTCTTCTATCATTGAAAAAAAAAAGCAGTGCTGCTCCAGTAGATGTATTTCTGCTCCCACCTCCACTACACAATGATAAAATGGCCAATGAACTTCCTCATTGGAGTGAAATTAGAGCACTGCTCAACCTCTTCCAAAGGGTATAAAGAAATCAAGATCCCCCCTGGGCAAGGCAGGAGGTGATTCTTGAAATCACTGCCCTAGTCATTAAGCAACGGGCCCCCAAAGAACCTGCCCCATACAGAGATTCTCTGCTTTTCACGTGGCTGCTCAAAGCAAGCGCTGGAAGGTACCTGAGGATCCTCTGCGGCTCCCAGCAGCATTGCCAAATGTGTGAGCAAGCGTATGAGAAGGAAGACCACGGGGGACATGGCCCGATCAGACACTCCCATGGCTCTTCTGCGTTGTGCATCTCCAAGGACGTGGCCAGTCTGAGTTCTGTCTTCGTTACTCCTGTTATAAGGTACATATTGATTTTTTTTTGCCTTAACGAAAAATACATAAGAAGTTCTTGATACCCAATAATGTCTTTTTGTTCCTTAAGTTTTCTGAATGCCACAAGAGACACCAGTTAAGAGTACTATACTGGAAAATGGCTGCCTGTTAGTTTTGTACATAAATAAGCCAATTCTCTTATTTTTGCTGGCTGACCGCTCTTCCTTGGACACGTCCTCCCCACACGTTTTCCTTCCTCATAGATATGCAAGAGGCAGTGTCCAGCCCTGTGGCACAAGATCAGCCATCTCCATGCAGATGGGATAAGAAGCCACTGCTGTTAGAATCAGTAAACCAGATGTTTTTGCATACGGGAGTACTAATCTGGGGAATCTAGGAGGGGGAACACAAACCACAGTCACTGGAGCTCTGGTAGAAGCTCTTCAGTCATACTGGTATGTCTAAGAAAACGCAGCCCTGTTAGTGTGTGTCGGCAGAGAGCCACACCACCATCCTGGGCAAGCAGAGCAATGAAAAGCCTAAACCCAGCTTCCAAGGCAACAGATAAGTTGCATTGTTTATTCCCAAAGAGATGCATGGAGCAAAGCATACCGGAATTCCACAAAGCCAGGCACTGCTTTATGCTGCTGTCCTCCGACTACGGCACCGCAGTCGAGACAGCGACTCGTTTCCATGGGACGGCCACACTGGCAAAGACAAATGAGAAACACTGAACCCCAAGAGCTTCTCCGCAAGAGAAACAGGGGGAGACAGAGTCTAGGGCAGAGGAAATGCATATTCTGTATCAGTCACCAGGAGGCACCTTACTCATGCAAGACCCTTTGTTTTACTCCCTCATTCTTAAATTGCTTTTTATAGTGCGAAATTTAAATAGATTTTTTTAAAAAACCTGAATAAAAGTTGCTAACCATATCTGTAACAGTAAAGTGTTCTAGCGTTTCTGTCTGCTAATTCATAATATACCGAGCTATAACTGGTTAATTAAAACCTGCTATTTACCAGGCAGAGGGCCTATGTCTGCCTTGTTTCCTAAACTCATGGTGTAAGCTGAATTAGAGTTATTCTGAGTTTGACACTGCAATGGCAAAAGTGAGCAATAATATAGCTCATAAAATGAACCACTGCGCAATAAGAAAAACGTGAAACAGTTTAATGTTGCAGACACCACCTACTTCATCAAATTCTTACCTCTCCCACAGTGCAGGGATGGCCGTTTGGACAGACTATCAAAAGAGAAACAAATAGGACAGCATTGTCAGACACACATTTTTAAAGTCTCTGTTCCTTCTACAGGGACTATCTAGTAAGAAATATGCCTCAAGATCTAATGAAAAGCACTGAGGCTCTCAAAGAATCATTGGGCCACACAAAAACCAGAAGAAGTGTTCACTTTCCAGGGATTTTTCATTTTCAGTTTCTCTTTTTGAGAAACAAGGAATGCAAACCTGCAAAGTTCCACTACCAAGTAGTGAAATAGGGCTGATAAGCAAGAATGCTTCCAAGTCTGCACAAAGATCCTAATAAAGAAAACAAAGAATTGAAAGGTAGCCAGGACGAGCTACTCCTCCGCCACCCTCATCTCCAGTGACCAAAAGCACCAGGGCCGGTCCCTGACAGCCTTTAACTTTGTAAACAGCTACAAGCTCAAGGTCAGCCAAGCTCGATGAACTCTGGTGCAGTATTCACATAACAAAGTGCAGCCACAGATCTTAATTACAAAGCATAATTCATGCCAAGAAGAGCGGAGTATCTGACCTCATACTTCACACAGAAACAAGGATTATTCTTCCATTTCTCCCACAGAAAGTCAGGAGTACTTACTGTACCAGCGCAGAACGTTCATTCCTTCCCAGGTCTTCGCCTGGGCCGTTATATCTTCGGGCATTGTAGGCAGAAAAGAGCGCTAAGGGGAAAAATGGTGAGAAATAATTACACAGATCAGTGCTTTACTGCAGGAGTTGTTCACTGATTCCTCACAATGGAGAGGAAGGGAGCTGCAGGCAGAGGTGCTGCAGAGGGAAGAATATGACGTATGTTTTCAAATTCTGCCCGTGAAAAGCTACTCTTAAAAATAAGCTGTCAATATTGTGAACATTTGGATGGATGCTCTCTGGGCTTCCTGAGCTAGATTCCTCTTAAAGAGGCCTCACAGACCCTCGGTGTGCCAGAAAAAAAAAAATACGTCAGCAGATCCCTCCATCGTGAGTGCAGGCTTCATCAGGCTGACCTGCCTGCTGACTGCTTTGAGTTGCTTGTTGAAATTTCAGTATTGGCCAGATAAACTTCAAGATGAAAAGGAAAATTCGCACCTCAAAAGTACCAGTCCAGAGTTTGTCACTGTGCTAATTAATCCTAGCAATGCTGAAATAATCATCCAGCAGGAATTCATGGCCAATGCACGAGTTGGTGCTTTCTCATGTTAAGTTCTAGAGGATCCAGCGGACACACGAAAGCTGCAACTTGCAGAACTACCTGGGCGAGTCTGCTCACCTTCATGGCGCGCGGCTGGAACGCCAGGTTCCTCAGGGGCTGCAGGACGGGGTTCTGCCCGCACAGCAGGACGGCCGCGGCGTGAACAGCCATTTCCAGCAGCGTTCCGTCGCGGCTGAAGCGCTCAGGATTCACCGTCAGAGACGCCAGCGTGTTCTTGACCAGAGATGTTGCAAACTTCTTCAGCTCCTGAGAATTCAGGACTTGGGAGTTCTCAATGAACTCGGTCATAACATCAATTTGCTGAAAACATAGATTTAAGAGAAATAAAGTCAACATGAGATTATGCACCAAAATAGAACTAACAGCTACTTCTCATGCTGTCTTTCTACTGCATTGAAAACTATCTTCAAAACAGCCAAGACCAGGATGGAGTTACGTTTAAGGCAAAAGAACAAAAGGTTCTTCTACCAATAATTTAAATCTGACTGATCCTTAGAGGTGAAGCAGGTCTGTCCCAAGCCTCCATATCCTGAAGAATCTTACCTGCTGCTTGGGATGAAGATTTGAGTCACTGAGTCCATACAGGGCAGTGACCTCTCTGAAAATAGCCAGGAGCAGATGGACAGCATTTGCAGGCAAGGACCTGCTACGTGCCTGAAAAAAAAAATAAAAAAAATGGATGATGCAGTGGAGAAGAGGCTACAATTGGCAAAGCTCAACTTTCTGCTACTGGCCATGCAGCTTCAGCAGGCCCACAGCAAAGCTCTGCCCACTCATGAAAGCAACTATGAAAAAATGACTGTTGAAGCCATAAATAAATGGCTTATCTGACACTCCTCAAGCTGATCGTGTTTTCCTTTGGTTTCAGAGCTTCTGGAGTATGTTACGGTTATCATCGCTCAAATTGCCTAGTCCATTTGATGCAAGGCAAGGCACAAGGCTAGGAGGGACAGGCAGACAGGGAGGGAGGATAAAGCTGCTCTGAGATCTGCCTGCTCTCCAGGCAGTTGCCAACAAGGTGTCCGTAATGCTCCCTGTAAAAGAACTGCTGCAATATATATATTTAAAGGAGAAAGCAGCAAGGATGAGCTACTGATAGATATAAGCTGTGTTACATATGCTGGAGCATCAGCAACAAAACAAAATATTTGACTCTGCCAATAAAATCCACGGTACCTTGCAAGCACAGGCAACTTGGGCATCTCCATGAGAAATATAATGTTGCCAACAAAACCACACAAAGATTACATGCTGATGCTCCAGAACCCTCAAGTGGATTTTGGTGAGGAGAAACTGCTGGCCAGAAAGGCCTGTGTCCTACCTTCTCTGCCTGCAGAAGTTCCTCAGTCTTGCATTCAATCACTGCTTTCCCCACCACGTCACGCAGGACTTGGTAGTTCTTGCCACAGGCCAGGTACCGATCGATTTGATTAGCCTCATTATGCTCCATCTAGGAAGAGAAAAGCCCGTGGTGAGCTCTGCGTGGCTATTAGAAAAGGAGGACCCTGCTCTGTGCAAGCAGATGTGTCAGTGCAGCCTTTACTAAAAGGCATCAGGCAGGGCTGGCAGCCTTCACACTGCTCCAACTCCATCCAGGGAAGAGCCAGGACAAGTCTTCATCACAATCATGCCCCTATGGCGAGTCCATACAACAGTAGAAACAGGGCTGTGCAACAATAGAAACACTCAAAGGAAGCACAAAGTGAAGAGACCAGAGCCATCTCCAAGGAAAAGAAAACACCATCACCACCACCCAGACACACACCCCAAGACACAACACACACAGCCCCAAAACACAACACACACGCACACACACTTTCTTTACCTGCTGCAGAATTTCCACTGGGAATACCCATTTAAACTGTGCCTCCGTTACAAGCTTTTGAGCAAACTCCATCCCATACTGATTGGCAATTTTCCGCACTAGGTAAACATTATGCCAGTCGTTCTTGGCAAGGCTGCAGAACGTCCTCACATTTGCCAGGTAACGCTGCTTCTCCTTCACATGGTCTTGCTCTGGAGGGAAAAGAGCAAAATAAGCGTTCAGCTTCTGCCGCTACAACTGATCACAGCAGCAAGATCCTTTTTCTTGTAATGAATGAACATGCAGAACTCGAGAGTCCTCCCTTCTCAGAAGCTTATCTAGAATCTTCCCTTGGACCAATTTTACACAGCAACACGTTTCTGAGACTGAGGATGCCATTTCAGAATGTCCTAGGTTACATGGAAAACTACTATCAACTTCTGATGGGACTTGGGCTCCCAAGACATATTTGAAATTAGGACTTAAATACTTTGGAAAAAGTTTTATTATGACCCACAATAGAAAGTCCAGGTTGGAAAAGCTCAGGGAATTTCCGGTACCTACTGCTCCTCTCCAGAATTAGAAAAATGCAGTCATGCCTCTGCACAAAATCTGTTTCCATTTCTTGCTCCCAGGGACATTAATGCAGTTCATTCTCTGAGCTCTTCCATCTTGCTCAATATTGGCTTTCCATCATCTCCCTGGCTGACGGGGTAATGCAGCTACCAAAAACCAGCCTTCCCGGAGACATTCTGCTAGTCCAACATTCTCCCTGCAACTGCTGGACATTGCAACCATTTGAATTTCATTACATTACTCTACTTTGATGTTTCACAGACCATGTAAATAACTTTGAGGCTCTTCTCTACACACTGTTCACCCTTATTGGGTCAGCAATTCATTTCAGCACTTCGTTTACTTATTTTCTGGAAGTCTCTTTCTCCTTTTTAGCTACCCAGAGCTCTCATACATATAAAAAAGAGCCTCACAGCAGACATGTATCTGAAGCCTCAATTACACTTTATTCATTTAAGTTAATTTAGCCTTTTATAAAGCAAATTTCATTATCTGTGCCTGCAGGATAAAATAAATCTCCTTCCAAAAGCAGGACTACTACATAATTATACCCCAGAGGCCACTGGCACAGCCTTGCTGCTAGGTATGGAGCACTCCTACTAATACATGGTGAAGAGGACAAATACCGACTGACACTCCTTGTGAAGCCAAAGGAAAAGGGTCAAGGAGCTTTTTCTTGACCATGCATCAACACAGGTTCTGTAACAGCAATAGCCCCTTGACAGCGCCTGGAGCATCTCCCATAGTGACTTTATTCAGCCTTTAATAGTGCAATACTTTGACTTACCTGCGGGCCCATGCAAGTCAAAAAGCAGCTCTGCGGCCATATCCAGGTACAGCCGAACCTTGGCTACCGCCTCCAGATACTCAACAGATGATTCCTGAAGAGCCTCTTGGTTGTTCCTTGGGAGGTAGTTCTCCGGGAAGCTCCTGTCCCTCAGCAGATAGTCTGCCTGCTCACACCCAAAGCTGCCTTCGGACTTTTCACAGATTGAATCCTAAAGACGTGTGAAGATACTGCATGAATGGCAGAACTGCTTAAATCAGACGTGCTATGCTATTGTACTGCATATCCCAGTGCATTCTCACTGCAGTACGTGCATTAAACTTTCACGTCTCTCACCACTCCAGTGCCATTAGTCACTGCCCCAGGTCCTTATCTCCCCCCGTCTTGTACCCCCAGCGTCTTCTTGAGCAATACGCCCGAGCTCTCTCCCATATTCCCCAAGCAGAGAGCAGAGCAGGACAGCTGTGAGCATGCTGGCTGGCCAAACACATGCTGAAATGTCTTTCTCTTGTGAAGAACAAATATTTGGATCTTTCTTATCTAAGAAATCACTTAATGAAAAAATAGAGGAAACAAAACTTCTGCTCTGCTGTCGAGTTTATTTGAAATTGTGCAAAGGGTTAAAAAATATGCAAGGGGAGGGAGCACAATCATCTAAAATCTTGCAAAGTGTCAGTTTTCCAAAGTTGTAGTTAAAAATTCTCCCTGCTTCCTGCACTCTTAAATGATGAAGTTCATTTGGACTCACCTAATTATTCTTAGGCACCCGTCCAAAGCATTTCAAACAAAGGAAAGAAACAGAAAGAAGATTTTATATGTGGCTGCAAACACCAGCCTTACCTGGGAAAACCAAGACTAGCTACTGCAGAACAGTTCTGAACAGGGGATCCAATAGAATCTCACTTTTGGGGTTTCTAGTTGGACAACTAGTTATATCCATACGAAACTAGCGTAAAATTATGAAGAATTTAAAATTCCTGCCTCTCTCTTGTAACAGTTTCATCGCCCAGGACTGCCCCACCCCACAGTCTTACCTCCAAGCAGTTGACAAAAAGCAGGTAGAGTTCTTTTTTATCATCTTTATCCAGGATTTGGCTTTGTTCTACCCGCACTAGGTAGTCTTGCACGTCATTTTTCACTTCGTCGAAGCTACAAGAGAGAGAAACATCCCTTTAACATAGCTGCAATGCTGTGGCTACTATTTGTGTCCTAAATCATGATCTAACTATGAATTGTGTCATTGTCACAGGCAGGGGGTCACTTTTGATCCATCTGGAAGATAGAAAAGCAACTAGGCAGCTCTTTGTCTGATGCCATCTAGCTTCATATTCACATGCAAGATGGGCTTGTGCCACCAACAGTGAGAACGAACATTTCTAATGCATGAGCAATCTGACCTATTTTAGGCATCTGAACTGGGAAATAATCACACTTCAGAATTGCCCCTTCTTCCACACTGACTGTGAAGGGGGACTAGGGAAACTTAAACAAATGGAGAGGTTTATGTAAGCATGCATCAATCCTGTTCCCGATTAAATGCCTGTGGATCATGAATATTGCTTTCCTGCTCTAGAACAGGTCAGATAGTCAGCAATCTTCTTTTGGTTTTCCAAGCCATCCATGCTCAGGCTCTTTAGGTTTCCCAGACCAGGTTTAAGTTAAGAATACCTAGATAAATCTTGGTACAGACATCAGATACTTCCCACAGCCTACACGCAAGCTAGCCAAGCTGCAAGACCAGCACAAGGAATATTCATTTCTCCTGTAAAGACTCAGTTTTAGTGAATAACACGGAAGAGAGGAGAACCACCGGGGTGGTCATGAGAAATAAAAACAAACTACATTCCCCACCACAACAGAGTCCTCTAACAACGTCCCATTGTGCTCACCTGTACTTCAGGAGGAGCTTCAGCATTACTGAGCGGATGACGGGAGTTGTATCCACCTCATCATTAAACGGGGACAGAAATTTTGTGTAGACAGCAGGATAACCTGCGGAGTTTAACAGGAGACAGGATTGTCAGGAGGGAGAATCAGCCAAGAGAACCGATTCCATGAGGCTAAGAGGACGAAGGGTGCTCACCTGAATCTTGCAAGAGGTTCCTGTGAACAAACAGCAGATTAAGCAGCTCTTTTATCACTGCTGTCTCGGGGGGTTCATTGTCCTTGAAACACATGGTAGTGACAACATCTATGAAGAAATTATTGCATCTCTGCCGGAACAGGGCATTTTTTTTTATGGCGTTACTAAGGGAAGGGTTAAAAAAAAAAGCATTAGCACAAATATATTCAAACACAGAACCACTTAAATAACAGATTAAACAAAGCAGATATAGGGAAAAATCACCAGAGTGAGATTCCATTCCCGCTTTCCACAAGCCCTGATTTATGTAACACTTCCACAGTGTCCACCAGGGCCATACCCCAGCGCCGTTTGTGATCTTAGTTATCAGTGACACCAGGCAGATTTACTGCACGTGTCGTGCTTGGCTGTCACAAACAATCTAAGGTGACAAGCAGTTCCACTGGCTGGTTAAGCCCCTGACAGTGCCTTAGCTTTACAGGGACAAGACATTTTCCTCCCTTCTTTGAAGCAATAAGCAGAAGGACAGGACCTTTTCTAGGCCCATAAACAGCTCCACAGTTTCTTCCACCTGTCCTGCTCATATTGATGGCTTCAAAGGGGCAAGTCAGAATTTCCCAACAGAACCGGTCCTATTGTCCGCCCCTTGTCCCCACTGTCCCCTTAGATGCGAAGGGATACCTGAGCTCCACAGAGACAGTTAAATCAATATTCTCAACGGCAACTTTGCAAAATGGACAATGCATTTGAGCTGGTACTAGCCACATGCGGAGGCACTTCTGGCAGCACACGTGCTGGCAAGGAAGGCATACTGGATCCTTGGGCTCTTCCAGGCAGACTGGACATGGATTCACACCAAATCTGTAATCAGAAACACAATTGCTTCAATGTTGTCTTACTAAAAGCCTTCAAAGATCATGTGCAGCAAGACTAAGAGGAGATAATGTCAGATATGCTGGCTAGCTACTCGGCTTCAGGGAGGGGAATAAAATGGAAGTTACTGCTTTTCATTTGGCTTTCGCTATGCCAAATGTAAGTGTCCTACACCCCAAAGCATGAAGATAACATAGGCAATACTGCTATCAGAACGCACAGCTCGCTTCAGGAAAGGTACCTGCAGAGCCTGCTACTGACTTCCTCTTTACACTGGCGCAGTACTTTCATCACTGCAATAAAAGTTGGATGCCTCTTCATGTCTGAATCCTGCATAAAACACTGCAGAGAAAAAAGACAAAGTTAAATGACTCAGCACTGCTATTCCAGACCAAAAAAAAAAAAAACATAATCAGCAAAAGAAAACAGCAGAAGAGGTGAAATCTCATCTTGGCTTACCTTGGCAAGAAGTGAAGTATATTTTTTCATCAGGTTCTCAAATTCTGGCATCAGAGAGTTGATATCCAACAGCACATGTTGCACAAAGAGAGACATACAAAAAACCTGGTTCCAACAGACTCTGTGGGAAGGAGAGCATAACAAGGATGAGCTGCGAGCTGGGAACACACGAGGAGGAAGGGAAGTGCAGTCCCAGGTCAGGTTCATGATCTCGCTGTTTTCCAGGCTTATCGGCACAGCCTCTTGCACCTCTCAAGTTTTTCCACCCGCTACCCCAGCTTGGTTATCAGCCCTCGAGGTAAAACCTGGCATTTTGTCAAGTGTTTATACAGTACCTAATGCTCATGGTGTAAGAGTCCTGTCAGCAGACAGTCATACAACAGAATTAAGATTATTGGAAAGACCTTGTCACAAATCTAATTCCTGTGTCAGAGGAAGTAATTAACTGTGCATGTTAATTTTGATTGTTTTTGTTGTTTTATTTTTTAATTTTGTTCACTATTAGCTTAAACTGAAGCAGTTCCCTGAGCTTTCCATCCAAGAGACAACACTCTGCCTTATATCCTGACAAGTTCTTCATCTGTCAGTCTTTATGCACAAGTCATGGTGAGGGGAGACAATGCTCATAAAGAGCAACCTAATGAGGGTTTTAAATAAGCCCTGAATGCAGCTGGAATAAACTGGGTAAGATAGCTAGACTTGGGGGAGAGAATCCACATAAACTGAGAAGAAAAAAACCAAAACACAACAAATCAACCACCCCAAACTGGTCCTTGACGTGGGATATGCAATTCAGCCCTGCAGCAACCCAGAAGGATTTGTGAAGTCTTAGTCTGAGAACAGTAGCACCAGAGCAGCTTTCAGCCTGCACTGATGCTCTTCTTAACAGCAAGGTGTAAAATAAAGATCGCTGGTCCCTGGTACCTACTTGAGTTCCCGCAGCAGCTGCTGGCACCGTCCTCCACGCCTGTGCAAGTCCTCTTTACAAAGGAATTCAATGGGCATGTGAAGATTCTTCACTTCCTGCAGCCACACGTCCAGCTCGGGCATCTGCACTTGTTTCTCCAGCTCTTCAGCACAAACCACTGCAGCTAACACATCCAAAACCTAGGTGTGCATACACAGAGTATGAGTATAACACTGCAGCTGCATTTTAGGACGATTTATGAACCTTGGGCTCTCAGTCTGGTTTGCTAGAGCAGGTGTTGTTTTATTTGATTTTCTTCAACTCTGGAATTTGCATGCTCACGACTCAGATCACATGAAAGATGTCAAACTATTCTAACACTGCTAGTTGAGCTGGACAGATTTCCTAGAGTGATAATACAGCAGACTGTCCTTAATACGAGGGCTCCTACTGGCATCTGCTTCCTACTCTTTAATGCTACTGAAATCAGGAGGAGATTGAACACTAGGTAAAATCAGGGAAGATAAAGTGCTTTCTCTCCTAGGACTGAGGAACACAAGATGTGTAATAGTAACTCTACCATCTCTGAACGCGGTTCCTGGTCAAGAAGGTGGTTCACCACAGCAGGGTGCACAGCCAGGATCCTAGAAAGGTTCTGCAGGCGGCTCTTAAACTGACTGTACGCAAGGTGCACCCAGGGCAAGGCTGGCACCGTCTCCTGGCTTCTGGGAGATGCTGCCTTCCATTCCTCTATGCAGGATAAGAAGGCAGTTTGTAGACACTGGAAGTTTAGAAGAAAATAACGTTAAATAAAGACAGCACTAAAAAGAATAGTTCTAAGACATTTTGTATCAGAAATCTTGACAAAAGCCTCCAAAAAAAAGGGAATCAGCACTTTACAAAGAAGATAGTCTTAAATAATGTGGCATTTATTATAGATGTCTGTGCAGAATTACTTTTTGAGGAAGACCTCAGGAATGTCAGCAGTCATTCTATGTCAGGTGCACTTCCTTTGTGTCCTACTGCTAAGTCTGTCTCTGAAAGAAGGAATTTTACTGACAAGATGATGAAATTGGTACAGAAGGGCATGTTCCCAGGCACTACGCTCTCCCTCTCCAAAAGGTTCATGATTCTTGTTCCGGACTGACCTGCAGCTCATCTTGAGAGGACACACCAATGGTCAGCACAAGGAAGTCTGCGACATAGGAGTAGAAGAGCATGCTCCTTTCTTCCTCAGTCAGACCAGAGATAAATTTGCCCAGTGGTGTTCTCTCAAATATATTCATAAACTTCTCAGCTTCATCTGGAAAATGAAGATGCAGAGAAAAGCTGAATATTAAGAAAAGCTTGACACAGCTGCTATCCTAAAAGGGTTCCACCAAGTTAATAACTGATGCGTATACCACTGCCTCGTTACAGTGTTAGCAAGGGATTTGAGGCCAGGCTTTGTCAGCTCAGGAACCGGTCTAGTTCTGGTTCTGTACGACTAACTCTTGATAATGTCACAGTATTTTCAATACAAGGGCACAGAATATAAGAGAAATGCTAATATTCAGAAGTACAAGGAAAAGTTCGGTGCACAGAACTCTGCTCGGTCACGCAAGCAGAGAGGAATTGAAAGTGACTGCAGCATTGCAGGAAGGTGGAGACGAGCTGGAGGTCACAGGGCAGCAGGATGGAGCTGCTCCGCCGTGCAGGCTCAGGCCAGCGTCTCACCTTCAGTGCTCTGAATGTACTGAGCTTCCAGCCACATGTCATCCAAGTACTCCTTTATCCTCCAGCTGAAGGGCATCTCGTTCCCAGCATCAGCAAACATCATGTTGCTCTGCACCAGAATTATCTCCGTCTGAGAGCTAGGAGATTAAAAGGTCATTAATGCTCTGGGCGTTTGCCTGGGAAACGCATTCAGAGGCAGGAAGCACCAGGAACCAAGAATTTAGCTATAGAAGGGGAGGAGGGAAGAATTGAGACTCACTCACACAGCCTTTCCTCACAATTGGGTAATATTAGGACTTATTCAGTAAGCATTCCCTAGCAAAAGGGCTGTAATAGCAGGGCATGTGGGGAAAAGCGGAGGGGTAAAATGTGTGAGCATGCCAAGAGCTAGACAGCAAAGCCCAGGAGCACACAGGATTCAGCAGAAGAAAAGAGAACTCCTGAAGTCACTAAGAACTGGCCCACTTGTTTGTTGCACAGGGAGCCAACCAACACGTTAACCTCCCATAAAGGTGGATTTAAAGTCACCGCCGCCTGTTCTCAGCGCTGCCAGCCCTCCTGCAGCTCCCCACTCACCTGCTCTTGTCCGCATTGTAAGGGACAGTCAGGAGTTTTGTGTCGCCGAAGATGAACATCCACAGGTCCGTCACCCACTCTGCTGCTGGCCTGACCAGCCGCTCCAGGTTGCCGTTTCTGTCTACAATCGCTATCAGGAGAGCCAGGAAGGGAGTGACCACGTTCTGGACTCGCTTCCACAGAGTGTGCCTTTGGAGGAAGAAAGGGATATGGAGGGAAAGGGAGCAATGAAAGGGAGCAATGATCTCTGCAAGGAAGCAGATGATTTTCCTGAGAAACTGCTGATGTGTATGTGCAATAAAGAATGAGAATTTTGCCTGAAAAAATAAAAAAGGAAAAAGAGAGACACAGACACAAGCACAACAGCCACAGTTACCACAACCCTCCTCTCGCTTGTGCCTTTCCTGTAATCCCACTGTTCCATCCCAAGCACTCCTGCATTACCGCATCCCTCTCCCAGAACAGTCCATTGGGCTGTAAGTCACCTCCCCTCAGGAGCCAGGAGAGGACAAAACTCCCCTCAGTGCTTCCCATCCAGGTTTGGGACTAAGGCTGCAAGTGTTTAGACTGCACAAAACTGCCATCTCTGCCGAGCCGTTGGCCCTGGCACACTTCTCTTGGCAGCCTGCAGCCGCTCTTGCAGCTCACACTGCTGTGTCCTCACCTGAAGGTGCCAGCCTCCTGGAGAGCACTGAGGTTGGAAGCCTCCCGAAGCACCCAGTTTCTTGTGTGAAAGGAATTCTCTTCTTGCTTCTTCAACAGCGTGGAAAGGCGACTCTTTATTATCTTCAGGAAAGAGGCTAGAAAACACAAGAGACCTTGCATTTTCCTTTTCTATCACCTCTGGATCAAAACCCAAATATCACACAAAGCACAGAGTTTTAAGGTTGTTTCAATAATCATCCAAGGGGGAAAAAAAATCAGCCACCAGATATAGCAGAGCAGAGAGAGCCAAGACCCAGACACTCAGGCACTCTGCCCGCTGCAGCTCGGGAGCACAAACCTTTCAAATCATCGTTTTTGGACAGGAAGCTAAGAAGAATCTCAATTCGTCTTGTGCTACGACTAAGGTCTTCATTTTGGTCCCGCAGCATCCCCACAGCACTTTGCACACAGCTCCTCAGGAGTAAAGTGGTGTCCAGGATTTCACCCTTCCCAGGGACAGGACGAAAACAAAGTCATTATTCTCCAGTTGTACATCCTCGCCCCGCCACGCACATCCCTCCTAAAATGGTTATAGTGCTCTCCTATAAAGGGCCTGTACCCCTTTCCTTCCATCTCCCAGTTTTATTCTCATTCCAAGCTGCAAATCTAAATTCTTGTATTGTTATCAAGTAAACAGTTCAGAAAAATAAAGTTCAGAATCACAGCTTTTAGCTTCAGAGTGATAACAGAAGCTTTTTAAAATTGATGACAGCAACTCAACATTAGCAATGTGAAACAGCTAAGGAATTGGAGAGCCCTGAGAATGGTTTGCTTAGGGAGCTTTACTTTGACTAAGGAATGGTCTAGTCATTAACATAATATTCCTGATGGATTTCAAATGAATGCAGATGCAAAAGGGACTCTGCGCCTTGGGATGACACAAGGCAGGGAGCCACACTGACATCTGAGATGCAAGCAAATGTTTTCCAAACTTACTTCATAGCTTTCTGCTTCTGGCAATGGTATTTCAACCTCCATCTCCGTTTCCTCCTGCTCTTTTCCATTCTCAGAAAGAGCTGCAAGCAAGGCATAGAATTCTTGTTAGAACCAATTCACTGCTGCGATCAGACAAGAGACTATTTAGAGAATGCATCCTAGAGCAGCAAACATCTGTCAGAGCCATTATCACTTGCATGGGCAGCTGAGATGCAGCTCTCTAAACAGCTACTGCTGCTGTGGGTGTCAGGCTTCGTGCAGCTGGAAGTGGAGGAAGGATGACACAGAGCTTATTTGCTGGGCTCCAACAGAGCCCTCGCGGCTGTACTCTGCCTCCTGTAAGGAAAAGTGGTGGAACAGGAGAGACTCCAGGAAAAAAATGAGGGGGAAAGAAAAAGTCTTTTACAGTATTTCTCCGGGTTCACGTGATTAACCTATATTCATGATTATGAATATAGGCATATTCATAATATTCTATTATGCATGTCTGAGAGACTCTCTGGAATAACACCTTGCTGGTAGTTACATCTGAGCTGCACCCTGGGCCCAGCTATGCAGTGCCTGCTCTGTCTCATGATGAGAAGACGACTCTGGGTGCTCAACAGCACAAACACCATGTTTGTGTCAAAAGAAACAGTGAAAACTACCAAATCAATGTAATTAATGACCCAAAACTTGCAGTATGGAAAGATAACAGACTAAATACAAATAGAAGTCTGTAGCCACACAGCAGTCGTCCCTAAAAGGATTAGAAGCTGAGCAGGGGAAATCTCGAGATTTACTGTACCAGGCACTGGGTGCATTAGCACTAAATGCAACATAGCTCTAGCTCCCCTTTGTCCTCCACTGATATCAGCACTACTGGCTGGCAGTAACTGCATTTAGCTCACCTTGTGTTCTATCTGAATCCTTGCAGAACATCTGGCTGATGGTGAGGTTCTTCAGGGCCGTCATGTCAGAGATCATGTCCTTGGATCTACGGAGATCATCTATATGCACCGATTGCCACAGTCCTGAAACGGGACAAAAGTCACCTCATGTCTACAGCACGCTCTTCTAGAAGAGCTTCCCAAGAACCATCTCCCAGCACTTGTGAACTGGTAAATGACATCCCGAGTTCTCTTGCTTCTTGCTGGAGAAAGGGCCAACAGGAATGTGCTCTGGATGTGCTAATGCAATACCTCAGTTTAGAGACCACACAAAAGCCAGAGGGGCTTTGACTCTCGGGACCCAATGCAGCAGCTGAAAATTTGCTGGTGAGAGCAGATCTTGCCTGAAGACAAGTAAGGACAAACCACGGACTGCTACACCCACCTCCATGGAATCCCACGTAGGATGTTCCTCCTTCCATCCGGGAAAGCTTCATAATGAAGTAAACGAAGACAGAGGCTTCTCCCAAGTCTACCTTGTTGACTTCATTAACAACAGTGTATCTACAACAAAGAGGAGATGCTGTTGGCAGGCCCTGACATCAAAGCCAAAGCTGAAGACCTTTCCTTGCTGAGAGGACACGTTCTTCTTCCCCTGTACAAACACGAGTCACTCCAATCCCCTTGCTCCTTTCTCCCAGCTATCTGTTCTGATGCCACCACCTCCACCTCTGCTTGGAAGGTAACTCTGTTACTCAGTTCTTGAGCACTCAACAATAGCAACAACTCATGTTTCAGACAAAGGGGATTATCTGTTAGTTTGACGCAGCTCTGGTGTGGGTTTTTTATTATTATTCAAAGAACAATTTGTGCTTCCAGCTTCATTCTACCACAGTACAAACAGAGCACACATTCCTGGCTTTGAAAAAAAAATGAAAATGACACTGATAAAACAGGGGTGGGGAATCACCACACAGAACAGCTATCTGAAAACCTTCCCCCTTGACTTACTTGGCTGAGGCGATGAGTTGGGCATTTTGAGAGCCATCTTCAAAATCTGTCTGAATAATAAGGATTTTATTTCCTGGCGTAGCATCAAGGAAATCTCTAAAGGGTAAAGGAGGATTTAAAAGAAGTCACAAAGTGTAAAACAAGATGTAAGAGATGGCATAAATAGTCACTCCACACTGGCTTTGACTTGTTGCAGGCAGAGGCATCTAGCACACTTAACCTCAGGGGTGATTTAATTAAAAACAAATCTCACACCTCAACGTGAGAGCTGACACTGCTGTGCCAATGCACGGCTCATCACAGCACGGCCTCTCCTGCCTCCCCTTTCATTACGAGCTACTCTAAATGTTCTGCCAACACGTCTTCCACCTGGGTGACAGCCTGTGCAGAGCAGGACAAGGCAGGGAGGGACTCACCGGATCCCCTTCAGGAAGGAGTACTCCGTGTCAAACTGCTGCAGGAAGAGGATCTGAAGCCTTTGAGCTTTACCCTGCACTTCTCTCTCCAGGCAAGCGGAGTCAGCACCGGTGAGAAGCCTCGAGAAGGTGGTGACCTGGCAGGGCAAGAAACAGGTTTGTTCTCAGCACAGAAATGGAGTGGGCAGCAAAGACGGGGTGCTCTGTGCCCCCGGGCATCGCTACCCTGTCGCACAGCTGGGCTGTGTCCCAGGAGCCATTTATTTGGCCTGTCAGCAGCACTTAGAGCTCCTGCCAGCTGAACCCAGCAGCAGCATCCCGTACAGAAAGCAGCTGCGTTGCCCTTCTTATTTCTATGGGGAAGAATTGCTAGTCCCGGTCTTGTAGTGCTGCTGCGCTCCCTATTTATGAGCTGTTTTTTTCTGCAGCCTGTTTCACTGGCGGGTAAGCAGAGACAGGGCTACTTTCAGGGTAAAGAGATGTGAGTAGCTGCCTGACTTACTTAAACTCCCACTCTCACTAAGCTCTACTCATCCCCAGGAAGCATCAAGCACTGCTTGACACAGCAGAGCTTCTAGTATGTCAGGATGCAGCAACAACACTGCTGAAAAGCCACCCCCGTGCGTGGGGGCAGCGAGGGGAAGGCAGGGCTGTCCCCAGTCCCCTTGGCTTCGACACATGCAGCTCCAGCAGCGCGAACGCACCCGGTGCAAGCTGCGTGTTCGGGGAGAACGCAGCAGGACGCCTACCTCCGTAAAGACCGTCCGATACCCGGAGCCGGCGTGGACGTGAGCGCGCAGGAAGTCTGCGAAGGACGTGTGCTGCTGCTGCTTGAAATAGATATCCGCCAGCGCGTCCGCCATGAAGAGCCCCACGGCGTCGCTGAGCCGGATCACGGCGTCGGGGGTGGCGCAGTTGAGCAGCGCCAGCTGCGCCTCGCGCTCCACGCGCGCCATGAGCTCGCGGGCCGGGCACGCCGCCCGCAGCCGCTCCACGGTCTGCAGCACCACGGACGCGCACGTGTCCGAGTGGTAGCCCACGAACACGTCCGAGGGGCTGTAGTGTTGCTTGCTCGCGAAGTGATCTTCGGCGTTGACGGTAGTGAAGCTGTGCACCCACTTCTTGAGCTCTTGCACCGTTTCTCTTTGCTCCTTGTTCAAGACGGTGTTGATATCCAGGTAGTGCTTTTCCAGCCTGTTGATCAGTGGGATGGGGAAGTGCTTATAGACCACGTCTTTCTCCTCAATGACGATCAAACGAAACTCCGGGTGCACCCGGCACTTCACGCGGTGGGTGCCCAGCCCCAAATCAACGTATTTCTGGCCAGCGAGGTACACGTAGTACTGATTGAGGGCATCGTAGAGGCTTTCATAAAGGTTCTGCAGGTTGAGAAGCACCACCATTTGGCCGGTTTCCATGCAGACCTTCACCCGGTTGATGTTCCTGCATATCTGAGTGTACTCTTGGTCCTTAGGGAAGCTGGAGCCAAAGATGATTTCTGGTTGCTGCCGAGCAGTAAAGAGAGTCTGCTGGAGAATCTGCAGCGCTGCATAATTTTTAGTCAACACCAGCAGGTACCTGCATTCACCATCCTGACCACTGCTGTAAATGTTTTGTCGCACCAGGTCAATGCTATTGATATCCTGAGCACGTATTTCTCCTTTCTCTGGTAACTGTGAGGTGAATATTTCCAAAGGATTGATGTCATCTTTACCACTGAAGTTGCGAAGAACGACCTCAGCTATGTCTTGAGGCGTCAGATCCCTTTTAGAGGTCTTAGTCAAGGCAAAAAACATCTTTATGAGGCTGTAGTAGTCACGTAGACCAAAGAACTCCCTGTCTTGGGCTTTGCAGATGTTTTCATATGCATTTGCAAAGCAGTGAAAATACTGTTGAACCTTCTGCAAAGCCCCTCGTGCTGAAAAACAAATCCCATTCGCACTTTCTATGAGCTCTTCTTTGCTGGGGTCACCACGGGAGACAAAGATGCCTCGGTTCATCTTAGCAGGGTCCAACGCCCAGTTGGAAATTCCAACGAAGCCGACCTTTTTGTGAGGAAGAGGGACATCATCTATGCAGCCATCCTCCAAGAGGGGATGCAAAGTCTTCAAGGGCATTTTGGGAGAGTCTTCTGCCAGCCCAATCTCATCCAGAACCACCACGGAGACGTACTCCTCCAGGTTCTTTCCATCTTGGAACCGAGCGCAGTGTTTGAAAGTGCCTATGATTCCCTCTGGGGTGGAGAGGGGGCTGCACTGAAAGGACACTAAATGAATTTGCTTCAGCTCCTTGAACAAATCAGAAGGAGCGGCTTGGCCCTGCATAGCATCAGCCACAATGGTTTTAGCAAGGGATTTGGAGCTCCCAGGCTTTCCAACAAGAAAAAGAGGGATTCTGAGCTCAATACAGATGACCATCATAAAGACATTTTCCTTCAAGGCCAAGTTTCTTGCTATGGTGTCTTGGAGGTGCACACCACTCAGGAATAAATCCTGCATCAGGCATATTTCTTCCAGGATCTTTTTCTGGGTATTAAAAGGATTCGGAAGGACCTTGCTGATGGCCTTTCTATACTCCTCCTTCTTTCCCAAGGATGCGTGATAGCAGACCCCAACTGCCAGGACCAAGGACCAGATAATGTTGTCTCTCTCAATGTTGTCTCTCTCAATGTTGCTTCTTGGAGCTTTCCTCTCCGCAAGGTACTTGTGCAGCTCTTTCAGCAGCAGTTTACTGCGCTCGTGGAACCACTTGAGCACTTCCACGCAGCGCTCCACGTCCCGCAGGCTCACAAAGCTGCACTCGTCGTCCCTGCGCCGCATGTACTGCTGAGAAGCAAAGAGCACCTCCGTGACCACGTCTGCCTCGGCCTGGCTCATGGGCACGTGCTCCGTCAGCCTCTGCACGATCTGCTGGATGTACATCTTCTCGGTCAAGTCGTTCAGCTGCCCGAAGTCCCACACCAAGGGAATCATGCTGGGGGGGAGCGCGTGGACCCGATACACAAGCTGCCTCAGGGGAATGGAGCCAAGCTTGTCCTTCGTCTCATCTGCTTTGACGCGGTAGCCCAGCCCAGCCGATTCCAAGCGCTGGATCATCTTTGGCGTGTGCTTACGGTAAGGGTTGCAGGCTGCTATGATCTGCAAGCCCGAGCAAGAGGCCAAGGGCTGCCCCTGCACCGTGCGGTCGCACAGAACCTCTTTGATGCTGCTCACAGCCTCTGTCGTGTTGGCTTCGTCGAAAAACAGGATTGTGTCCAACCCGTGCTGCTCCTTATTTATTTTAGCAATGGCTTCTGCTTCTTTGATCTTGGCATAAATCATCTCCGCAGTAGTACCTCCATGGACTTTGACAAGCTTTATGTTCTCTGCCTCTGCACAGTTTCTGCGCAAACTGCACAGAAATTTTACAAGTCTGGTCTTCCCACAGCCCGTTTCTCCCATGATAATGACTGGGATGTTGCATCTGAATCGCATCTCGATAGCCAGGATCTTCAGCATGTTGTCTGTGGTGAGTTCATAGGTCTCGTCGGGGTCTGTGACCCAGGGGACTCCCAGAACCATGCAGAGCTTCTCCAGCTTCTCGTATCGGGGCAGTCGATCGAAATGAATATTGAAGGGAACTCTTTGGAGTAACAAGCCCTTGTACAACTGGGAAGTCATAACGTTCCTCTTGATAATGCTCCCGTTCAAAGGATTAATGGCATCAACTCCACCACTGCCATTGGGCTGCAAGTGGAAACCAATGAATGTCATGGACACGTGATCTTCATTGAAAAACAAATACGGATGAGGCTCAGACTCCCACTTTTTCCGAATGTGGAAAGGAAAAAGATCTTCTTCTGCAACATTCTGCATGTTGGAAGACACATTTCCTGAACTTTGATCAGAAATGTTTAGGGACGGTGTTGCAAAATCTCTTGCCATTAAGATCATGAAGGTGACAACAAAGTTCTTGAAGCCCTGCAGAGTGTCCCTGACAAAGTCAGGATTGCAGAAAATGGAAGATTCACAGTCTCGCAGCTGAGCATTGAGAAACCAGGCAAAGTTCCGCAGTTCAGACCAGGAGGGATCTATGATCCCACAGTGCAGGAGCAGCTGCTGGAGGCACTCTGCGGGGCTCCCTTCCACAGAGTCCTCCTCGTAACGAAACGCGTCAAGATCGCAGCCCTGGTCAAATCTTCTCAGATACTGGAAGGGTCTCTGGAAAGCTTCACTGCTAAATTCCTCCTCGTCCATTCCTGGGTCTGCATCCCCAGACCGGTTCCCAAGGGTCTCCATCTCTAGCACCTCCTTGGGAGACTTGCACGTTACTTTTGGAAACACATCAAGGAAATTATACTTCTGGCTCTGTGACATCTGGAAGAGAAGGAAAGAAAAAAAAAATCAAACAAAAGCCATAAAAAACTCAAAGCTGTAGCCCTACATTATAGCTGTAATCTTCTACAATTATCTGTTTTTCCAGCATTCCTGCCTAAAATCACAGGCATACCTGCATAGCAAGAAAGAGGCTATGCAACTGTGTCACACTTCCGATGCATCCCCAAAACAACAGAGGGGAAAAAACATCACAACAGTTAATCCCCTTTCCATCTATGATAGCCTTCCTGTAACATTACTAGTTTGTTTCCTCCACCTCCTTTTTCATTGCTATCTTAAAGGAGAAATAAAAAAAGCTATACCAAAGAAACTACTGGGTTTTATCCCTTTCACTTCTACAGTCTGTTCTGGCATCTACACATAAATAATTATTACTTCCTGGCACACAAAATAACACAATGAAGACCAAATTTTGTGCTTTATCTTTCATACAAGTGTTAGAACGTGGCCAGTGAAGCCAGGCCTAACAGGCTTTCAGCAATGACTTACTCGAGAGAGCCACAACAGACACAATTTACTGTGGGGTTTTCACACCACTTCATAATGGAGATGCAGTTATTCGGGCACGCAGGAACTCTCTATACTCCAGCTACGGTTATAGACTCTACAACTCACGTCTAATTGCAGTCCATCCCCTGTGCATGAAGTGGCAGAAGCTCAGAGATCACCTCCTCCTGTGTACATACCTGTCTCGCCGTGTTCTTTGGCACCGGCGATACCTCCATGATTTCAACAATGTATAAATGGCATTTCTGTCGCAGCCACATGTTCCCATTGGCATCTGTCAGATACTGCAAAACCAGCAGCTTGAACAGAAACTCCGGAACTCCACTTTGCACCTATCATCAGAAAAGAGAAAAGCATTTCCATTTACTTATTGCTACTTATTAATGCAGGGATTAGAGAACAAGCCCTAGTTAAAAGATTCACCAAGAAACAAAACCTTTAAAGAAACAACTTTTGCAAGGATCCTCACAGGCCCTCCGGGGAAGGGCACATGAGGCCTGATGCACTTACTGAGGAGGTGATATCAAAGTGGAATATCATGGGCTTCAGCTGGTGATGTCTCTTCAGAAAAGGCAGAAGAGATTTCAGTACTTTATCTTCATCCACCTCTGGCTCTATTAGCCTGATGGTTTTCAGAAGCTCTGTGTATTTAGGCTGCTGTGCTTTAAGTCTCTCATGCAGTCTCTTCACATAGAGAGATTTTCCTGTGCAACACCAGAAGAATTAAAGCAATTAATATAAAATTAGGGCTGAAGCACTCAGTGGAGTAGCAACCTCTAACAGAGGTCAGCAGCTAAGGGACAGGGTGGGAACGCTATGGACATTCAGCAACACTTTCAGAGTATTTTCCCAGTGATTTGCAGCTCAGGAACTGCTATGCTAAATGAATTCGTATTTATTAGCCGCTGAGGGGTTTCACTCATTAATTTAATATTAGGCCTGTGTAAAATTTCAGCTTTCACAATATCTTGTGAATTCTGCAGTTTAACTATGTGCTAGATGAAAAACCACCTGCTTCTGCTGCTTGCTTTTGAGCCCACCACACAGCAGCTTCACATAATGCCCTCTAGCTCTTTGCATTAAGAGCCTGTCAGTAATCAATCCCTAGATGGGAAAAATATGCAGTCTTGCGATTCCCGGTGCCATCTCCCGCACATTTTCCTGCAGACATATTTAATCTTAGGAGGGCAGATTCGTGTTATCCAGCACCTGACATGTGCTTTATGTTAACGATGCAGGCTTTCGCCAGGTCACTAGGAAGATACAGGTGTCAGATTAGCAAGATGAATCCCCGCTGGCAATGCCTATTCCAGGATAAAATGAGCTGTCTGGAGAGTCATCATCTCACCTCACCGACTATGAAGTGAATCACTCTTTTTGATTAGATGCTTATGAATAACACAGAACACCTGGCAAGCTGAACCCCACTCTGGTTTTCAAGATTCAGCAGACCTGACTTTGCATTTGACACCTTACCCACTCCGGCTCTCTTGGAAGACACAATCCCAACACACATGTTGTCCTTGAACACAGAAGCGGCCGAGTCTCCAGGCTGAGTGACCTTGTAGTGGTCCTGAAGGTACCTCTGGATTTCGGCGAGGGGCCTCTGGGGGACCATGGGCACCTTATACTGGCTGAAGACAGACGGGATGTAGGTGTGTTCCCTGTTGCAGTTGCACAGGATGAGCAGGTGATACGTGTTGCTGTAGTGCTGCAGGCTCTGGAAGAGCTCCTCCGTTCTGGCGCTCACGTCGTAACTCAGCTCGTCCGCATACAGCATGGTGTAAATTTTCTCTCCTCTGCTTCTAGGAGAGAGGCACCTCCTGAGGAAGAGCTCCACTTGCTCGGCGGTGGTCTGAGGAGTGCACAGGAGAACCTCGTCGAAGGTGGGCAGGGGCTCCTGGGGGCTGTTCATGTAGATGGCCAGGGCAGCGGTGAGCACCTCGGAGCGGGGACACGCGATGAGGTTGGGCTGCCCCGCGCGCAGGAAGTCCTGCGGGACGGCGCGCGCCACGCGCTCCCGCTCCAGGCCAGCCAGGCTGCCCAGCCACCTGCCGAGCGCGTCGACATCCAGGCAGTTGGGCAGGAAGGAGCTCGTGTTGCTCATGTAGCACCCCCAGATGTGCTCCAAGCGCGAGGCCAGGTCCCTCTCTCCAGCCAGCAGTGCTGGCAAGTCTGAAAGAGCCTTCCTTGAGCCGGGGAGCATCACGCTCCTGGAGGTTCTCAGCACATCCTGACCGGTACAGTTTTGTTTTAGGAACGAAAGCATCGTCAGGGCACTCTGACTGGGCTGCCCCTTCTTGAGTTCTCTACACAAGTAGACGAGCTGCTCAGCAGTGTAGTAGTTCAAGTAGTAGTAGCTGGATCGCTTTTCACTCATGAAGGCTCTCCACCTCTCCAGGAAGCTCTCCATCTTTCTGCAGAGCCCCGGGAGCACAGCGGCCACCTCTCCTTGCCCTTCCAGCACTGGGATTGGGGCCAAGGAGAAGTCTATGACAACACACGACTCACTTTTGGGAGAGCAATATATGCGGGCGATCCAGAAACGGAAGAGCATGTTCCCAGCTGAATAAAGGTCTATAAAGGACTGTGCAAATCTTTGGACATTGGAAAAGACCTGTGTGAGGACAGAGAATAAGAAAAAATATAAAAACCGAAATTAATTTTGCCAAGAGAAGTCCCAGTCATGAAATATAGGGAAGACTTTCAATTAAAATAAAAGCTCTGGTTTTGCCCAGGTTCACCTGGAAGTGTAATAAAAGGCTCCCTGTAGTTGTTTAATGTGAGCATCCCCTAGAAGCCAGTAAGAAATCCAGTCCACACGTTGCTACAATAACAACTCTCCCCGCTGGGAGCACGTCCAGAGGATGGAGGGTACCAGCCCCCTGTCCCACCTCCAGCCCAGTTCCACCTGAGCAGGGAACTGAGAAAGGCCTGAACCTCTGTCTGCTGCAGTCCATGCCCAACATCCCAGCTGTAAACCACGGCCTTAAACTGATGTTCAGGAAAAAGTCCAACCCCAGCCTCAACACAGGCTCGAAGTCTGACCTCTGAGAACTTCTCCACCTCCAGGCCTTGCTCCCCCTTGGCTGACATGAGCATCAGTTTGTTCTGCAGCTCACGGAGCTCCTCTAGAGAGTATCTCCGTGACGTCTCTCCGTCCAGCGAGCTCTCCGGGAGGGTGAAGTGCAGGACGGTGTCCAAAGAAACCTGCCGGAGAGCAAGTCATGAGCAGCACTGACACACACTGAGGTTTCACGTGCACTGAGAAGACGGCAGCCTCCATAAAGGCCATGCGAGAGGACAGAAAAACTACAGCACATTCCTGCCAGTCACTGAAGTGCCATCAGTGCAGCACATACTGCTCAGAAAATTGCAGCCTGACACTGTGACAGCTCAAGCAGGGGGGAGCCAGGCAGGCCAGCCTCACCTTGCAGCCCTCGTCGGGTGCTCTGACGATGTACGTCCCTCTGCTGTTGATGGCAGCTGCCAGGGACAGCGACGACAACTCCACGGAGCCGTGGCTCTCCTTCACTGTTTTCAGCCAGTGCAGGTGTTGGGCTGAAGCACGCTGCAGGGACAGAGAGCACGTGGTACTGCCCTAATCACTCCGATTTACACCCCTTTCCAGCACTGCATCCATGTTCGGGACAGCCTAGACTGCCGTAAGAAAGTCTCCGGATGGGGAAGGCAGAAAGGAGTAACTACAGGTACCAGTTTGAATATTCAGCAGAGCTGTCCTGTATCAACCCTTCGGGCTGCAGAACAAGCAAAGCATCTCGTTGCAAAGGAATAAGACAGTTAGTCCCCTGCCCTCCTTCTGCATCAAACTCTTTCAAGGCTCACTGGATCATAATACACTTAAAAGTCTCAGAAACTCTCTCAACTAATTGTTGCTGCATTGAATCTTTGGATCACAGAAGCATAAAGTATTTTCCTTGAGCAGAACAAAAATTAAAACACACACAACCAACTTCTGTGATGCTTCCACAGAAGTGCAACTCGTCCTCTTCAGTCAATCCTCTGGCCACCCTTGGAGGGCAGAAATGCCTCAGGGTGCAGACAGGAATGCTCCAGCGGAACTCACCAGTTTCTTGGGAAGATTCTCATCGCTGCCCAGCGCTCGCCACAGCTTCTTCAGGCAGCGCATGAAGTCGCTGAACCCGGACTCCTGCCTCAGGTCATAGAGCAGGGAGGAGTAGCCATGCACAGCATCATGGAAACAGGCCACACGATCCACGTCCATGTCGTTCTCCCCAGCAGAGATGGAGGCCAAGTCGACGAATACCTTCAGCTCATTTATATCTTAAGGGAGATAAATAAGAAAGAGAAAAAAAGGCAATTTTACTGGAATCGAACATTACCATTTTGCAGATGATGCAGCATCTCCTGCAACTTCTTTCCACCATCCTGCCTGCAACTTTATTGGGCAATTCACCCATATTAACAACCTCCTTGTAGCAGGGCTGTTCTCAACACTGCTACGAGCAGCAGAGTCACAGCCAGGGTGGAAGGTGGACACTGCACACGCAGAGCCGTGCGTGGGCACCCAGGTGCACATAAGATAACTGACAGACACAACTGATCTGACCACTGACATCCCATTAAACAGATGGTTTCTGTTCTATTAAATAAGTCCCCTGAGTAAGAGCAGCAGCTGTTACACCCCTTAGCGCAAACCCAGCTATCAAGGTTAGCGACTGCAGGCTGCACAGCACTAGGTGGCACGTCCTTCCTTACAGGTTCCATACGGGAACCCATAAGGGATGCTGCAACTCTGTGGACAGCAGAAGCTGAGCAGGCAGAAAGCAGATGGCCAGAGCCAGTGCACTGCTCCTCCGTGCCGGCGCTGGCAGCGGCTTTCCCGTTCGCACACACCTGTGAGCGCTTCCCTGACCCAGCACACGAACTCCTTCTGCTGGGCCAGCTCGCGCAGGCAGCGGCGCCGCTGCTCCGTGATCCCCTGCAGCAGCTGCTTGGCGTCTATAAGCTCAGTGCTGATGAAGTCCAGCTTTTGGGTCTTGTGACATTCAAGCTTTTCTGTCTACAAAACAAGCGATGCAAACAAATACTCACAGTCTGGAAGTGAGATCCATCCTCAAACGGATGATTCTCAAACAAGCTAAGCGAAGCCCTCTGCAAAACCACAAGCCAAACAGGGAAACACCTATGGACTAGTTAAAGAACAAGGGGGCCAGGCAGGCAGAGCTGCCTGGTGTCAAACAACTACAGAAACCAGACGCCAGCAGTCACCCTGCTGAGGTAGCTCACCAGGCTCGAGGCTGCGCAGTCACCTCCCTTACACACACCCTTCTAAAGCCGGGCCTTGCATTGCTCACGTGCCGTCTAGAGAATCTTCTCCCTTGCTCCATGCTGTAGCTTATGACTTTGGGGAGGAAGGGGTGCTTTCTGCTTTTAAACTGCACCTTAACTGCACTGAAAGCACTTGGCTGCTTGCACAGGTGACAAACGTACTGGACTAGAAGGCTGAGGACATCCCAACTTGATGCAGGGATCTCATATCCCTGGCTTCTGAGACTTAAACTGTCACCACGCATGGCCTTGACTGAGACACTGCCTTGTGTTCCTCCTTCGTCAAGGGGCACGTATCTCTCATACAGAAGAGTATGCACTCAAGTATGTAGTTTGAATACAAACTTTTAGCTCCAGTAAATATTCTGAGGCAGAGAATGGCAGCTCTTGATAAGCTGGGATTGACTTTCCTTGAGGTTCAGATCTACCCAAGCTTTCCTGCAAACAGTTGACAGTAAAGAGCCCAAGAGGTGAATACTTACTATGTCCAGCAATTTCTCCAGGAGAGTGAAGTCACCAGAGAGGTTTAAACTCTCTTTGACATTGGCAATAAGCTTTGCAGCATCAAAAGTTAAATGCAGTTCATGGTATTGCTGGATCTGCTGAAGTCGCTGATCTACCCAGTCTCTCTTTTCTGTAGGTCTGAGTTTACACATGGTGTTTAGCTCAGATTTGAGATCTTCATAATGGCTTGCAAATTCCTGGAAAATCCTATCAACTGCCGAAAGAGTAACACTTCCATATCTGAGGTCTTCATAAAGCCTTTGATAGCTTTCAAAACAGGGAGCGATTAGACCATCAAGTACATTCTCAAGATCCAGTGTAGGAATCTCCTGGTGTTCTGAAGTTTCATACTCATCTTCACTCTCATCCTCATACTCCATTCTTATACTCTGGGCTGCTTCCTCCCAGAACTGCTGGAAGATCAGACTGTCTTTAAAAGCATGTATTTCCTGCACAATTGCTTTTAGATTTTGGCTCAGACTGTAGTAGGTCTTTAGAGATGCCTCTCCCATATATACCACTGCATTTAGCTTTTTTGAGGAAAGATCTTCTGAGTGTTGAAGCTCCAGTTCAGCCACGGACACTTAAAAACAAAGACAAAGGCCAAGTCATTTACTCGGTGTCCAGCTTGCTTTCTTTAATGTCCTGAGGGGGCACTGAGTCAAATAGTGCTATGAGCATGTGGACCCTTAGAAATATTGTTTGATACTTGAGCACTGACTTGTTCCCTCAAATTCTCCCCCAACTCCCTCCATTCTTGCTCTAGTTTACAATAAAATCTATTTGCAAATTCTAATAGCTGTCAAAGAAAAAAATTTGGGGGGGAATTGTCATTTAAAAATTACCATAAAAAAAAATACCTTTCACGGATGTCTGCACCTTCCTACACATGCCCAGGAAGGTTCCTATTGCTTTTTTCTCTCTCCTGATCAGCGTTACTTCTTCTCGTCTCTTCTGCAGCACTGCTTTCAACTCACTCAGTAGCGCTTCCCTGTCTTCACGCTGCAGCTGTCTGTGTTCTGAAAGAAAACCTGATTGTGGTCACAAGGCAAGAACTCTCCATCCTCAGGTATGGATTAATACAGCCAAAATGATAAGCGAAATGCAGACAAGATAACAGAGACCTGGGAGCTCCAAACAGACCCTACAACAGAGACCCAGGAGCTCATATAAACACTGCAGGGGCAGTACTTCTAAGGACTGAAGCACCAATACAGCATTATTGACCACTGAGGCAGCCTACTGATCCCTACAATGATGCCTTAAGCCAACACAGCCCCCTGTGGGCAGTGCACTTACTTAGCTCCCAGATCTGGACGAACTGCTGCTCGTGCTGAAGAACCTCTTCCAGATGTTTCACAAAGACGCACCCTTCCTGGATAGCCTCGGTGACATTCATCAGCACAGAGTCTGCTATGGCCATTTTATTTTTCACTTCATCTGCAAGTTGTTCTATGAACTTTCTGTTTGCTCCTGTTTGAGAAACAGGACATATAAAGTGGAGATCTTTCCTGCTTCACAAAAACCACTCAGAAACAACAATTACTCAAAAACAAAAAAGTCCTCCCTTTTCCCATGTAAGCACACCTACCCCAAAAGCCTAGCACCTCTTCACACCATCCTTCAGCCCCTCAGTGTTTTCCTGAACAAAATTAGCTCCAGGATTTCAGGGATAGCTCAGACATCTTCTCATAGAAGGTCCCTACCTAAACCCCAATATGAATGAAGAACTCCTGTGCAGGAAGCATAAGCCACTTCAGACCACTCACATGACTAAAAATTCTGCATTTTTACCTAGCAATAACATACTAGGACTTCTCCTCAAGACAAGTTATGTTCTACAATTCCAATGGATCCACAGATTCAGCAGTTTAGCACAATCCCAAAGTGGCTGCAGTGGATCAGCACAGGAGGAGCACTGGCTCACTTTCTTTGGGCTTTTATCTCCAATGTCAGCCTGAATACTTTGAGCCTGGAGATGGGGAATGGAGCAAGAGCAGGAAAATTTGTTGATATTCATTTTCTGCCCCGCAAAAGGAGGATTAAGAGTGAAGCAGCAGGGAACAGATTTTCATAGACTCTTAATGAACATTAGCAACACACACAGACGTACAGACACGCACCATTAAAGCTGAAGATATGCTTTATGTCAGGCCACGTGAGCAAGTGGTGCAAAATCTCATCAAAATCCTCCTCTGACTGCCCGCTCTTCTTGCTGGGCCATGACTTCAGAATAATGGTCGATATGAGCCAGCCAAGTTTCTCCATGTTGCGGGGAGGAATCAGGTCAAGGAGATTAGTCTGAGTCTGCAGGGGACGAACAAGACACAGGGGAAGAGGCGTCAGCGTGTGGATTGGGTTGGTTCAGCCCTTATGGGATCAGGGATCAATATGGGATCAATTGCAATATTTTATTTGTTGGCTTAATAAACAAAAACACCCACAGCAACTCCAACAACAGATTAATTGTGCATCTCTTTCCATCAAAACGCACATGTCTAGATACAGGATTTCTGCGCAGCAGAAAGTAAGACTCTTCCTTTTGCTATCTTAAGGGAAAATACAATACCTGGCTGGCTGCAGTTACAGCCTCTATGGCACAACTTCTGAAGCAGGAGCCAATGGAACAGTCCAGTTTCTCAAATTTATTATACCAACAGCATGATGCCAAGATTTGGTTAACTGGAGGCTCCTATAGGGCAAAAGAGAAGGGAGACATCTTAAAGTTTCCAAAGTGTACTGAAAGCATGAAGAAGTGCTGCTATGAAGACAATAAAAGGAACTAAGCTGAAATATAAGTTTTCTAGCAGTGTCAACCACCTGCCCTGCACCGTACATCAGGGATGGGAAGTGAGATGAAGCTTGAATACACAGGAAAAGTTTCACATTGTTTCATTTTTAAACATGTTATTACTAAAAATGCATCTCTCCAGTCAAGCCAGGCTTCTACCAGGAAATACTTCTTTCCTAGTTACACCATGAAACTCAACGACTTAATGAATTTGGGCCTTATGTAGGGAGGGAATTAAGACCAGGGTCGTGTTTGAAGTGACTTACAGGGGATGTACGTTTGGGAGCCTGAACAACCCAACTTCCACCCAGTCAACGGCAAAGAAGTGTCCCAAGTCACCTTCTTTATAGCCATGGGTGCTTATTTGCACCGATAGTTTCTTAAAGCTAGAGGCAGGAATTACTAATGCATTCTCCTTCAAAGCTGCTAGAAACAAGAGCATCCCAGCCAGGCCTGGCCTCTGCTGGAGTTTCTGATATCCCAAACGCTGCTTCAGTGTTCCAATTTGAGCCTCCACAACCTTGTTTATAACAGCAATGGCAATTTCAAAGCAAAGCTACATTTTAACGTGTCCATCCAGGCTCTGGAAGTTATTCTACAAACACCACAGAGGACTGGTCCTTCCCCCTGAACCTGACCTGCAGACACACGATCGCCTCCCGCAGCTCCCCTACCTGACGAATCCTTCCACTCAAGTCGGCAAGTAAAGTCTTCTTCCAAAACGCAGTGAAGTCTTCATTTGGAAAGCTGATCTTCACAAATTCATCCCAGACCTAAGGCAAGAAGCAAAACAGCCCAAAACACTAATGTTGAAACCGCAGAGCAAGTGAAGGAAGTAAAAAGAACATTCACTGTGGAGAGGGCCCACGTGTGTTGCTAGTGAGGCAGAGAGGTTGTAGTCCCTCCATATATTTCCATCCAGGAGAAAAATCACTGTTCAACATATAAAGAACACTGACAACTGAAGCCCAAACACCTCCAAATACTCCTGCTGTTAAAGGAGACACTGGAGGGACCTTGTTGCTGGAAATGGCCCCAAGGAGAGCTGGCAGCAGGAGACTTGGGCAAGCTGCAAGGAGCCCTCCCCTGCTCTGGGCACACAGTGAGCAAGGCGACAGCTACAGCCCAACACCAACCCGGGCAGCTCCTCTTAGGTCAGCCCAGAGGAAGGAGAACAAGGTGAGCTGAGAAGTACACAGCAATTACAGCCCTCTGGTCTCTCCCTAGCAGCACTGAAAGCAGACAACTTCTGAGCTAGTATCCTTTATTATCTGTCCCCATCCCATTCTACACCAAGCCACATATTTTTATTCCACTTGTTAAAAGAGGACAAACCTCAAGTTCCGAGGAAAAAGAAAAGATCACAGATTCATCAGTCTTTTCCAGTAAGTTTTTGCTTAAAACACTTCTGAACCAAGCTCGAGTGTGGAACAGAGTTTCGTGGAATATTTTTATCAGTGGAACTTCCTGGGTGGTTTCATCTCTTGGAACCTGCACCGTAGAAGAGAAAAATAAGAACGGTTGCAAGCAGGAGAGCAATTTGCAATTGTTTTAAAATAAATGTTTCTGAAACAGAAGACCTAAATATATCAGAGATTCCAAGGCACAAGCCAGCCCAACAACAGAGCCTATTTGAATAAATATGACTATTTGAATAAAGGAGAGAGAGGCTGGGAAAAGTCCGAGGCTTAAAAGTAGTTTGTGCTTAAAGGCCTGTCATTCCAGGAAGTAAAAACAATACATATATTTAAGATTTTTGTTTTGCCTTTAAAAAAAAAAAAAAAAAAGACATAAAACCCATGGCTAAGCATTTGAGTTTGTTTTAAGAAAGACGAATCCAAACCATTAATTTTTTTTCCCAACTGTTTGGAGCCCTGCAATTTTGATTAGAGTACCAAGTTTTCCAGAGGAAGAACACATAAGATCTAAAGGGAGCCGGGTGCAGCACTTCTGTAATGCTTCTGGACACCCATTCAGATAATCCCTGAACGGTTACTCCATACTCACTGCTGTGAGCTGAAGCCTGGAGGTCTGGGAAATCATCTTGGCAGAAGTGGCAGGAATCTTGAACCAGTCGCCCTGCTTTGCACGCTTGCAGACACTCTTATGCAGCTGGAGACAGACCGCGGAGCAGGACTGCCAGTACGGAGCTTCCCCAGCCCTGCAGGGCAGGAATAAAGAGGGAGAATCTCCTATCACCTGGCTCTGGGATGAAGGTGTTTGTTTGCTCAAACAACAAAACAAAACCAACCCTCCAAGAACAAACTCAACCCTGCGTGGCAGCTAATCACCTGGAAAAAAACCTCAAACTTGATAACTGACAGAGCAATAGAGCATTTCAGTTACCTGGCCTGTTCTTGCAAGATGCACAGCAGTTTCTCTAGAAGTTTTTTTACTACCTAAAAAGTAAAAAAAGACAAAAGTATTAGACCATGCAACTAATTTTACAGACTGGTTCCTCTGAGGAACTTACTCTCAGAGTGCCAGAAGAAAGAAGAAATTCAGGATTCTCTCACATTTCTCAGTATTTTTATACACATGCTATAAAATTGCAGAAATGCATTAGTGGGTGCCACGTGTCACAGTCAGTGTGTACATGGACAACTAGGGACCCAAGAGCCAGACTTCACACAGTCTGGATTGTGATCGTTTGTTTTTAATTAGTTATTGTTTTTACTTGCAGTGCCCAGCTCCTGGTGTTCCCACACAGATAAAAAAAAAAGTTTTCCCAACATGCAGAAAAGCATTTTAAATTAAGAGCACTTCTCATAGCACCCACACACCAAGCACTGTGCAAATAAGAGTTTCAGGCAGCAGTTCGAGAAGTTTAGGACTAAAATATTTACTACTCTTGACTAAGAGCAAACCCAAATAACCAGATCTTTCCCTTAGCAAAGGGAATAATCTGTTTTTGTTGAACATGACCCCTCTCATCTCCTCCTGGGAACCTTCTACTTCAGAGCAGTTTTTTTCCACTTTTAGCTAAATTAAATTTTAAGTTCTTTGTGCTCTGACCTGTTACCCGTCAGACTCAGCCTTTATCCCTCACTTGTGTAAAGCTGTTGGAAAACGCACCTCAGCACTACTCCGTGAAAGGTAAGTGTCCTCTAATCTGTAAGAAACACCTCGGAGAGAATCTAACAAGTCTCTGGAGAACTCGGTTATAAATTCAGCCAGACTGTCCAAGGGCAGCACACAGATCCAGGACTTGACCAGAGTCCTGTCAAATTCCATCAAGTATTTCTTTTCCTTCATTAGCGGCAGCAGGCCCCTCCTGGACAGAAAACAAAATAAAGTCTTTGAGTTTTCAAGGTACAAGAGGCTAAAGTTGGCTCAGCCCCCACAAACACTGACCCCAGGCTGCCTTCATCTACAGCGGTCAGGTAAAAGACCCCAAGATCTGGTACTCACAGCATCAGTGTCAAACTATTGAGCAGAGGAGCAGGAGCATGACAAGAAACCAAATTCTAAGTCTTGCTCAGATTCTATGCAAACACCTTTAACTCACACTCAGCTTAACTAATCCAACTGCTCCACAGCTTTTTTTTTTTTTTACTCTCTCCATAGTTTGCTGTGCAGCTTTCCTAGACACCAAAATCTTTGGGTTACCAGTTTGAGCTGTGTTCATATCCTCCCCATATCCACAATCAACATCCTATATTTCTTGTTTCTTAAAACAAGGAAAAAAAATATTAAGAGGTGAAGTAAGACCACTTAGTAATTCTGGAAAGCCCACAGACATTCTGGAAAACTCACATATCATATCTCTGCCTCATGTCAGCAAATGGAAGTCCTTCCAGCCCTGCCCAGGTATCTTCTGCCATCTGAGAGTGCTCATAGTGCGGACGAGCAGAAAGGAAGTGCAGAAGAGGGAGAACCCAAATCCAGTGCCTTACTCGACCATCTATGCATTTTTGGCACAAGTTTGTCAGGTGACGTGTCAAACTGGGGGGAAAAGAAAAGAAAAGAAAAAAAAAGGGTAGAAGAACGTCCTTAGATTGGATGAAACAAAGTCTTTGTCAAAAAAAGCTCTATATTTCATTATGCATCTTCCTGTAACAATTATAGTTTAATTCTACTTCCTTGAAGAGTACATAAGACTGAAGTTTAAAACTCCAAGCTGTAATCCTACTTGATGCAGTATTCATAGGGTTTATGCAATGAGATTCAAGTAGCAGTGCCAATAATTTAACCCACAATTCCAACATTAGCTCTCCCTAGCTCAGCCAAGGGTTTTGTGAAATAGATGCAGAGTTATCAGTGCATTCAGACACCCTAGTGACAGCTCTAGCCACCCCTCTGCCTGTGCTGAAGCAGAGCCATGAAAGTGAAGTAATTAGGAGTGCCAGGTAAGCAGATAGATAGTTGTCTGGTAAGCCGATAGTTTTTAAGGAAAAGCAACACAAGGTGTGCAGTGATACATGGAAGAGGATGCACGACAAGAAGTATCTGAATAAGCGGTTTTAATTAACATAGGCAAGGACTAAACACAGGAGACTAGTGAACACTGGAGTTTAAGTACGAATAGCAAAAGGGTAAGATAAGCAATTAGAAAATATTTGGCAGAAGACAGTAACAAACAGAATCTTATACATAAAGAAAGGCTGCAGCTTGAATTCCAGCTACTCAAGAGGCAGCAGTCACACGCTGCCTCCCTGCAGAAGGAGGATTATCCCTGGACACAAGGAAAACGTTTTATACGTGAGGGAAGGTTGAGCACTGGAAGACAGTCCCAGAGAGGCTGGGCAAGCTCCATCCCTGGGTGTTTTCTGAGCTCAGCTGGACAAGCCCCTGCAGCCTTGCCTCAACATTAGCCTTGTTTCAAGGAGAAGCCCGGGACAGAGACCTCCAGGGAATCCTTCAAACCTGAACTTTTCAACGATGCTCCAAGAGCTGGATCCCATGCTGTGTGATTGCACGGAGCTGCTCTCACTACGTACTACACTGCAGCCAAGCCAGTCCTGTCGGTTGCTGCCAGCTAGGGGAGGTGACTGCATGGGTCTGCTCCACAGTGAGTAGGAGTATAAAGAATCTGCCAGCTGGTATCAGTGGAGGGATGACCATGTTCTGCAATACAAGCAGCAGGGCAGAATCCCTACAGCCCCAGTCCCTAAATCAGTAACAGCATCCAGAAAGAAAAGCAGATTCTGAAGGCAACAGTGACTCTTGACCCAGCCCAGCTGTTCACAAGTGCAGCAGAACTGGCAAACCATTTTTCTTCAAATGCAAGATCTGAACTGCCCTGCACATTTTGACTGCTGTTGTAATTCACTCCTTCTAGATCCACTGGCTAAAAGGAGGCCTTAAGAAGGGTTTTCACAGGTCAGAACTAACATATACATACCTTGTGACCCCTTTAAAGGCATTCTGGGCATGCTCAATTTCATCCTGTACATCTTTTTGTAACCTCTCCTCCAAACACAAGAGGCTACACAGCTCAACCAGACCATTTTCAGATAGTGACAGGCCAAGTTCTTCAACTGCTGCCAGAATGACCAGCCCCAGAGCTAGTTTACTTCTTATTGCCACGTCCTTCTGTAAGGCACTCGAACTTTCCATTCCAGCGAAAGAAAGAGCTATTTTCCTCATATGTTTTAGCAGCAAATCATTTACCTAAGACAAAGGAGGAAAGAAAATCACACACCAAAGCATTAGTCCCCCTACAAGTCATTTGCTTTTGGCTTGAGCCAAGCTCTGCTGAGCTTCGGTGGCCAGGACACACAGTTAGTCCCGCGTACCCGGGAGGAACGAGGCCACAGAAATAACTATAAGCACCGAGCAGTGCCGAAGAGCAGGGGGTATTTCCACCGTGTTGCAGAGTTAGGCTAGGTCAGAAATTCAGGACTCCAGAAGCCCTTTCCGCACCAGTCATAAGAACTAGGCCAGGAGGCAGCTTTGGAGTCCAAGAAAAATGCAAAGAAGGCAGCGTGACTGAGAGTGATGGGCAGCAGAACCAAAGGGCTACACATAGGAAGTTAAGATCCAGGCAAAACTCTCCCCCAAAAACACCATGTTGTAGCTCTGCTCCTGACCAAAACTGCAACTAGTTAAAAGGGTTTCACTGATAGCTCTCAAGGGAGGAACTGGAAGTCACCATGAAAGGATCTACATTTATTGTGTCACACATGAAGTTTTTGACTGGAACACCAAATCAGATAAACAAGGTCAGTAGCAAAATTAAATTTTTTATGGTTAGTAACTAACTTCTGAACTAACTTCAGATAAAAGAAAACAGATTACCTCACGTTTTCCAAAGTTTAACTCTGTCCAGGATATTCTTCTGCCATCATGTACTTCTGGCTCACTTGTAACGACATAAAATTGTCTCAGCTGGGAGAGGAAGTTTCCCAGGTTGACAGGACTCCAGGTTTCTAGAATGCTGAAGATATTTTCTAGCATAATATTTGCTGCTATTATTTTCCCTTCCGCCACCTTTTTGTTCACATCACGGATATAATTAAAGATAGTTTCAAACTTGGAAGGTTTAGCACACACGATATCGTCATACTGATGCCATTCTGTAATAAGCACAGACCAGAGCACAGAATAAAATTATTTGAGAAAAACACCCACCTACACATGCTGTTGCTCTTTTAGCTGCCCACAGACCCAATAAGCTCACAACCTCAGTCAATGGATTCCAACAAGGCTAGTCCATACGAAGTTCGAATCCATCCCTAGAAGATTTCTAATTGGGCAAAATTGCTCCCAAGACCAATCTGCAACTTGCAAAAAAAAAGTGGGAAAAGCTTACCTCCAGCGTGGATCAAATTGCTTCTTATAAACAAGCAGCGGTTCACCACATGACTAAATAAAGGCTCCTTGTAAATAAATTCGTATTTTCCTTCACTAGACTTAATCCAATATTTGTAAGGAATATATCTATCCTTATTTTCTTTTCCGAGAGTTACACAGCCTTCAATGAGGTATCCATGCTCTTCTAGATACCTAGAGAGCACAAAACACAGCAAAGGAGGACAACGCATAAGGCAGATGCCAGCTGTTCTCCAATTGGAGCTGTGCTCCAATTCTTATGTCCCCCATTTTTTAACAAGAACAATGCTTTTCCCCCCGCCCCATAATGACTATCTGGAATACTTATCTTCACTGTGAAAACACCTTGCTGCAATACACGACATGGACATATAGCTGGGGTTTTGTATTAAATGAAGTACCCTGCTGCACCCGCATCTCCAGGGCCAACGCTGTCTCCCACACGTTACTCGGGGTGGTACTTACTTCGTGCAGGTCATCTCACAAACGTTGTCCTTCCAGTCCTCATAACCAGAAATGCCTCCAGCTCTCACAAACACTTTATGAACATCTGGGTTTAACTTGAAGTCTTTGGACAATATGGCATGGAAATACACTGTAACGTCATCTCTTTGGTTCCCAGAACTGCACCAGGAAGAATTAGAAGGAATGTTTAAAACAATTTGTGCGATATAAAAAAAACCAAACTGCATTTCTGAACGACTGGCGTAGTGGAAGCATGAGCTGTGACAGCATTTCACCCTAAAGCCAATGCTACCCAGCCTGCCTCGTGCCAACCCCTCTAAGGGGGTTATAAAGGAAAAACAAAACGCGCCGAGCACATCCGTGTAACCTGCAGCGGTTGTGCTTTACCCCTCTTCCAGCTCACACCCACAACAGCAAGACAAGTTATACCAACCAAAATAGCTCTTTGCACCCCTAACGTGAACATTAAACATTTGAAGCAGTCCTGGCCACAGGCAAGAATAACTTTGTTTTTTAACTCATCAGGTACTCAAAAGGACTCCAGTGCCAAGTGCACCACATCAGTCAATATGTGCATTATGCTGCAGCCAGCTCTCCTTTACATGAGCAGCTTCAGTTTTAAGTCTAGCTCTTATTTCCAAAGACCTGAGACATATGAAGACCTTATGTTAGTAGCTGAATCCTTCAGCTCAGCCTGGAGTCTTCCTTCCTCCCTGTACGTGGGAAATGCTGGGAAGCAGCAAGGACCTTCTCACCTTTGTTCCACCTTGTCCATGGGTTTCTGGTTCTTCTGTTTCTTTGTGTCCTTGGGACTGCTGGCAACAGCTGAAGCAGTGTCTTTTCTAGGAACCTCTGGTCCTTTGGACTGACTTATGTTTTTCTTGGCTGCTTCACATTCCTCCTCTTTTGGGTTGCTTGTTTTGTCTTTTGTATTTTCCTTCTGTAACAGGAGCATAAACAGTATGAAGCCAAGCCAAAGACCTTGGAAGTGCAATAGGAAGAGAACTGTTCAGCATCTCAAGCAGTAAGAGACAGCCAGGATACAAAGCGTACCAGCTAATCCCATACTTGAAACACCGAATGCTCATCAAGACAAACGCAGTAAGAGGGAACTGCTTGCTAAGGAGAACAGTGAATAGATGGCAACAGGAATCCAACACACACACAACTGGAGGAAGCCAGGGCAATACACCAGGGATTCCCAGAGGATGGAGCAATAACCAAGAGCAATTACAGCTCAACAGGTCTATCTGTGACAGGGGCAGCGATTCCTACAGAGCCTCTTGGTTAGAGGTGATATGTATCTCAGTGCAGAACGCTCCTGGAAGAGCTCTCTAGAACAGACAAGTTCACGGCTCCTGGCAGTACATGAGCAGCCACTCAGTCCTGCAGGACTAGCACACAGCAGAACAAAGAGCCACAAGAGACACTTTCCATCTGCTTTCTCTCCATATGCCCAGTCTCACAAGAACATAAACTTGATTCCTTTTTCTTTTTTCTTTCCTTATCTCTAGTCAATAAAAGTTAAGAAAGGAAAACACATTCCAACATGACCAAATACTCAAGGCGCCTTCATGCGCACATTTACCTCTGAATTCAAAGAGCTCTTTTGCTGGCTGCTCTCCTGATTACTCTTTCTGGCCTGTGCGTTTTTGACCACAGATGGAGCTTTTGCATCTTGACTTGCATGTGCAGCGCCAG
This sequence comes from Crypturellus tataupa, assembly GCA_034781795.1. Lineage (NCBI taxonomy): Eukaryota > Metazoa > Chordata > Aves > Tinamiformes > Tinamidae > Crypturellus > Crypturellus tataupa. The sequence continues at coordinate 658,125 of JAWLRI010000178.1, read as the reverse complement.
ATGCTGCAGGGCTGGTTTCTGGATTCTCCCCTGGTAGAGGAGCACCTGAGATGTTTGCTCTGTCTCCCTTTGAGGCCAGTTTGTCTTCGCTGCCCGAGGGCTGGGAATCCGCTCTGGTTTCTGGAAGCTGGCCAGCTCCAGACACAGCGCTGCCCCCTTCCACATCACTCCTGGCTGTTTTTCCATGCTTTGCAGCACTGCCACCAGCCGCCTTCTCCTCTGAGGCTGCAGAGCTTGCAGAGGGGATGTCCACATTACCAGAGCTGCTCTGCTTTGACGGGATCTCCACCTCTACTTTGCAGAGACCACCTTCTGCAATTATTTCCAGACTTTGAGCTTCCTTTTCCACATGATCTAAAGTTCTATCATTTTCACATGCACCTTCATTGGCACCACCAGGTAAATCAGCATGAGGTTTGGCTACTTCACTGCTTTGTGGAACCACGTGTGCATCAATGACTTCGGGTGCCTGAACCAGTGCTGTGCTTTGAGGAGACAAAGAGCTCTGCTCCCCAGAGTCAGGAGGATTCTTCTTTGCTTTATTCTTCTTTCTTTTCTATGAAAAAGAAGAAACAACACAACAAAATACTAGTTTACTCAGAGAAACTCTTTTCCACCTCTCTCGCTGCAGGTAGTACAACCATCATCTTGCTATGTGGGCTTAAGGGAGAATAAGCACAAAGAGAGGAGACAAGACCAGCTACCACGATTGCAAACACCCATGAAAACTGGAACCAAACGATAACGTCACATTGCACTTCAGAGAGAAAGTGAGAACTGTCAGTTTTATCTGTTCTGAACACAAGTCCCTGGCCTGGAAGCTGGTCTGCAGGCAGCAGCTATGCCAAGGGAAACCGAAACGCTGAGGAGACGAGGCCACGCTTGGTATCCTGGGCAAGTTCTGGTATCTTGTCATTAACTAGGCTGGAGACCTGACGTGTCTGAAAAACAACTGGGTGGGAGTTATCCCAACTGCTCAGCGGCTCGCTGTGCAACAGGACAGCACAGAGGAAGGAAGAGGGGACAGCAAGGAAAAGTGACACGTCTGAAGGCTGTACTGATGCATGCCAGCTTGGACGTGTTTCGAAAATGATGAGGATCGTCAGTGCTGATGAAGGAAGAATCACGAACCATGGTCCAAAGAGCTGAACCTCAGCAGCCATTCAAATCAATTCAGCAAGTTCTGAATTGCAGCCCTGCAGATTCCACAGAAGTGAGATTTGCTGAGCTGGCTCAAATAAAAATGACTGAGATGCTACTTTCTTAACTCTCGGGAATCTCAAAATTTTTAACATTTTCTTACAAAGTTGTTTTAAGTCATAAATTAACAGAAAACGGTTGCTTGGAAAAAAAAGGAAAAAATAAATACATCTCTAATTAAAGTTGCTTAAAGGAGATTGGGTCAAATGTAAGTAATCATTGAGAGTTAGGTATTTTTAATATTCACAGCTTTCTCACATGTAATGCAGAACGGGATATTTCCGGGCAGCCTGAGCATGATGCAGGAAGATACCAGCCTCAATCACCCCAGTCACTAAAGGTGCGTCCTGCAATGCTTCCATCAACCCAACAAACGTGCTGCTAGAGGCAGCTCTCAGCTGTCCACACACACAGCACTTACACGGCAAAAAGGCAGCCAGAGCTTGCCTAGAAACAAGGCCAGATTTGCCACATTTGGGCAAAAGGGATTAGTGATGATGTGACTCCATCCCACAGCATCAGGGGAGACGGAGCAACAGCTGCCACCAGCGGCCACTGCTGCTCCTGTCCCTGTGCCAGCGCCTCACCTTGGACTGCGCCTTCCGCGAGGAGCCGTCCGAGCCGCCCTGCGCCCCGGCGCTCGGCGGCAGCGACGCTCCCTCCTCCTCCTCGCTGACAGAAAGGGACCTGCCCGCAGGGCCCTCACGAGCAGCCTCCGCGGGGTCGCCCGGGGCTCTCCTGCTCTCCGGCGGGGACGCCCCCGGCGCAGCAGGCCTCCCCGTGGGCTCTGCTCCGGCGCCTCCGCTCGGCCTCCCCGCGGGCTCCGCTCCGGCGCCTGGGAGCGGAGCTGCCTTCGCACCAACTCCTGCAAGGAGACCAGGTTCGTTGTCAGCACGGAGAATGGTTCTCAGCAAGCAGGGCCTGCTGCTCACTAACCACACCAGCTCGACACACAAGAGCTGCTCTGTTTCCTCTTCAATAGCCACCGCTAGCAAAAACACCATCTCCAACCCCAGCTGGGCCTCTTCCCTTTCCTTCTCCCAGGCCCTGCACGTAGTAGCAGAATAATTAAGATAAGAAACCACTGTGTTAAGGTACCAATTATCTTGATCCTGCTTAAAAGCCTCTGTGCAAAGGCAGCTCGGATCGGGGCCAAGCCTTAGCGCATCTCCACCTGCTACAGGGCTGTTTCTCAGGCTCTTGGCCCCTGCCCCGTGTTTGAGCGCAGAAGCACTCAACCTCTTTGAAAAGAGGTCAGCCAACAGCAGAGGACACTGACTTCTTTCAGGTGTTCTTGGAAGAGACAAAAGTTCTGGCAGCAAGTTGTAAACATGACGGCACTACGAGGGCAGGGAAACCTGGATCAGTGGCAGCTGAACCAGTCATTGCAGTGCAGTCTTCCATGGAAATGCACCAGTTCATTGGGAAAACAGGACCCAGCTCCGCACTGGCGCATGGAGCATACGCGTGGGAGGTCTCAGTAACCACAACCCTTCTCTCTACCCGCTCCAGGGGCTGCAAAGCGGGGAAAACTTCAAGCCGAGTAAGCAGCGGGGCTGGAGCGGGAACCAGCCGCTGCCCTCGGGCTTCGGCGTCACCCTCCTACCTGGCTCCTGGGGCCGCGCGCCGGCTCCGGGGGACAGCAGGGCCCCGCAGCTGCTGCAGAACCGGGGAGAGTCGTCCTTGGAGACGAAGAGGCACTTGGGGCACTTCATGCTGCCCAGCGGCCGCGGCCACGGCAAGCTGCTCCGAGACACGCGGGGAAGAGGGGAGAGACGGAGAAGCACAAGCGATTAGCACCGTGTAACGAGCCTCCACGTAACGAACCACCGCTCCGCCTGCCTCCCAGCTTGGGGATCAGACTGGGAAAGGAGACAGGGATGTGGCCTCAAGGGAGCAGTCCAAAAAACCCCTCTATCCGTACACATTCCTTAGAAACGAGACCAGTTCTGTATGCACACACTATATACACACAGACGTGTGAGTGCATTTGTGAAAATATATCTACACATAAAAACAGGAAGCGCTAATGTATAACGAGTGCCATACTGCGTAACACGCTATATATGTATAATGCATGCATGCGTATAACATACAGTGCATATATAAGTGTATAACGCCCCCATATATATATTTTTCACACGTTCCACTCTGCGGGGAGACCTCGGGACCAAACGCCCTCGGGCGCGGGACTGCCCGGCTTGGGCCCCGCCTCGCTCGGGCCCGGCGTTACCTCAGCTCCGCGGAGCGACACGCAGGGCGCGGGGACCC
>JAWLRI010000178.1:634878-645224 GCA_034781795.1 Crypturellus tataupa | reverse complement strand
CGCCCCCGCGCCGCCAAGCGCCCCTCTGCTCCCCCGCGTAGGTGCCCCCCTTCGTGCCGGACACGCCGGCCGCGCGGGCAGACCTGGCCGCGCAGTCCACGACCATCGGCCGCAGGGACCAAGGTGGGTGACGGCGGCGCTGCGATGCGGTGCGGCGCGCGGGGTCCCGCTCAGGCTCCGCTCTCGCGCAGGCGTGGGGCTGGTGCTGCGCGAGCTGCGGCGCGCCGGCTTCCTCAACCGCACGCTCGTCATCTACACCTCCGACACCGGCATCCCCTTCCCGGGCGGCAGGACCAACCTGTACCGCTCGGGCACGGCCGAGCCGCTGCTGCTCTCGTCCCCCGAGCACCCCGCGCGCTGGGGACACGTCAGCCAGGCCTTCGCCAGCCTCCTCGGTGAGAGCCCGGGCCCCGGCACAGGCAGCGGGATGCGCAGGGCTGTGCAGGGGCCACGATCCGTCCTCCGCCTTCCCCGCGCTGGAGCCCGGGGGGCCCTGGCTCCTGCGCTGAGACGGTCCTGAAGCCCTTGGTGTGGCCTGTGCCCCGTAGCCAGGACACAGGACCCCAGCAGGAGCCGTGTCCCGGCCCCGGACTCGGCTCCATCCCCCCGAGCTGCAGCCGCACGGGGCTGCCATGCTCCTCTCCTGCAGCAAAGCGGAACAACACAGATTGCCCCCGTGGGATGGGAGGACCGTGGGCCACCTGCGGCCACGAGCAGAGCCCAAAGCCCTTCCTGCACCTCTCCGGGGTCGAGCATCCCGCACAGAGCCAGCCCGCTCCTCTCACCCGTCTCTCCCTCTGCAGATCTCACCCCGACCATTTTGGACTGGTTCTCCATCCCCTACCCGACTTACAGCATCTTTGGCAAGAAGCAAGTGCAGCTCACTGGAAAATCGCTGCTACCGGCGCTGGAGCTGGAGCAGCCCTGGGCCACAGCCTTCAGCAGCCAGAGCCACCACGAGGCCACCATGTACTACCCCATGCGCGCCATCCAGCACGGGCAGTTCCGCCTCATCCACAACCTCAACTACCGGATGCCCTTCCCGATCGACCAGGACTTCTACGTCTCGCCCACGTTCCAAGACCTGCTCAACCGGACCCGGGCCGGGCGGCCGACGCGCTGGAACAAGACCCTGCGCGACTACTACTACCGGCAGCGCTGGGAGCTGTTCGACGGCAGCCGCGACCCCGGCGAGACGCACAACGTGGCCGCGGAGCCCCGCTACGCCGCCGTCCTCGAGCAGCTCCGCGCGCGGCTCCTCAAGTGGCAGTGGGACACGGGGGACCCGTGGGTGTGCGCCCCGGACGCCGTCCTGGAGGAGAAGCTGAGCCCGCAGTGCCAGCCGCTGCACAACGAGCTGTGACCGCGACTTGGCCTCGCTGTCCCCCTGCGGCACCCGGTGCCACGGGGCGATGCTGGGCACCCGCCAGCCCCGCTGGCCTCTGCGCCGTCCGTACCCCGCGCTACCAATGGGCAGCAGGTTCACTGCCAGAGCTTGCAGCCCGGTGCCGCGCTGCGGTGCCTGATTACATTCCAATAAAGCCACCGGAGCAGAGCGGCTCAACTTTTACCCGGAGTTTAGTGTTTTCCTGCAGATCCATTTCTGCAGCGCTGCAGGGACCGTCCTGAACCTCGCTGCAGGGGCAGAGCTCTGCGCCCAGGCAAGCTGGGTCCGCAAACACCGACAAGTGTGTGACAACCTCGCAAGCACGTGGTTTAATTTAGCAAAACGCATGGAGCACGGAGCATCTCTGGAGCACGCGTGCCCAGGGACTGCGAGCAGGCTGGGACGCCTGCCCATGCGGCAGAGCTGGGGCTGCGGATCTAGCAGCACCCTGGGCTGGTGTCACTGAGATGTCACCAACTGTGCCAGCTGGGAAGGGGACAGACCTGTCCACAGTGAGGATCCTGGGCCGTGCGCTGGGGCCGGGCTGCAGGGAGGGGGCCTGGCAGGCGTCGGGCACCCCCAAAGCTCCACCTAGAGCTTTCTGCAGCAATGAGGTGTGCAGCGCTCCCATGAATATAATGAAAGTTTGGGCAGGCTTTGAGATGGGCTGACAGACCAGCCTGAACCCAGGCCTTGCCGTAACTCTGAGCTCGTCTCCAAGACAGCTCCCTGCCCCTCGCTGCCTGCGGAGCCCCGCGGCCCCACTGGGGTCCCCGTTCCGCTGGGCTCGGCTCCGTCCCGGCAGTGCCACCCCTGTCCCTGGTGCCGGCTGCTCCTGGAGCTGCTACCGTCGACCTGCAGGACTCGGCCGAGGCTCCCCCTGCACTGGCCCTGCTGCCCGGGTACCCAGGCTGGAGCGAAGATCCCAGCTCCTACAGCTGCAGCCCCAGGTTGGGGTCCAGAGTGCTCAGAAAAACGCATCCCTCTGCAGCCTGCAGGACCCCCAGCGCGCTCAGAGCAAACGAAGGCCCCGGGACACACAGAGCGAGTCTTTATTCACAGTGTTTCCATCGCCACAAACAGCCACGCGCAGAGAGGCTCCCTCCTCCGTCCCAGCTAGAGCCGCACGGGAGACGCTGCAGGGAGCCCGGCCGGTCCCGGTGCTGGAGCAGGAACCGGGGCAGCACGAGGCTCCCGAGCCCTCTCCCCAGCGCCCAGCTCCAGCGGCTGCTCCGAGCCCGGCTCCAACACTAACCATGCAAGAGCAGAGCGCAAAAGGGGCTCAAGCTCTCACCCGTATCCAAAGACACGGCCAGGAGATGCCCTGTATTCCCTCACCAGGGTAATGACTTAGGCACATTAACGGGTTTCTTGTCTCCGCAGGCACTTGTTTTCTTCCCCTCTGGCAGTAATCAGGGTTCCCCAGCCCCTGGGTCTCCACAAGCCCTGATGCACAGCAGGTAGAGACGAGGCATTGCAAACGTAACCCGTTTTAGCAAGAAACAGCCGGGCTCGAGGACAAGGGCCAGGCTGTGTGGGCAAGAGGACACCCAGCCCCGCTTGAAAGAAGAGGCCAGATTCAGCGCACGGGCCCGACCGCGCTGCTGCTGCCCGCACGGAGACGCGGCGGGGCGGGCGGCTCAGGACCAAGTGACCGCAAAGGGTTCCCACAGGGGCAGCGACACGGGGACGGTCAGCACCTGGGGAGACCAAGGGGAGGACCGGCGTCAGCGAGAGGGGACAGGGCTGGGCCCTGCGCTGTCCTGGGGCTCCGCGCAGCCCCGTCCCGCTGGTGCCACCTCCGGGCTGCTCACACGGGCGCCGCGGATGAGCCCTGGCCGCGCTCCTGCCCGGACAGCCCAGCGAAGCCTCCCCTTCCCCACGGGCTCGGGACGAGCGAGGAGGCCAGAGGCACTTGCCTGGGTGTCGCTGCGGTAGGAGAAGTCCTCCACGAGGGCCCCGTTGGCCAGGACTCGCCGGGGGGCAGCGGTGACCCCCATCACGGTCACGTTCGTGAGCAGCAGCCCGTCCGCCTGGCCGCGCGTCCGCAGCAGCTCGCTGAGCACGGCGCCCTGCGGCGCAAAGGGGTCGGGAGCGGCGGGGCCCCGGGCGAACGGGGGGCCCTGCCACCCTCCTGCGCCCAGAGACCCTGCTGAGCCGCCCCGGAGGAGGCAGCATCGGGGGGAGAGGTGCCCTGGTCCCCCCAGGGGACACAGCCGCGTCCTTGAGCCCACAGTCTGGCCCCGGAGCCCAGCACTCGGTGATCTCCAAGGTCTCTCTGACCACAACGATTCCCACCGGTGCTGCGGGCCCGGAGCCCTGGGGGTGCGGGAAGAGAGCGGCCTCATCCCGCTCCTGCCGCTCCCGGGGGTTCGCACCCCGTAACGGAGGGAAAGGCCTCCTGCCCCCTCCCCGCACTCACGTGTGTCGCCAGGAAGAGCAGCTCGGTGTAGTCGCCGCTCTCGAAGGTCCCCAGGCTCTCCCCGTCATCCCAGAACAGGTCCCCCCTGGCAAAGCCGTCCGTCGTCAGCGCCACGATCAACTTCATGCCCTTCTTGCGGGACTCGGCCGTCGTGAACGCAGGCTCCTGCGGGTCGGACACAGGTGGAGGGGATCGGACAACCCACGCAGCAATGAGGCTGATGGTGCCTTCAGGGACATCTTTTTTACCCCAACCCTGGTTGAGAAGTGGAGGCCTGCACTTTGCTTTGCAATGTCTAGTTTGCAGGTGACTACTCCATGTCCTGCCCTCTTGCTCATAGATGGATTTGATTGCAAAATGCCACCGGGGCTTCGCGTTGACAGAGGGGACTCACCTGCAGAGGCAGGATGTGTCCTGCGCGGACGTGCACGTTAATTGTGTCCAGGGGAGCTGACAGGAGGATCCACTGGCCTTTGCTGTGGATGGTCGAGTCCTACAGAGCAATGGAAAGAGGAAAGAACACACCTCGAGGGCCAGCACGTCAGGAAGGACCCGAGCCAGAGCAAAGTCCCAGGAGAGAAACCCCAAAATAATAACTGAATAGATAACCGAAGCGTTGGGAGGACTCGGCCACAGCAGAGGCGGGTTGAGGAACGCGCGGGTGCCCGGAGCGGACGGCACCGCCGGCCCAGAGCTCTGCTGGGCCCGTGGACAAGGCAGCACCTACCCCAGCCAAGCTGTACCACGTCCCCGCGGGGAAGTAGCCGCTGACTTTGGTCCGTCCTGCCTCGAGCACCGGCGTGACGAGCAGCCCCGCACCCCACAGGAGCTGGCGGTCCACGGTCCAGGTGTTGGGGTCTTTTGGGAACCTGGGCAGGGATGCGCAAAGCAGGAGTGTGATGCCGGGCGCTTCCCTGCGAGTGCCCCCTTCCCACCGGCCCCTCGCAGCCCTGCGGCTCTGCGGAGGACGCGCGTGCGGACACCCTGCCCCATCCCGCACCCCCTTGCCCCGCCGGGCACTCACTCGAGGAAGAGGGGCCGCGCCACCGTCTCCCCGGCGGAGTGAGCCCTGTGGAAGAGCGTGTAGAGGTGCGGGAGCAGCGAGTAGCGCAGGGAGAGGGCCCTGCGCATGGCGTCCTGCGCGCCCGGGCTGAACGCGTACGGCTCCTGCGGCTGCGGGGAGAAACGTGTCCTCGGGGCCCGGAGCCGCACACCAGGAGCCCCCCGTGCCCTGCGGCGGGCGCCCGCGCTCACCCGGTTGCCGTGGTCGTTGTGGTTCCTCATGAAGGGGTAGAAGGCGCCCAGCTGGGTCCAGCGCACGCACAGCTCCTCCGTGGTGTCGCCCGCGAAGCCGCAGACGTCCGCCCCGACCAGGGGCACCCCGAAGAGGTTGAAGAGCAGCACCTCTGCGGAGGGGACGCCGACGGGGTCAGGGCCGGCCACAGGAACACGCTGCAGGCTCCCGAGCACGGGACGGTCCCTCCCCAGGAAGCCAGGGCAGACGGTACCACAGCACCGACCCAGTGGGGACACTGGCGATGCTGGCACGGATCAGAGAGACCAGAAGGGGCATCTCCCCCAGCAGAAGCCTCTGCAGGCGTCCGGCCCATGGGAAGCAGGCGGGAACAGCCCCATCCGCGGTACCGCAGGCTGCGAGGGCTGCCGGGCTCGGAGCCGCCTCCCAGAGGGGCTGTGGGGAGGTGGGGAAGCCGTGCGGAGTCTCCCAGCTCCCAAAGGTGCCGCTGCCCTCGGGAGGGAGCAGCGGGGCGAGGCGGCCCCGGGAGCGTCTACCTGGTATGGAGTAGTAGAGCTGCTCCCAGTCGCTCCCGACATCCCCCGTCCAGTGCCCAGCATAGCGCCCGTGACCGGCAAACGTGGAGCGGGAGATGACGAAGGGCCGCGCGCCCCGGATCCGCACCAGGGCGCTGCGGGGACGAGCGGGTCAGGCCCGGTGCTGCGCGTGTGCCCGGCGCCGCCCTGCACCGGTGCACGATGCGCAGGGCTGCACGGCCCGGGCTGACACCCGCTGTCACCGCACGGCGGGGCACAAAGCCCAGCAGAGCCACGTGCATGAACCCCCACTATGGAAACGGGAGTCACTGGCCGTTCACCTGGGAAGCTGAGCTCCTCCCGTGCCCTTCCGACCATCTCTGGGGTGGGCACAGCCCCAGGGAGGCAGAGAGCAGCCTGTGGCCACTGTGAGCAGCCCCAGGTGGCCAGGAGAGGCCAGAGCTGTCCCTTACCCCGCACACCAGTGGCCCTCAGGCCTGAGGGAGTATCAGGCAGGAGGGAACGGGTGCATGGGGACGTGAAGCACCAAGGCGCCACGATCCTCTGCACTCAATATCCAGACTGCACCTGCCCCGGGGCAATGGGAATGCTCGTGGCCACCTCTCAGGGCTGGGACTTGGCAGAAAGGAAAAGTCCCTCATGCTATAAAAATGATGTTATAAAAATGAAGCCGTCGCCTGCTCTTTGAGCCTTTGTCCTTGTGCCCTAGCAGCCTGTGCAGTAATGCAGGGAGATGTCTGTCACCCAACTAGACCTTTCCGGCATCCCCTCCTCTCTCTGGGATTCAGGATGAACACATGGGTGTCAGCTCCTGGAGGATCCCGGCACCAGAAGAGCCAGGCTCCTGCAGGAGGGGGACTTGCCCTGGAGGAGGCTGCGACAGGAGTCTCGGACTTACTCGTGGGAAGCGCTGGCCTCTGTCAGCCCGTACAGACTGTGCAGGTTGTAGTGAGAGGACAGGTACTGCTGGCTGGAGGCACAGATGGTTCCGGCTTGAAGGCGGCCCCCAAACACACCTGCACGGAGGAGAAGGTGGTGAGAGCAAGATTGGGACAGCGGCCCCCGCAGTGCTGCAAGGACCCTGTCAAGGACCTGCAAGGACCCTGCTGGGAAGGGTTCGGGGCCCAGCTGCCCTCCTCGGCGGCTGGGCTGGCACAGACCACGGGTTCCCACGTGTGCTGGCACCAGGGAGCCTCATCCCCCTGCTCCTCTTCCCCAACAAGGGCTGGGAGCTCCTTTCCTTACCGGGTACATAGGGTGGGTTCTCCAGGTTGTTGCTTGGGCAGCCCTCCTGGGAGCCCTCCACGAAGTTTGACGGCTCATTCATGTCCTGGGAGGAAAAGACATTTTTTGTCTCTGGACCAGGACATAGAAGATGTATGGGGATTGAGACAGGGAGACCCAGCAGCTCTGCCGGGGCTCCTGGCACCCCCGGGATCTCAGGAGAGGGGAGAGCCGCTTACGATCCACATGCCGTCAAAGGGCACTTGCTCGTGGAACTCCTTCAGCATGTCGTGCCACCACTCGCGCGTCTCCGGGTTCGTGAAGTCCGGGAAGGCTGTTGGGCCCGGCCACACCTGGAGCAGGGAGGAAAGAGCAGCGGGCAGAGCCCTGCCAGCGCCATCCTGACCGCATCCGCGTGCCCGTGTCCAAACCGCCTCCTCCTGCCTGTCCCGTGGGCGCTCTTCCCGGCACCCAGAGCTCAGCAGCTCTCCCAGCTCCGTCTCACGGCTGCTAAAGAGCCACAGGAACCAGGACACATCCCGCAGGCTCTGTTGTCCCCCAGCACCTACCTTCCCGATGAGGGGCTGTCCCGTGGCATTCCGAATGAACACACCTCGCTTCAGCCCATCGTCGTAGGGTCTGTAGGTGCCGGGAGGCCCAGAGCTGCTGATCCCTGGATCCTAACAGGGCACAAAATAGTCACTTCAACAGCGAACAGGGAACAACTACTTCTGCTCCAAACACATGAAGGAAGTACAAGGCTCTCAGCTGGACTCCAAGTCTATTTCCCAGCACTAATGTGCAGGGTTGCATCCAGCCAATAATTTCTGCAAGAAATTCTGCAAAACTCTGGTGAGCAAAGCACAAAGAGCCTGAGGAAACGGCACACACGGGCAGAGCAGCTGCTAAAAAAGGGGATTTTACATTTTTTATCCCTGTTAGAGCCTAAGGGGGAAGCTGAGGCTCCAGGTGACGCACAGTTGACAGGCAAATCCCTATCCGTGGTTTTCCAGACTCCCAGGGCATGAAGCAATCCAGGCACCTGAACTGCTGCCTGCAGCCTCCTGTCCCCAGCCTGTGGCTGCTAATCCTGCCTTAAACCCGGGATCTGGCGAGGCCAAGGCAGCTATTGCCAAACCTCACGGGACACCTCAAAGACGGCAGCGGCTTCAGTGACACCGACCTCCAGCCCCGGGCAGCAGGAAGGGATGGGGCTGGGACATCAGGGACCTGGAAATAGGTTTGATCCACGAGGAAGCTCTGCTGTTGTTCAGCAACATTTACTGCCTTAAGTAAGGCTGGTGGGTAGCTGGATCCAGAGGTCACAGCCAAATCCCGGCTTGCCGCAGCTCTACGTGAGAGGCCGGAGAAGCCGGGGAGCCACTCACCACAATCATGATGTACCTCAGGCCGCTGCGATGGAAGTCCCGCACCATGTCCGGGTAGTCCTTGAACGTCTTCTTGTTGAAGGTGAAGTCTCTCTTGGCATCCATGTAATCCAGGTCATTCCACTGCACGTCCTGCGGAGAGCGGGAGCGCCGTGTCCCGGGAGGCTCCCGGCGGAGCCTGCGCACAGCTCTGCCCGCAAACCCGGCCCCGACGCTCTCGCGCAGCCTCTGCCGATTCGGGACAGGCTTCCCGGCTCCGCAATGTCTCGTCATGACTCCGGATGCCTCCCGGCAGCAGCCAAGACCTACCAGGGGGAAGCGGGCTGCCGTCATGTTGAGCACGACCTCTCGGGTGACCGCGGTGGAGGAGTAGCCCCAGCGGCACAGGTGGAATCCCAGGCCCCAGTACGGTGGCATGAAGGGGTACCCTGGAAAGCAGGAGGGAGAGGGTTAGCAAAACAGCAGAGAGACCACGAAGCACCAGATCACCCTGCAGCCTCCCCGCACGGCAGGGCAGACACCTCCCCTCCTGCAGCAGGAGGAAGGGACGGAGGCGAATCGGGGACAGGGACAACATTGGCTTCATTCCTAGCCCATCCTGGGCGCTGTGGTTGTGACGTGGGCAGGACATCAAGCAGGAAAGCGCCCTGCAGAGCCCACGGAGGACAGGCACTCGCTCCAGCAGCGCCTGCCTCCGGGAACGCCGCCGCCCCTTCCCGTCAGCTCCGGGCACCTACCAACAACATCCAGGTACTGCCGCACCACGCTCTTGGGGTCCGGGCCCAGGAACACGTAGAAATCCAGAATGCCGCCCGTGGTTCGCCAGGTGAGCGCCGGGCTGGGCTGCAGCACCACGTCTGCGGGAGGCAGCAGGGTGAGCACAGCCCCGGGCCGTCCCGCCGCCCCGTCCCGCAGCCGGCGCAGGGCTCAGGGCTCACCCATGGCGTTGCTGTTCAGCAGGAAGACGCCGTGGGCCAGGCCAGCGTCCTCCAGCAGCAGGTAGAAGGGGTGGGAGCCGTAGAGGTTGACCTGGGGCTGGAGCGCAGCGCGGTGCCAGCGACGGCAACGGCACGGCCCCCTGCACGTGCACGTGCCGGCCCCACGCGCTGTCGGGGACGCCTGGGCACAAACCAGGGCTCCCCTGGCCACGCGCTGCTGCAATGGGCAGAGCTCTGCCCAAAAGACCCCGGGTGCCATCCCAGGCACCCGAGCAGTGGGAGGCAGCGGCTCCCGAGCAGCACAGCGCGACCGAGGGTGCCGAGCACCAGCGCTTGGGCCGGTGCCACCAGAGACCTGCCCGGGGCCGGCTGGCTGCACACCAGGACACGTCCCCAAGGTTTATAAATGTGTACGTGTGTTTTCTCAGTCTTCAACCAAAAGGAAGTAAAAAACAGAAATCCCTCCTCCACGTCCGGTCATTTCCCCTTGTCTCGGCCCCGCTGCTTACCACGGGCGCCATGTCCCGGTTCCACAGGGTGATCTTGGTCCACGACGTGTTGAGGATGAGGGAGGTCAGATGTTCTCCCAGGCCAGCAATGAAATGGGACGGCAGAGACGTGGAGATCTGCAGGAACTGGTCTGCGAAGAGCAGGGGCGCCACGGAGGTGTTCAACCTGCCGAGGGACACGGGGGCTCCCAGCGAGGAGCCTGGGCAGTGGGGAGGGCGGCAGCAGGACAACAGATCCGAGAAGGAGCAGGAACCGCCCCAGCCAGGTGCCTGAGTCACAGCACGGGAAAATCCTGGAGCCGGGAAAATCCTGGAGCCGAGCTCCAGGGGAGCTGCCTGCCTCCCACGAGGCGCTGCAACGCTGAGCTGTGGTTTTGGCAAGGGCGAAGGCAGGAACTCGCAGCAGCCGCGTGCTGCTCCGGCTGTGACCTGTCCCCATTCCAGGCAAAATCCCTTGGGAGCAGCTTCCCCAGGGCGCAGGAGCGAGGAAGAGGTAGGGGGCTAGTGCTGCCTTTCCTTGTGGGATAGGGGAGCTCAGAGCAGACCCGAGGAGCTGGATATCTTGCAGGGGAGCACCGGGGAAGCGCCGGGAAGGGGAGCATTCGGCGAGAGGCCAGGGGAGCACCGGCCGCGTCAGGGCACTTACAGCACCGTGCCCGTGGCCTCCCGGTAGACGACGATGCCGAA
>JAWLRI010000178.1:623801-634614 GCA_034781795.1 Crypturellus tataupa | reverse complement strand
GCGCACGGCAGCGGGAGGGCGGCCGGGGGGCGCTGCCCGGGCGGGCCGGGCCGAGCGCGGCCGCGCGGCGCGTGTCGCGGCCCTTACTGCGGAGCGGGGCGCGCACGTCGCGCTCGTCGCCGGAGTGCTCCTCCTCGTAGTGCGCCTGCAGCTGCCGGAACGCCTGCAGGTCCTTGAGGCACAGCGGGCACAGTAAGCCCTCGCGCACCTCGCCCGGGTCCCCGAAGGCCGCGGGGCAGCCGGCGGCCATGGTGCCGCCTCAGGGCCCGCGGGGGCGCGGGGGCCCGCGGCGCCGCCATGGCCCGCGAGGCTCCCGGCAGCCGCGGCGGCAGCACGTGATGCTGCGGAGCGCTGCTTGCGCCACAGGCAGCGGCGTTAGCGCAACCTCGAACACGGGGAGAAGCCAGAGGAGGAGAAACGCCTCCCCTTGGAGGGCTGTAAGGGAGACGCGCACGCTATTAATCCAAACACACACATTACCTACAAATCCTGCCATGTCTGCAAGAGCAGGAGAGGTTCAGTTACACCGAGTTGAGGAATTCTAACAGACGTTTTATTCAAATGTGGCTCCTACTGTCTACGAGGCTTCCTGTGACCCCAGCCTCGCCTGCAAGCGCTGCCTGAGCCACCGCAGAGTCCTTTGGTGCTCGGGATGCTCCTCCTGGATCCGCTGCACGATGACGTTCATGGCGAGAAGCCGGTCCTGCAGCTTCTGCTGCTCGTTTCTCCAGGCTTCTTCAGTGCGGCACAGCGGGGTGTATTTCCCTTCCTTTAGGGCCTGCAGGTGCTTCTGGCGTGTTTGATAAGCCACAATCTCCAGAAGATTCTAAAAGAAGCAAAAACAGGAACTGCTTTAGCAAGAGCCTGCACAGAGAAAGGCACTATAAGAAAACTGAATATGATTTGTGTCATGAAGGTGCTGTAATCATCATATTTTGAAATGGAATGGGTTCTTTAGAGGGATAATTTTATGAAATGCCATTGTAACAGCCAAACAGCATCCCCAGCTTGAGTGTTGTAGATATACTGTCACACAGAGAAATCTATAAATCAGAGTAGTACCATGCATATAAGGCAAACCTTGCCAGGACAGAGTTTTACCAACTTAAATCTTCACAGGAGGTCATTCCAAACCTCCAAGTGGCTCTCCAGCTTGCAGCGTCCTCACAGCGGCCAGCTGGCCTTCAGGAGAGATAATTGTTACTTGACATTTTCGGAGGTACAAAAGCTGTCCTTCAGGCGGATGTTTCCACCCGAATGCTGCCACGTCCACATTTAGTGAGACAGCAATTCAAGGTCATTTAGAGCCCTTAAAATGTTTCAAGCGCTCAGGCTTTTGGGACCTTCGGAGGGAAAAGGCCTTGAATGTTGAGCATGGAGTCTCGAGAAAAATGTGAGAAATGTGAGTGGGGGAAAAAATAACATTCAGACAAATTTGCTGTCAGTTCATCATTCATGCACAAAAGCATGAATTCTGCAAAGGTAACCATTGTTAATTTGCCTGAAGTTCTTCTGTGAACTATTTATAGATGAAATTTAATCTAAGTATCTAGTAATATTCTTTATTATTAAGCTATGCAGCACTTCTGTTTGGGCTGAACACTCAAATTGCTATCAATTCTTGGGAAAAAAAGCCTAATGCGTTGCTAAAATTACATGCCAGGTACGCCCAGCTCTGTGTGGTAGTGAGACAAGGAGAATAGGGGACCCAGCAAGAGAAGAAAGTAGCAGGTACTGTTTGCTTCTGTGCTGTTCTCACCCATCGTTTCCTCTCCTGAAGACATTCTATGTCCAAATCAAGGCCATCAGACTCGGCCTGCAGAGTGCAAACTTCCTGCTGCTTTCTCATGCAGGTGGCATTAAGGGATGCTTGGGTGCTCTCCAGCTCCAGGACTGTTTTATGGCCATCTTGAGCATTCTGGCAATTGGAAGAGAAGAAAGTGTCACATTTTGCTTCTTTAGTTCAGCTGCAGCTCCAGCTATCTTCCAAGACCTTTCTATTTTCTTTTTTATTATTATTTTTAATAAATGGGTGCTCTTGCACCCATCACTATGCAAGGCTAAACCTGCAGGGTGCAGGGTCTGTGCTCTGAAAACCAGTGTGTGGGTGTCAAGGAACCTTGCTGTGCTTGGCTTTACAGAGAGAGCTGATCCTGCAGGATTTTCAAAGCTACTTTCAGGGTATCACCGGACCCCAGGGCCATACGTAGGTCTTACGGTAAGAACTAGCTCCATGTAGCTGTGTCCTTAGCACTTTTGATGCCGCCAGGGGGAAATTTTGGCTTAACTGAATACAGCACCACCTCTTCCTCTCCTTCTAAGAGCAGCTCACGATGCTGTGAACCCATTTTCCTAATTACAAGGCAAATGCAGCCTAAAGTGCAGCCCTGCAGCCCGCTTGCCTTGCTCACCTTCTGCGTTTCACTGATCTTCTTCTGCAGCTCCTGTTTCTTGCGGTGGAAGTCGCTCTTGGTGATGTGCTTCTTATCCATTTTGCTTTGACCTTCTCCACGAATTGCTATCGTCTCTCGACGAGAGACAGATGCCTCCATATCACGAATCATTTTCTCCTGCTGCTTCATCAGCTGGCCATAACGGACCTGCCATTTGTCAAGATATTAAAGAAGGCTGAAAATATCAAATGGTTGCAAAAGGCACCTAATTAAGTTCTTCCATTCAGCACATCCTATCAACATAAACCAGGTTTATGTGACACATGAGCCTTGGTAAGACAATTTTGTTTCAAATCCAAACCCAGCTTTTCACAGTGTGCATCTGGAAAGCAGAGAGCTCACTTAGTTAGCAACTCTAAGCAATTTGTCTAAGATAATCTTCAAAAAGCTTCACGGGAGCTCATCTGCCCTGGCAGAAGCAGAAAAGCAGAGGTATCTTGAGAATGAAAGGAAAGAGTTTCTTTGCCAGAAGATAGATGGCTTCTAATTAGTCATTAACATGATGTGGTGTTAAATAATCAATATTTCTCTGCTTATAAATTGGACTCATGGAATCAGGTAACAGACATATTTCAAAGAAAATTCTCTGAGATATGTCTAAATTTTGCTGCAGTCTATTATGCAGCTGGTGCAAGGATTGCACAAAGTGCATTCATGCTGAACATATTTAATTCAATTTAGCTGCAGGGTGATGAGATTTCCCTGATACTGCTACAGCCTTAAATATGCTACTTCTAAAGCCTGTTTTTTTTTATTTTTTTGTTGTTTTCTTTTTCCCTACTTTCCATTTCTGCAATTCCTCCGAGGCTGAATAAATTGCATGCAACCCTTTCTCTTCAGTGCTCTTTCCTAACAGCTTACTTGCATCCTATGAATCTCTGTTCTCATGGCTCGGATTTCACCTTGTCCCGTCTCGGAATCCACTGCTGACCGCATCTCTTTGGCCAGCTGGATCTTCTTCTCCCACAGCATGATTTGATGCCTTCAATGACAGAAAGGAAAACGAGCACCTTGGTAAACAACAGGGGTGATGTGCTGTGTGCTCAGGATTCTGAGCACAAAGGTGAACGGCTTGGCAGAATCTTAAGGTTTGCATAAGAGACATATCCTAAAGCAGCAGCAGCTCCAGTGTGAAGTCAGACAGGAAGCTCTGCGATTTAGAAAGTGCACGACGAAAGTAAAAACAAGCAAACAGAGTGACAAGGGCTTGAGAGTCCCTAATTAATTGCCCAGGGCAGCACATTTGCTCTTAGTTAATGCAGAGGAGATGCCATGTGCAGCTTCCTCTACAGATTTTGGCAACACCCAGCACACATAAATAGGCTGGAATCCCTAAAGCCAACATCTCAGCTCTTGCTGGTTCCAAAAACAGACAGAGGTCCCAGCTGCTCTGAAAAGGAATCAAACAAGAAATCACAAAACTGTAGATGCTTAACAGGGGAGAGGAAGGGGCAGGGAAAGTATCACACGATACAGTTACTGTGCCCTAAAAAAAAATAGAATGCTGCTCAAGAACCTTCAGTTTCTGTGTTTCCAAGATTTGTTAAGCTATATTCAATTTCTTAATGAAGGGCAGAAGCACCTTTGCTGCTCTGATTGGAGAAGGAAGGTAATATGGACCACATAGAACTATTCAATGACTGTGGCAGAAAGCAAGAATCCCTCTGATACCTACTCTGCTTCCACCAAGCTGTTTAGGAGTCTTTCCTTCTCCTCAGTCAATTGACTGTGTTTCTCCTGCATCTCAATTGATTCTTTCTCTGCTGCCTAGATTTGGGAAGCAAAAACCAACAGTATTGTCAGACTGGGAAAAATTAACAGGATCACTGTTTGCCTCTGCTCTTCATGCCCTTTATGGCTGCTGGCCTTTCCTCCCACACCAACAGTATACCTGACCTGCCTCTCCTCTGCAATTAAAGCCACCATCCTTAAGCAAGAAACAAACTTGAGTGCTCTTTCTGTGCATCACTATGCAGGCTGCATAACTACATATAACTACAATAGAAATATCTCCCTCTGGTCATATTATTTGTAGCACAAAGCTGCTTTCTGGGCCACCTACTGCACTCTTGACACCCTGTCAGACTGCAGGATGGGAGGCTGTGCCCTGGAGAGGAGAAGCCAAGCCCTCGTACCTTGAGAGACCGCACAAACTCATTCTCTGTGATAATGTTGCCGTAATGTAACTCCTCAAAGCTGTTGCTGTTCTTGTTGATCAACATATTTAATTTTATCAAATCATTTGACATGTTCCTCATGTGACGTTCAATGTCTTTCTGTTCTTTTGTTTCCTGCTGAATTTCATCTACAGGTGAACAGGAGAAAGATTTCAAATTCCCTTGAAAGCTGGGCTGAGCACAGCCAAAGCGAGAGACTGCAATTAGACCAGGCAGCAGTGCACGCACAGCCAGCTGTGTCCCATGCAGCCTGCCAGAACACCCTTCCACCAGCCATAAAAGAAAGATGCTGGAAAGAGACTACTGCAAAAGACAGTTGGTTTTGGCTGAGGAAAGCGCTGCCACCTACCAACTGCTTGCAGACTTTAAGGGTAACACACGAGACCATCACTGAGGGCTTGACTGTGCAAGTTAAAGACAAAAAGATCAGATCATGACAGAGAATTACGACACGAAAAATGGCAGCAGTGCTCAGCTTTTAGCCCCAGATCACACTTTTGGGGCCATATGCACTCCTGCTCACACATATATAGAAATCCTGAAGATATTTGTGGGTGAAGAGTCTTAACGCTGCCTCTCTGTAGGCCTTGCTGCCTTTTTTCTCTCCATTCAGTATGGACATTACACAAAACACGTGGGGGAATGACTTACTTTCAGTGCGCACTTTCTTTTGCTGCATGACTGTGATCTGCTTCTTTAACAAGTCCAAGGAGGTTAGCTGTTCCTCCCGGCCGTGGGTCAATCTGACCAGCTCATTCTGCAGCTTAAGCCAGTACTTCTGTAGCGCCAGCACCTCAGAGTTACATTCTTCTATCTGCTTGCTCAGGCCATTAATCTCAATTTCCAGTGGTCCCAACTCTTGCCCCTGTAAGAGGTTAAGATTTGGAATTAATCAGAGAGAAGCTGCTGGAGCTCTTATTTATGGAATCATTGCTGAAGGCCAGTCCAATAATATGAACACTAAATATTTTGTCTGGAAGGTGTTTTTGTTGTTGTTTCTTTTGTTTGATTTCTGGGGGGTCATCATTTAGCTACTCTCTGCCTCAGTTTGTCATGAGCTGAATGGAAATAGAACTACCTTTACAGGGATAAATGGAATATAAATCTGTAAAGTTCTCAGATTCTGTGGCCACCTAAGCATTTACAACAGATATCCCTGAACATGTGGAATTTTTTAAGTGTATGCAGTAGTATTCATTTGCAAGTTGGTATCCATAAAGCTCTTTTTGCCCATAGTGCTGGGTACCATCTGGATGGGGCCAGCTATCCAGAGACTTAAGTCATTCCCTACTGCTTCGATCCTCCTGTCAATCTCCGCAGTATCTCTCATTTTACTTCCAGAACGTTGATGTAATCCAACATTTTCATCATGAATAAACAAATCCTTGCAGAAAACTCTGCTAGGTACACCCTCATTTCACAGTGATTCTGCATTATTAGGTTCTCTTTATGTTCTTTAAGAACAGAATACCCGTTGTTAATGTTTACACTATTTAATGCAGTTTTTAAATTGCTGATGCCTGGAAAAGCTTTTATCTGCTTGAAACTTGCACAGTTTCCTCTGCCAATGGCATCTATGATCACCATGGTTCAAAGCGGCACTGAAGGGTAAAGTACATACCCCAAGCTGGGAAAGAATCATGTCCAACTTCTTGTTGTTCAGGTTGATGACCCCTTGCTTGTTCTCAATCAGGAGACTGCGCTTTGCAATCTCGCTTTCACTACGGTTGATCAGGTCGTGAATATTTTTAATTTCCTTGTCCAGCTCGGAAAGTGTTTTTTGGAGAGCTGTCAGCTGGCAGTTAGTATTAGTTGCACTCAGAATTATCTGCGCTGTATCATTCTCTACTTTGGAAAAATGCAGCTCCTAGTAATACCACCAGATAGAAAACAAATTATTGTCACTAACAGCAGCCTATTGATTTATAGTGCCAAGTTATCAAAAGGCAGGATCAGGGGATTTAAATTCTACCCACAGGTTTGCGCTACAAACTGGAAGCAGACTACGTGCCATCCCATCCCTGTGCCTTTGTCTCTCCAGCCACTGACAGTAAATAACAACACTTACCTCTCCTGTAAGGCTGTTGAAAAGCCCTGAACTACACCCAAATCCAGAAGGAGACTGTGCTCCTCTCTTCTGGAATTACCTTCCTTACATGTCTCTAGTTACTGGCTAACCATGGCAGGATGTGTCCGTATGAAACTCTATGCGATAGTGGCAAAAGCCTCCCGCGCCCAACTGTGCTGTCTCCCCAGGCACAGAGAGCTGCTGTGCTTAGTGCTGGAGTGCAGCACGTCTGCAGTTAGACATGCAGTAAGACCCTGCTACTTGCACACAGTCTGCACCACCCTGCGTGGTGATAAATCGATCTTCCCCAGGTCAATATTGTCTGCACCATATTCTGCTGCGCCAGACAGATGCTGACAGAGCAAATGCAGAAGCTGACCTACTTATCCGTGTACCTATTGGAAAAGGGGCCCTTCCCACAGGGAAAGGCAGCCCTGGCAGTCTCCCAGGCACTGAAGATACACACCTGTGTTACACAACCCTGTGCAGGCCGAGGTTAAACACAGAGGTGTGAGCACGATGGGCTGGAACCAGCCCACACAACTCAATATGATAAATACCTTGCTGAATGATCTATTTTTTCCATCTATACCAGTTATAAACTCCTGAAGAGAGCAATTTATCATGCCATAAAGAGCTGTGGGTTTGTTTTGATGGTTCCTTGGATTGAAATCATTATTTAGAAACTGAGAGAATGCCTGCATCACATTCTATGATGTAGGCAGAGATATAAGTTAGTTTAAGGTGGAGTATAGAGCTATTGCACATTAACTGTCTTTCTCCAGTAGGAGCTTGTATAGCTTCCAGTAAGCACTCCCAGGATTCATCATTCTGCACCACTGTTTAAGTAAAGAATAATATATTCACAGCTTTCTGGCCAAACTCTTGCACCTCCTGAAGTGATACCACTGGAGGAATTAACAGGAGTAACAAACCCAGGAGGACTTTCAATTACGGGTCTGAAAAACAGAACCAGGAAAATGAAGAAAAAATGAAAAAAAAAAAAAATCTGAGAGACACTGCTCTGGGCTAGGATTGTAGCCCATTTCCCTTCTCAGCCCTCCCAAATAGAAGATACCTTACCAGATCCATTTTTCTCTTGTGAAGCTTTTCAGTCAGCTGGGCAAAGTACTTTGCTGCTTTGCTGGACCTCATCTCATCCTGAAGCTTTGCCATGATTTCCTTCTCTATTTGCTCTTTGGTATTGGATCCTTTCTCTATATCCTTACTGACGGACAGCAGCTCATTCACACGGGCAGTTTGATCCTAAGAGGCGGAGAACACAGGATTACTAACACTGTTTGGAGACAGGGATTAAACAGCTATGTTCTACTGGCAGAATTCTTCTTGCAAACGACTTCCCTTACCGTGTTTATTCTGCCGAGGGCCTGCTCTGTCTCATGGAGAATGCGGGAAAAGGTCTCGGATTCGACCTTCAAGGCCTCCTGCCGTGCAAGGCACTGGGCAATCATTTTCCTCGTCATATTGGCATCATTCTGGCAACGGCTCAGGATGGTGACGAGCATCTCGTTCTTCTCCTCTTCCTTCCTGATGGACTTTCTGCAGCCATGGATATCTATTTCGAGGGACTTGAGCTCATGCCTGTGCTTGCTGAGGAAGTAAAGAGGAGGGGAAATCATCACAGAGATTGATTTGTGCAGTGAATATGTACAAATTCATTTTGTCAAATATGCTATTACAGAAACAAATGAATGGGGAGGCAGATCTTTATAAATTATAGACCAGCCTACTGTGACAGCACAAAGTTATCAGAAGATAGATGGAGAGGTTAAAATGTAAAAAGAAATGTAGGAAAATCAATTTCTTCTTTTGTTTTCTCCTTTCCCATTCTGACTGGGATGTCACTGTATAAAAACATATTGTTTGTTCTCATAGAATCAGTCAAGTTTTAAGACTCCAGACCTTGCTCCCTTTAGCAACATTAATAAGATTTTCCTGAAGATTTCAGAAGGCCTCACAAAATCCTAATTGAATGTGATAGATAAATCCTTCTTGGTGGCTTGCTCTTTGGACTGAGAAATGTTGCACATGTAGAAGGAATTATTTTTTTTAATAAAATATGCACAGAATAACCCTAAGCAACTTTCCAAAAAAATCAGATTTTTGAGGGAGGGTTATGTTGTGGATGAAGAAAAAAATAATGAAGAACCACGGTCCTTTCCCTTTAATCTTCTGTGTGCTTCACAGCAACAGGTTCACTCAGTCAGACATCTCCTGCACATGCAGCAGTAACCTTGATCGCAGACATGTCTTAGAACCTCTCCCATCCCAAGCACGTGAGGTCCTTCCCCGGCCTGCTCTCCCAGACCGTACCTCAGCAGCTCCTGCATGGCTGCATAGGCTTCATCTCTTTGCCTCATTCCAGCCAAACTAACATTCCAGTGGTTTATCAGCCGCTTCTTCTCCATGTTAATAGCCTGTATCTCCGTATTAGCCTGGGGAAGACGGAATTTGTAGATGGACTGAATCTATACTGGGCTAAGAAACCAGAAACAGTGCCATACTCCCCAACTCTGGGCAGAACTAGCTTCAACTAAACCAGCTTTCCATTCTCAAGCTTTTCTGCTCTTTCTTTAGTATTTTTTAAAATAATCTTTATTCTTCTACACACATTATCATAAATCATCCTATTAGTCCCAGTAATAACTTCAATGTGTTTGAAAGCATAATTTGTGCCATTGCATTTTTTGCCAAACTATGGTTACAAATGAAAATTTAAAAAATAACAGTAAACATACTATTTTCAGATGGTTTTTCTGGTCAAAATTAGAGAGATGAGAGAAAGAAGTAAAGAAAATCCACCCAACCAAATCCTGTCTCTGATCTTGGTAGGAACTTATGTTGCTGTCTTTTGGCAAAAAAAAAAAAAAAGTTACTGATATAATATTAAAACACAGAAGACTGTGCACATTTAAATCATGATTAGCTTACTGCACCCGGGATAGCACAATGATAGAGCTATGACAATATTATTTATGCTGTGCTCAGTTTTTGTCAAGCTACATATAATTTCTGTGTGATACTGGCTATAATGTTCCAATTCCTGTAAACAGGAATGAACTATAGGACACTAGTCTACACTGTGGATACCATGTGAGCATAAACCAGAGGGGCCAGCCCCTCCAGAGTGCAATATTAACTGGAAGTGAAAAATAAAGTCACCTCTTACCTCATTTACTGCTTGCCGAGTTGTTTTTGTGTCCTCTGCTTGGGCCACAATCTGAGCTTCAAACAGAGCGACCTGCTCCTGCAGCTCGTAGGCTTTTCTAGTTAAGCGCTCCACTAGGAGGTCCTACAAAGTCAGGGTGAACAGTCAGCACGAGCACAGGCTTAGTGCAAGCTTAGACCTAAAAAAACTATACTCAACAAGCAGCACATAAACTTGAAGCAAGATTAAAGCACCAGCTGGATTTGGTTCCTGCTAAACGTTTTCCCTTCTAAGGTGAACGATTGTCCTCATCACAGCAGTGATATTTTTCAAGGGAATAGGACCTTCTTTAGTGATTTTTATTATTCTATTATATAAGTAAATTAATATTTCAGATCTCAAGTAACTTCACTTTTATCAGCACAGATTATACTATGCCACCTCTCTGGCAGCTGGGAGTAATATTTAACATTTTTAAATGCTTTGTTTAAAAAATATCTAAATCCATTCTATTGCAGTTGTTTGCATAAGATTCTGTATTAATATGATTCATAGATTATTTATTCCATCGCAAAAACAAGCCATGAAGCCAGCAGAGGGAGCTCCAGGACACACTGATGGATTGTAGCTCATTTTTCAATTTATTCATCATCGCGCAACTCCTTGTGAGCCAGAATAGTCCCCGAAGCTTCAGTATACGACACTGCCTCACTAAATCCCTTTCTGCCCCCCACCCACCGTGCTTTGCTTGCATGAAAAGTGATTATAATGTTTCTCAAAAGCTCTGTGCAGCGTGTGCAACTATCTTGCTAGTGAATATTTTTCTCATTTTAGAAAACCTTGCTTCAATTACTTGGGAAATAATAAAGTTGGGAAGTATTTATTTGGGAAATAAGCTTATTTTTGGTCAAACACATTTTAATTTGATACCTGTTTTTTCTTTTCC